>VZSE01008349.1:1327091-1416796 GCA_013398275.1 Promerops cafer
TTTCTGTGGGTTTTTTCGCTTCTCCGAAAGGTACCGACGTCGGGGCGATGCATCGTACTGGAGAGAAGAGCCGTGCGGGGCGGCGGGAGTCCTGCCCCGCTGCGCTGCGCAGCAGCGGCGGCCGGGCCGTGCTGGGAGTGCTGACGGAGAACGGGCAGCAGCGGCCCGGCAGCCAGGTGAGCCCTGCTGCCGGCGGCACTGCCGCCCCCCTGCCCGCAGAGCCCGGGCTGAGCTCCCTGGCCCCGGGCCGGCAGCCGCCGGCATGAGCGGTGCGCGCACCTGCCTCGAGGCTGCCGGCAAAGGCCCGGCGTGGCGCGGCTGGGGTGACTCGGGCTCCAGTTGTTAAGCGTGAGTTTCCCGAGAAACGCTGCAAGTAACCGCTCCGTCCTAACCTGCAGGTGTTTCCCCGTGGAAGTACTCTGCGTAAATAATGCATCCTGGAAGGAAGAGATACTACTCCACCGCTTACCCTCCACAGTGTAGGAGGTGGTTTAAGGCAGGGCTGTGCACTGACCCAAAGCTCTCATTGCTGTATGGGTAGCCGTGCTCAGCTCAGGGTGCCAGAGCCTTCAAGAAGTTCAAGTTAATGACATGTCGTTTTTCTGCCTTTCTGTCCCTTGAGCCCTCCTAGAGTCTGCTGGTAGGGCAGGGATAATGTTACTAAAAAATAGACCTAAAATAGCACCTGGTATGTGTAGACAAACTCTTCTTGGTTTTGGCTGTGTAAAGCTCTAACTCAGGTCATGGCTTACTGGCAGTAGCTGGTATGAAGGATTGTAGCCTGGTCACACGTAGTCCTAGGGGTTGCGATACTTAAGCTCAAAAATTCAAACTTCAGTGTTTAACTCTGCTTGAAGTGCCTTCTTGCCAGTGCAGTCCTTTCTAAGTCTGTGGTAGTGTTTAAGCACTTTTGGTAACTTGCTGCACTTGAAACTGCTCCTTGCCAAGACTGAATGTGGAGCAGACTGCACTTCCCAGCCCCATTGAAACAGAGCAGCATCCTCGTTCTCCTTGGTGGGAGGCACTGAATATGATGCTGCTCCCCTGGTTTCCTGACTTTTACTTTCTTTCTTTCTGTGAGGAGTCTGTCACAGCAAGAGAGCAAGAAGTGGCACCAACTTCAGAGGCATCAAATGTAGTTAGTGGCTTTTCCCACGAACTTTTGTTATTGGTGTCTGTTACACAAGGAGAGTGATTTTCTTTTTGAAAACAAGTGACACCTTCTGTTTTCCTCCTGAGTTGCCCTCCCACGGCATTACTGTGTGCTCTGCTTCAGGGTGCTGCTGTTATCAAGCGCTTCTCTGGCTTTGAAAACACCATCCCCTCATCTAGAAAAGATGAAGTGCCCAACTGCATGGTCAGTGCTGCATCAAAGCAAGGTTTTGCTATCTACATAGATGACCTAGAAGATAAAGAAAACTACAGCTGCCAAGTCTCTGAAGAGCTGGAATTAAGCCACTGTGAACTGGATACCAGTGCAATGACATCCAGTATTCACCGGCTGCTGGAGCTGAGTTCAGGTAACTCCTGTTACTACTCAGATGGTGTCCATAGCACAACCACATGTAGGGTGGTTATGAGTTGTGAATTGTAAGCTAGTGAGTAGTTTATGTTACAATGAATAACACTACAAGCTAACTTGGATTGTGTCTACATGAGGCAACACTTCTGAGCTAAAATTAGCAAGATAAAGTCAAGAGATTAATTATACAAATGTCTTGCTGCTTCCTATTACCTGTTAGGCTCTCCTATGGTAGTGGACACATCCTTCCAATCCCAGCCAGAGGATCACATGGAAGATGTTGTAACTCTGGCTGTGGGAGAGTATGCAGAAGACATTCATCAGTACCTCCGAGAGGCTGAAGTAAGTTGCTGTGAGAAGCTTATAGGTGTCGGTGGTAGGCTGCAATATTGCAGAGATCCAAGGATGCCACTGAACTACAAAGAAGAGAAAACTTAGAGTAAAAGTGATTTCTTAAGGCAGCACATAGTCAGTAGTAAGTTCTTTCAGGATTAATGCATCCCTGTTACTTCCTATGATGGAGCATCTCTTGACTGTTTGGTATGAAGAATTCTTGCAAATAGGAGTAGAGTGCTGAAAAAAATGCTAAAGCAGTTTGATGTGATCTCATTGATAACTCTCTGGCTATAGCAGTAGTTTTTCCTGCCTTCCTGTGTCAGCAGTGAAGTGCAGTCTCCTGATAGGAAGAAGGGGGAAAATCCGATTGGTTCATTTTCAGGTCCTTCTGAATGGCTCAGTTGATGGCAAAGGCTGTCCGTAGTCCAGGCAGTGTTTTACTATTTTCCTGCTAACACTGTAGCTTCAATCTGGCTCTTCAGGGTAGAAATACTACTTTCTAGAGATGCCACTAGCTGAGAATAATTACAACTAGCACAATAATTGTAGTTAGTACTTATTAAGAGTGGGACAACCCCTTCTCCTTCTAGTGTAAGTATAAAGAATATTCATCAGCCCAGCCATCCATGGTTCTCTTCAGAGTGATCATCCTGATTCTTCGACTCTTTCCAAACAGGTAAGATTTAGGCCCAAGCCCTACTACATGAAGAAGCAGCCAGATATCACCACAGGAATGCGTGCTATCCTGGTAGACTGGCTGGTGGAAGTAGGGGAAGAGTATAAACTTCGGACAGAGACGTTGTACTTGGCAGTGAACTTCCTGGACAGGTTTCTTTCCTGCATGTCTGTTCTCAGAGGGAAGTTACAGCTTGTAGGAACAGCGGCAATTCTTCTGGCTGCGTAAGTGTTTCATCTTCTGTAATCTTGGTGATCTGAAGCCCATTTTTGGGCTTAGTCTTGTAGTGTAATTTGAAGGAAGGAAGGTTGCATTAGTAGGTAGCTTTCCGTGATGTCTCAAGATTAGCAATGCGGCCTTGTTTGGTACTATGAAACATTTAATGTTGAATGTGAAGAACTGTAGTGGGGAAAGCTTGTAACCATAAACACAGTAGCAGAAGCAGTACAGTGTTAAACTGCTAGCCTGTAAGGCTGTAATAGACTCAGTTGCAATCTGCAGTTAGCCTTTAACTGCTCTAACTAGACAGAGTAAGCAACATAGCTTAGGAGTGCGTGGGTGTTTGTCTGGAGTGTGCTGTGTTACTGAGACTTCCCCACGGAAAGCTTGCTGTTAAGAGCTAACAGTGTGAGTGTATGTCTGTCTAGACTGATGACCCAGAGTTCCTCTAAGCATATTTGCCCAAGTTTGAAACTCAATTGTTAGCTAGCCTAGAGGAACAAGTAAAATTAGACCTTTCCACAAGTTTTAGTCATGTCACGTTCTCATCCTGATGTGGGTCAGGCACAAAGATTTCTTTTACTATAACTTTAAAGCTGACAAATGTGGCTTCTATATCCCTTTTTCAGGAAGTATGAAGAAATCTACCCACCAGATGTCGATGAATTTGTCTATATAACAGATGATACCTACACAAAGAAGCAGCTGCTAAGAATGGAACACTTGCTTCTCAAAGTGCTGGGTTTTGACCTAACAGCCCCAACCATCAACCAGTTCCTCCTTCAGTATATTCAGAGGCGTGGAATCTGTATGAGGACAGAGAACTTTGCAAGGGTATGGACCTATCTGCCTTCTGGGACTGAGGGGGAAGAAGTGATCCTTGGAGGAGAACTACTTGTATTTCATGAAGCTGTCTCTGCAACAGGCCTAAAACTGCATGTTTCATAGCAGTGGCTTGTGTGCCGAGACTTCTGGATAGATGCCTCGTGGAAATCCTAGGTTTGGTCTGTCTTGTCTGGTCAGGGATAATTCACTGACCAGGCAATTAGGTGGTAAAAGTCTGGTGGCTTTTTTCAACAAGCAAGTCTGTCCTGGCTTTGGTGCTACTGCATATTGCTCCACAATGACACAGAATATACCTGCATAGCTACATAGGAGTTGCCTGAAGTAGGCAACCATGCTTAGAAACAGCAAAATTACAGTAAAATATCTGACCAGTTGCTTCTCTGCAAAGGGTATAGGGTTTTACAACGACTCTACTCCAACAGAAGTAGAAGTATTGTGCTTCTTAGGGCTGTCCATTTATCCCTGATGTCCAAATAGGGTCTACCTATATAAGCAAGAGCCTTAACAGATGGGACGAGTGTGTCTGTAATTTTTATGAAACTTGACTTTTCTGAGTCTCTACCTGTAAAATCAAGTCAGATCTGATGATGGAACCCGAACTTCAGATTAGAGTAGATGGGTTAGGCTTTGGCAAAATGTGGTCTTTTTGTCCCCCCTGAAACATGATAAGAGGATCTTCTGTAAGATAACAGGACTAGAATGGTAATTCTCCTCACTAGATACGTATTTTGTGCTTCATACTGAGACCATTGCCCAACTTCAATACTTGCTGTATTGGACTGATTGTACCAGTTAGGCTGATTCTTTTTGAAAAACTTGGGTTTTCTTGTTCAGTATCTTGCAGAGCTGAGTCTCCTTCAAGTTGATCCTCTTCTGAAGTATCTTCCTTCACAAATTGCTGCAGCAGCCTACTGTTTAGCAAACTATACAGTGAACAGATCTTTCTGGGTAAGAGCAACAGCTGTGAGCTAATAAATAGCTCAAGCATTTTGTTATTGTTGGAACTGAGCTGAGAAGGAGGAGTAGCTACAAAGTGTGTTGTTCTAAAGGCTGGAATCCTAGGATGAGTAGCTGTTCTTGAGTTAATGAGACTACCTGATAAATAAAAAACCTGTAAACCTGAAGTATCATGCCTCTTCTCTGAAACGGAAGGGATTTTACTGTTTTGGTCACTTACATCAAGGCTGTACCAAAGGCCTCACAAATCTCCAAAACTACACCCCCAGATACAATTCAGGGTCTTTCTGGGAGAAAGGGGAGAACTGAATGTGTCTACTTGAGTGATTACACTGCGTGGCTGCTTTATCACAAGCCGTGGTAGACCTTCCAGCTGTGTGTTGGAGGAATAGCTTTAGGACAGAGTGAGATCCAGAAGAGATGTAATGGATGCACGTGCTTAGAGCAGAAGGAGTTTGTCAGATCTCATGGCACCAAGGAAGACCTAGAGTGAAACTGATGGTTCAATACAATTAAATCTTTTTCATGCCTAAAGAATCTAGATGTAATGAAAAGAGTTTCTGCTTCTGTGGGAAACCCATCTTCTAGATGACTGCTGACTACAATAGAGTAACACTGTTTTTTCTCATCTGACCAGCCAGAAACGCTTGCTGCATTTACTGGATATTCATTAAGTGAGATAGCGCCTTGCCTGACGGACCTGCACAAAGCATGCCTTGATGCATCCCATTGCCAGCTGCAAGCTATTAAGCAGAAGTATAAGCACCCAAAGTAAGTAACCAGTATGCCAGTGTCTTGGATGGCTGTAAGCACAGGATGACTCTGGTTTTCCAGCTTGGGCTGTGGCTGCTGTAGCTCTCTCATAGTTGTCAGCCTCTAGTTCTGAAACAGAAGCCTCCATCAGCCCCTTGGGGGGAACACTTTTCTGACCAGAAAAGTGATTAATCTGTAAGTATGCAGATGCATTGGATAACAACTTTGTCTGCAATATTGCAGGATGATGCTTCTCTTCTCCGATGTATTGCACAATCAGGTGATAGTTCAGCTGACAAATCTGAAGCCAATATCTGTAGTCACTGCATTTCTATTCCAGGTACCTGCAGGTGTCTCTTCTGGAGCTCCCAGCAGTTCTTCCTCTACACTAGACACTGTGGATCCTGAACTTGAAGATTACTGTGTCCCAATCAACAAAGCTGGTCTGACATTTCACAGAGCACTGCGGGTCATGTGTCTGTAACCACAGTGATCAGAATGGTTTTTAATCTAATATTTTTTAATGACATGCCTTTTTAAAAATAGATATTAAACTATAGCTCTTAACATAACTGAAAGCACTTTTAATAAATGTCTTATTGCACTCTACTTCTGTGAATCTTCTGACTCCGGTTAATACCTGCAGTAACAGTGAGTGGAATTAATTTTTGAGTGTTTTTTGGTTTTTGTTTTAGTTTGTTTGTTTCTTTGTTTGGTGGGATTTGTTTTTTATTAAATTGTTGTAAGCACTTGTAAGCTGGCTGGAGTGGATAAAGCAGATCTTAGACCACCACAACCTGACATCCTCATAGACACAGGTGATTTGCTGTAGTCCTGTTTGTTCTTTCTTCAATGAGACAAGATCCTGTGGGCATGAACAGAAGCTATTTTTCGCAACTTGTTTACCATATCAGACCAAGAACATCCACATGCAATTGGTCTATGAACTCTGAACATGTTTGTAGAAGATCACTGTTGAGGTGAAAGTCAGACTTCCCTTTATGGGGACAAAGTAGGGGATTGCAGGGAGTTGGAGGAAGGGGAGATTGTGGCTGGCAGAGCTTTAGGAACATTTCATACACTCATGAACAGACTGCATTAGAGAGCAATGCTAAAAGCTATGAGGTACTGGAACAGCAGAGTTGATCTAGGTGGCTCCTGAGTCACTCTTGTGGTGTGGAGTGGTGTTATAACAAACTGCTCATGTTACTAGAGCACTGGTGATCATTTGTGAAGGGAGGGCGATGGGACAGAACTATTAACTATCTTAGCCTAAGCTGCTACATGGTCTTGTGTCCCACTGACAGTTAGCTTTGAGGAAAAAAACCAACATCCAAACAGGACACCACCTCATGCTCTCAAACACAACCCCTGTCCACAGTAGTTTAAAAATCAGTTGGTCATATTGGTCAACATGTAGAGAACTGTAATCCACTCATCTAAATGGTAAGGTAACTCTGAGGTGTGCTCGTTTTGCAAGAGTTTAAAACTTCCAGGGCTTACTGCTTCCTAAGAGAGTGATCTGTATCATGCATTATGTATTTCCAAGCAAAAATAGGTTTAACACTTGACACCAGTATGCAATTCAACAGACATATTAAGTACCAGCTAACAAGCCTCTTATTTTGATTTTAAAACCTGATTATGCCAATACGTGTGTCATGAGGCTGTTAGCTTTGGCATTCCCTCAAAGTATATAAGACTTCCTTTCCCTTAATTCCTCCCTGTGCAGCCTGGTGGATCTTTCTAGTAATGCAAACTCTTGTATTTCTCCAAAGTGGAGGTAGTGGTCACGACTACTTCACTTGTCTCAAAGTATAACATCCTTTAAGGGAGGGGAGTATTCCATCTCAGTCTAGCTCAGTCTTGTGCTGTAGTTTCAGTCTAGTTCTTGGTCTCTTGCTTCAAACACTTTCTAATCAGTTAGGTGAATTTGTCTTGATATATACTGATAATGATAGAAGTGGCCAGATATCCCATGCTCATGTCTATGGCATTCATTTTGTGGTGGGGGCCTCAACCCATGGATTTTGTCCATGCTCTAAATTTCATGGCTTGTGGACATATGTCCTAAAGGTGGGCTATGGATTTCACTGCTGCCTGCAGTCAGCTTCTTTAAAGAGAGTGTCTCAGTGCAAAGCTGTGCCAGTGGCACCTGCCTACAACTGGCAGCTCTTGGTTGCTTGTTTCACAAGGAAGTGGTGAGTGCCCTGAGCAAGTGTTGGTAAGTCTGCCCAGCTTATGAGTACCAGCTAGTTTGGTGTTTCAGGCTGAACAGAAGATATTCTGAAACCCCATGTTAATAAGACTCTACTTTTAAGTAATAGTGCTTAGTGAACTGCAGCTAACTGTAGTGTTGGGTATTTTCAAAGCAGAAATGAATGTCTCAAGTGCAGGAATGTTTTCCTTGTGTTACAGGAGATTAAAGATTTGTGTGGTCATGCTGCAGTAGTAATGGGGAAGAGATGAGTTCTGTTCTTATGAACAGTGTATAACCACAGCCATACCTCATGTTCCCAGGCCAATAGATTTGGTGCATCTAACAAAGTAGGAGTCTAAATTTACTAAGTGTTTTAATGTCTGGAGTCTTTCTAGAAGCCACACTTTTGTTCTGTTTTACTTTCTTAAATTTAACTTATAACTGCAAGGCAATTGCAGCAGTTTCACTTCACATTCTCAGAGCTTCAATTCTTTGGTATAAAAATGTACCTGAGGCTTTTTGGTTGTTTTTTTTTTTTTAAGCTATGATATGTGAAGACTGCTTCATCTGCTTTCTTGTTTTGTAATTATTTTTTCAACTCAGCTTTTGACTTAAATATTGTTTCAGTCCAAGGCTAAAAAGGGCAAAAGAAAACAAGTTGTTAAGGTGAAGAATCACATAATGCTGCAGTGAAGGCTAGTAATGAGTTCAGGCAAGATAGATTAAATTTTAATTTGTGAGACATAAACTCGTCTTGTGGTCTCATCTGAGATCTGTACTAATGTAATTTTGAAAGTCCCTGCTCTAACGTCACTTCCTTTTGTTGGATTTGTCTTATTCAGAGCAAGGAAAAAAGACTTTCTGCTGTTACAGGAGTGAGCCTTGACTCTTCCAAGGTGAAAACCGAGTGCTACCTCCTCTCTCCTTCAATGTGAATCATCACACTTAACTCTGGCCTACCCCTTGTGGGCTGTTCTCTGCAGATGATACCTGAGATTAAGGGATAAAAGATGCTGCAGTTCAGCATAAAGTGGTAATGAAGATGAAATAATGCTGTTTTAATAGATGAAGTGCTTGAATACAGATGCAAAAACACATAGGAGTACTAAAGGTTGTACTGAAAATCAGGTGTACAGGAAGATGAATTTATAAAGAGGGAGATGAAAGCTACCCAAAAGGAAGGTTTAAGTTTTCACTGATGTAGTACCTATGCTATATGGAAAAACTGAGAGATATAAAGCTCACAGCCTTGTGTGATGCTTGAAACAGAACCAGACCTTTTGAAGGCAGCCTTATCCTGGAAAAGAAATAAAGGGTAATCAGCATTAAAGCCTAAACTGAGACAGTCTCAATTCTTTACCATTGTCCTTAGTGGCTTGTACACCATGGCCACAAATAAAACCTTTTTTTTGTTGTTGTTTGGGGTATTTTTTTGTTCAGGAAATACTTTGACTGTGGCAGTTTTGGAAATGCTAAGGCTGATCATGCTCAGTTATCTCTTCTGTGGAGGTCATTCTGTTGAATGTCAGCATGTGTATTTCAAAGGCTGAATATTGACTTCTATGCAGGTCACAGTATCTTCCCCCTGTCAAAATTTACTGGGACAAAACCTACTGGTGAAACAGCAGGCTGAGCACATCCAAGGAGCTTTGAGGGATCACTCAATACTCCTAGTGGAGTAGGTTGCAACTGAGAGGTGTTGAGGATTTTATCTTTGACCCATGTTCAGTTCAAGAGGTCTTTAACACTGGTATTAGAACAAACACGAACATCCCTAATCTTATTCTAGCAATTTCCATATTATCATGCTGTGACTTTCAAGAGACTTGGCTGTATGATCATGGTTTTCTGTGTTGTAGTTAACATTTTTAACCAATAATTTCTAATGATATTTTAGCCATCTCTGGCATCTTGAGAAAGCTGTTCTTATAGCTGGAGATGTATTTTGGATCCCTTAAGATTAAAAGGGATAAGTGCAACTTGATACTTTATGGGAAGGTACTGGTTTAAAAGCTATGGTCTGCCTTTGTTTCCCTCGTCTCTGGGGTGAGTTAAGGATGTCTGAGAGGTAATTAGGTATTTAGAGAGAATGCTTTAATTGTGTTCAGAACAGTTAAGCAACAGAAGGTTGTCTGCCTTGCTGGGAAATCTGGCTGTGTGATTAGTCTGTGTGCATACCTGCTTGTTGTCAGTTCTGCAAATGACTCAAATTGGCTCTGATCGCTGAGGTGGGTACTTATTTTAGCCGGTGGCCTTGAAGCAGCTTGTGGGGCTGCTCTTAGGCATGAGAAACAAGCCAGCAACATCAGTGATTGCTTCCTGGGTTTAAACTTTCTATCTTGCAAAATTTTCCTCAGCACTTGCTTCCCCAGAGCAAGATATCTTCCTGTACTGAAGAGCTGTGAAGACTGTGCTAGGCAGATGTGAACTGGAGGCAGTACAGACCCATCCCCTACTACTCAGATGTTCTAGAGCCCTGTCAAGCTGACTCTTCCAAAGTTTCTTGAGTCATCTAGTGTTTATAGTGGATGTATATACTTTCCCATTGCATAAGACAAGAAACGCACTGAATACTTACTTTTAGCTGTTATTTATTTCGTAGTTCTCTTGTATGGTAAGATCTGACTTTCTCTTAGATGCTCGTTTATATTGCATCTACTTAATAGCAAAAAAGACAAAGCTTTGTATGATGAGATGCCCGTAATGAACATCCCTGACAAGTTTGTGGAGAATGTGCACTGCAGAGATGTAGAGAAGCAGTGGTTTAGGCAGCCTGTGTGGTAAGTAATATAGCCAGTCACAGCTTTTCTGTGCACTCCTTGTGGTTTGTCACTGTAGATGGCAGCCCTACAAACATTGAAGAGAATTAGCACAGACAAACTTACAGGACGGCCTACAGATGAATACTGACCACATGATAGGGTTAATCCTAAAGTACATACCTACCTGCATCAAATTAACTTGTGTCTGGGCCAAGAAAGACCAGGCAGTCCCGGCCCTAATCCCCCTGAAGATTCTAAAAATATGGCTCTCAGAGTTTTGTACAGTGCTTGCCTAGTCAGGCTGTGCTGCTACTGAAAAATAATTGTGGACTGAGCAAGGACTGGTTCCTGGCCAAATGTCTGTCTCCATTTGGATTGTTTCCATGATTCTTAGGGCTGGCTAGTTTTTTAAGTAGATTTGTCTTGGAGAGAGCTTTTGGAGCAGGACAAAATACTCTGTGGGCTAACAGGCTGTGCAGGTGTCTGTGCTAAGAGCTCATGCTTGCAGTCTGCCCCTCTTTTGTCATAGCAATGTGTCTAGAACGACCAAGTGTCCCTGCCATTAATACCAGTAAATACCTAGTTAAACCATAAGGGAGTCCTCGGTCCTTGTTTTTCAGATCTTCTTTATTTGAACACAAAAGAGCCTTACTGGAGCCAAGTGCTGAAAAACCAGGCTCATGATGAAGCTTTGAGTTCTGGCAAGAAATAGTCTCCTCCCTCCACCATCTGCAGCCAAGCTGCCTTTTCTGCTTGTTTACTGTTGTTTGCGTTTTGATGTGTAAATAACTTGAAAAAGTAAGAGAGGGCGCTAGACCCCACAGCATTCAACAGATGACGTGAGCTCCTTACAGTAGAATAATGTAAACTCCATCCCTGTTTAGGCAGACACTGAAGCAACATGTATCTCAAAACACAATGATCCATTTTGGGTTTTTTTCCCCTCACAAAGAGGACTGAGCATTAACGAAATGGATGGCAAAGCAGAGTGCAGATGAGCAGCAGTAGCAGTGCTGTTCCCCCATGTGACAATGGAGTGAGGCATTGAGGTGGCAGAAGCAGGTTCACTCTGAAGCACGTTTGCATAGCACACGCTTTCAAACAGCACACTTGTCCCAGTGCTGGTGTTCTGTCACCTCTGTTTACTGAAGAGGCACAGCTGGGTTCAGCCGCGCAGGAAAAGACCTTGAGCCTCTTGTTTTGTTAAACCCGAAAGACGCTGTATCCCGATGGTCTCTGAAGGACAGGACCAGAAGAGGGCACCAGCATCCTTGGTCTGGGGCTTGAGGGGAAAGCCAACCTCAGCGTTCCCCAGGAGGGTCACAGCCCAACAAGGTGTTTGGCCTTGGGTGCCTTTTTATATGGTTTACATGTAGACCAGCAACATGCATGATCACTGCAACAACACAGCTTTGTTCAATTAATTTTTCATGAAATGTAACTGGGATTTAGCAAAGTTGCAATGTAAGGTTGTCAGCTGTGCTGCCTAGCTCTCACATCTGGTGATCCAGGGATACTTAAATAAAATAAATTGTCTTTTCAGAACATCTCTAGTCTTGTATGTGAAGCTTGACTCTTTGCACTAGTCTATCAAACATTTTCTGTAAGATTTTTTTTTTCTTTCTGGCTATAAAAATCAGGCTAATTGATGTTGACTGAAAGCTTGATTCGGAGAGGATCAAAATATGATGGAAAATGCTCTACTAATATTCATGACATAAGTGTTCTGTGGAAACAAGTCTGATGTAGGAGTATCTTCTTACATTGCAGGTTGGGCAGATGAAGCGCTTCTAATATTACAGATCTTGTATGGTTTGTGCAGGAAAGAGATAAAAAATTAGCTATACTTTTTAAGTCTGAATGTTTCTCTTGCTCATTGAAAACTTGAGTGCTGACTTTTTTTTTCAAGGTAATCTAGCTATATGGAGAGTGTTTATGTATGACAGTCATTGCCCAGTTCAGTTATTTAAGTGTCATTTTTTATCTTGGTCATTTGGTCCTTGTCCTGTCCCAATTTGAATTGAGTTTTACTTTCACAAGCTGCTCACCCATTCAAATTTATACTCATCTTTTTCTACAGCTATTTCTAAAATGTATTTGCTCTCCTCTTTAACCTGTTAAATAGGAGGCAGAAACTGCACTGTCAGAGTCAGTGGAAAACTTCTATCCAGGGCAGTCATCTGAGTGCTGCAGTGGTGTCTAACAGTTCAATAAAAATCTTGTCACTGAAGATTTTAAAAGGGAAATGTTTTCTCCTTGGACAGTTATGTTGCTGAGCTGTGACTGAGCCTGTGTTCCTTACTCTCTTTGAGCTTTTGCAGGTATTTGTACAGATTTATTTTAAGACAGTTGCTGAACTACATGTCATGTGCACAGAGGTATGGGCTGCCCGAGGCACCCCATGGATGCTGGCTAGAGGAAAACAAATGTTTTGTTCTGGCTAGCAGTAGCAGCTTTCAGGAGGTGGTGGTGTCTCTGAATGAAAGAGGTAGCAGGGAGAGCAGAGTGTGTTCACATCATACAGGCATGTCTTCAGCGGGCACTTGAGCACCTGTGAACAAATGCAATTTTCCACACATGCCTGTGCACTGCTAGCTGGACATTGTACTACTTCCTCTCTCTCTTTTCTTGTCATTTGGTGACTGCTCACAACTTTCAAATGAAGTGGAAGGATGATGTGGCCCTGCAGAGGCTCCTTTGCCAGCAGGATAACACTGTGCAGGGCTCTTGGCCCAGAGCCAGCAAGAAATAAATATCCCATGGGTCAGGACTGACACACTGGTGTTGACCAGAGCACACCCAGTTTTAAAAGTATCTCCCTGCATCCAGTCTTAAACATGAAGTTGGCTCTTAATCTTTTGTTGACTACTTGTCCTGTATCACCTGGTGAAAAGACAAGCCCAACAGGGAGTAAACAGGCTCTGACTGCCCCATTTTTTCTGCAAGTAATCAGTGCAGAAAGCTCTGCTGCAGTTTGCCGGTTTTTGCCTCACAAAACTTTCTGTAGATGGCTTCATGTTTTAGTGCATGAGCTTTAGGCCATCATGACACTCATAGCATCACCACTGCTCGTGCTCCCAGATCACTGAGCTGGGCAGTAAGTAAGTGATGTACGAGTGGGTTCTGCTATTGAATATCATTCTCTGGTTACTATATGGGAACTGCTGATCTCTGTAACTCCCACTTGTGTTAAAGCAAATGCTGACTGCACTTAACGGGGGAAAAATCCTTTATTGTATTTTCAATACAATAAAACCTCCAGAACCTTTCATAGCTGTATTGTAAAGAGAGAAACATTTTTTTTTTTTAAAGCTAAAGAAACACAAAAAAGATATAGAAAACCCAACACCCACCAAACTTAAATTCATTAATCAAAGTATCATAAAGACTATGCTGTCAATATTGTATCAATACTGTACTGAATTGTCTCTAATACAACACAACATTAATCAATATTTGCTATTTCCTCCATCTGGAGAAACTTGTGAATGCTTTGGGATGGGAAAAGCCTCCACAAGGTTGGTTGATAAGTGTCTGAAAAAACAATAGAACATTTGCTGGTTTTCCTGGTATGGTGTGACAGGAGTGATCATTCTAAGGATGCTCAAGGAGATTGTGGGAATTTCTTTGTGGTAACTCATCTTAAAGGTACTGAAAAATTCAAGAGTGACATTAAGTGACATTAATGGTATAAAATTCAATGTAACATTAAAGCTAAAGAAAAAAGCTCTTTACAGTATTGAATGTAATGAATCCATCTGCCCGTGATCTATAAATGAATAGAGATTAAAGGCTATCACTAGAGTTTTGTTTTCTAACCTTATCGACTGCCCCTATCTTCAGCGAGCGAAATCTTCATGGAATCTCACACAGGCATCAAATGGGGCCTGCATTTCATGCTCAGAGTTTAGGATAGGAATATATTTTACAAATATTTTTGCCATACTCTGAATTCAGGATGATGATAATTTCTGCATAGAACTCTCCATTTTTTGATAAAGAGCTTGGCTCCTAATTTTTTCTAAGGAAAGATCTATTGCCACTGTAGACAGGCAAGGAAACATATGAAGCCTCCACTGCTCATCAGTAAACACTTGGACTGAAATGAGTGGGTAGTCTTATTGTGGCTGATCTCGTTGTGCAGGGGCTGAACAGGCTTCTTGTTCAGAGAACATGATTTCACTTTTGCTTTATTCATTGTCTCGTTTGTATGTGTTCTGTCTTTAATAAATGCTTTGTAGGATCCTGCTGAGCAGACTGCTTTTCATTTGTTTCACCAGTGAACCTTTTAAGTTACTGTGTATGAACAGTCTCAAATTGTACGTCAGCTGTAGAAGAAACCTATGTGTATAATTTGAAATAAGTGGTGTGTTAGGATAGTTGTGGGCGATGGTTAATTAGAAGGCTTGTTGCAGCTCAGACTTTGGCAATAAAAAGTGATGGGATTTTTTTGTTCAATATTGAGTCAAAGTGTACAGAGGCCTTAGCTGATGTTGTCTGTATAGATGCATTGATTTTTAAGGTCAGAAGCAATTATCAGACTTTCTAATGCCTTTAACCATGTTTGGGTGCTGCTAAATCCCTGCTGATACTAGAACCCTTCTATTTTTAACTTCTATATATCTGACTAATTTCAAGTCCTTTAGTTTTCCTTTCACCAGCTAGGCTAAAGAGCCCTTCACTAACTGCAATTTCTTCTCAGTAATTAAATTACCTTATGGTTTTTCCTCTTTTAAACAAAATGGACTGAGTTTTCTATGCTTGGGTTTGTTTGGTGTTCTTTTTATGGTAATAAGTTATTTCTAGGTCTCGTGTGTTTGCAGCAGTCCTCCCTAGTTAATGAACATCCTCTAAAAACATGGGCACTGGGGGATAGGATGCAGCTCTCATCATGGTCTGATGAAGGCAGTAGGTGTAAGCTGCAGATCTGCAAGGTCCACAGTCCCCAGGAAAGTAATTTCCTAATGAGTACTGAGAGTAACTGCTGGCAGCTTCACGCAGCTGAAGATATGGCTCTAGCTGAAGCCTGCCTGTAATGAAAGCTGATTCACCAATTTTTTTTCCCGGTGTATACAAATCAGAGGCAATCTCTCTGCCTCCTGGCAAGCTACCCAAGCCATCAGTTAGTCAGGATTTGGCCAGATGTCTTCCATGCTGAGCAGCAGTGCTAATGTATACTAACTGTAATTATTATGCTGGTATTAAATATCACCTTTTGTTTTGTATCTGAAATCAATGTCACTAAATGACTTCAAGCTCTTCCAGTATTTCTTTACATTTCAGAAGTAATAGCATGGATATTGATCCCTATTTTGGTTTTAGTAATGCTCACCTCAGTGTTGCTTGGATGGTCAGACATGGCTTGGACTTCTTAACTCTCTTTTTTCAAAGTGTACCAGAAGCAGATAACTAAGGGAAAGGAGGTTAAACAGTTTATGAAGTTAAAACTCTGAAAGCAGCAGGCAACTTAGCGGTGAAGGACACAACAAAGCCTGAGGCATGCAATGGTGTCTCCCCTAATCTTTCCTGGCAGCATCATGCTGATGCCTTCCATCTGCAGTGGAAGATGATTGAGTTAGGGAACATCTAATTACATGGCTCTGCTGGGTGTCTGTGGTGAGGTGCTGGCAGTGGGGGGCTGCCCCGTGCAGGGCACAGATGGTTCCAGTTGCCTCCGACCCACGCACCGCAGGGCACAGCTGAGCCCTGCAGCCAACATATTGTTCCTCAGGGAAAGTGTGTGTGAGAAAGGAGGAGAATACTTGACAGGAGGAAACCTGAGGAAGACCGAGGCTGGATGCAAAGGATTCCTCTGCAGCACTGGGAAAGGGTCCCACGCCAGAGCAGAGGGAAGGGTGAGGGAGGCAGAGTGTCACAGACGAGCCATTACAGGCTGACTGCATCCCTGTGCACTGCAGTCTGGAGGGAGGCCAGGCCTTGGGAACAAGGGAAGGAAAGCTGTTTCAAAGTTTGCCTCTTTCTTTCCCACTAATCAAATCAGTAGTTAAATATTTATTTTAATTGGCAATAAATTAAGTTCATTTTCCCCAACTCAAGTCTGTTTTGCCCACAACTGAGGAAGCAGGGTTTGTTTAGCCTTGGAAAGGGTGGCTAAGGAAAATTGTTTTCAACTGTTTAAAAGAAGATTGTTAGAAAGCAAGCATGGGATTTCTCTGAGCACATAGCTGAGGCTGGGATGCAGCAGCTGCAACAGCAGCAAGGAAAACTCTCTGTCTGCACTTGAGGAAAAATACCTCATTATGAGACTGGTCTTAAGCAGAAATATGGTGGAATCTCCTCCCTTGGAGGTGTCTAGAAGTCACTGGAACAAGCCTAGAACACCCACTGTGGCTGTGAATTCAGCTCTGCGCTGCTCTGGGGGCTTCCAGAGGAGAGGTGTAACCTGAATTTTCCTGTCATCCCACAGGATGCACAGATGGAATGGGCAAACTTAAGTGTAGAGGGGTTGGTTTTTCCCTGTGTTCAGCAGCTGTGCTAAACAGCTAAATGTTAATTAAAATGAAATAAAATGACAGTGAAGGATGACAAACAACATTCTTTAAAAAGCATGGAGTAGTCTCCTGAGCTACTGTGCAAGAGAGTGTATACCTTTTAGTATGTTCTGTGTGAGTTTGGGGTTTGTTATGTATATCTATACATACATAAATATATGCGTACACATTGAGGAAAAATGGTGAGGAGTTGTGTCTGACCCAAACACGTGGTCTCAAAGGCTGAGAAAATGAGGACAGGTTTGGTCACCTCTTTCTAACACCCGGACAAAATTAGGAGCTATGGTCACTGAGAAGCAGTCCAGGGGCAAGTTAATCCTCAACAGTAAGCAATCTGCCCAGTGTTGAACCTTGGGATGCATAGTACAGCTTGGAAGATATTGTGCAGAGCCCAGGCTGATACAGAAGTTGTGTTTCTGTAGCTAGGAATAGAAGGTATGATGCTTTTCTGCCACACATGCCAGAAGTATATAGTTCTCATAACTGTTAATCATATATGCCAGTAATATTTTGGTTTCATCAATGCTTATCAAAGCCAGGAGAATAAAAAAAAAACAAAAAAACAAAAAAGGATAAGCAGACTCTTCCGAAAGCAGAAGGCAATATCTTCTTCAGTCAACTTTATTTGACATACAGTCTGGTGCCTTGTCCAGTTTGGTGGCTTGATCCTCAGAAGTTCAAAGTAAGAGGTAGGAAATTTAATGGTAAAATTCTCTACCATGTGTGTAGATATGGTGTGTAGAGGGGGATTTCTACTTTTTGTTGCTTTGTATGTACCTGTGCACACAGCCTCTGAGGGGTTTGAACTTGTTCTTGGTGACCAGTGTGCCAACGCGCTCCATTCATTTTGAGATGCTGCACAGAGCTCCAATGTTTGATTTGTCACCTGTGGCCTCAATTCTGCTACAGCCATCTCTGTCATAACTGATGACAAAAATGTCACCACAAAAGTTTTCATAACTTTTTTCATGCCCGTTTGATCCTTTGTGCCATCTGCTACCACAATGCACAGAAAATTTATTTGGTAGCTTTGATCTTTGTAACCTAGAAGATTGAATGAAACAAACCCAATCCATGGCATCCCATAACTTTATTAGAAACAATCATGGGCTAAAGCTGAACTTGATGTTGGGTGTGACAGGTTTTAGTTGACTGACCCAGGACCTGGAGAAAGTTTTCAGGAGTGCCTGAATGACTAAGAAGCCTAGGATTTCTGCAACTTTAGAGACTTACACTCCTGAGTTATTTAGGCACTTGAAAACTGTCAGAATCTTGGTAATGCTTGTCCAAGGTTCACTGAGCAGCTTGTTCGCATTTCAAAGTGCAGTAAGATGATGATTAGCTAAGTCACTTGTCTCTAATTTTTTTTAACTGATTGCATTGCTAATATAGCAATGGGTTGTTGTAAACTGTAGCAATGTTTCTTTGAAGTTATTTAGGGAAAAATTTATTAGTGTTGCAGGAACTGAAGTGTTATAAGGTACCAAGAGCGGAGATGTGGCTGTATGGAATCTCAGTGAAGGTTTTGGATTTTCAAAGTAGTGCCAGGCTCCACCTCTAACATACAAGGGGGACACATACTGCACTTTGCTAAACATTGTACCATTGATCTTGGTTATGGCAGTAACTTGAAATAGTTTTTGCGTTTTGAAATTACCATGTAAACACATTTACTAAGACTTCCATAGGAACCAATGCTGTAAAAATGTCTCAGCAGTAGTCCAGCGAGAAGCATGTATTCTGTTCATTCCAGGGCTGGCAGTTCTGCATATTTACATATTGCCTCTGCATTAATAAGTCTAGGCATAATTGATTTCCATTTCTGGAAAAGACTGCATATTGCATTAGATGTGTTGAGCTGATCAGCAGCTGCAGTGTTTATGCTCTTTTGCCCTTTCATGTATTTTATGGGAAATGGCTTAAAGTCCACATTGGTATTGCCTAAGTGCTGTAGCTTTATGCATTTTTATTTTTTTGTCTCTTTCCAGAGGTTTTGCACAGTTATTTTGCAAAATGCTGTGCTTATAACTTCCTAGAAACAGATGCAGTGTTTACTGACTAAAAGGAGCCTGGGAGTTAGGTTTTGAGTTGCTTTGAGGCAGAAATGTGGGGTAGAGTTTTCAAAGGCACTCGGTGTTGAGCTAATCTATATTCCCATTGAAGTAGGTGGGAGTGTCAGAACTTCTAGGCCTGCTTGAAGGAATGATGTGAAGCATCATTTTCTTAGTTTCTCTGCCTGCAAAAATGAAGGTAATAATAATCCCTCACAGCCATGTCAGTTGATGTCTAGTAAGAGGAACAAAAAAGCCTGTTAAAGTGTCATATAGCAGGAAAACTTGTGTATTTGTGAGTCAGATTTTTCTGGTTTGGTGTTTGAATGATCTAAGTTTGCCTCCCTTCTTCTGCAAAAAACAGAAGCAGGGAACAGAGTAACTGAGCAGGCATCTGGGACTGGTGACATCTGTTCAGAGAAGGGATCTGGTCAAGAACAAAGACAGCTAGTCCATGCAATAGATGAGGTGCAGGGATAGGTTGTTGTTTGGAGCTTGCCAAGAATGAGAGATTGTGAAGCTAGGAGAGAACATGGGGAGGATGAGTCTGACTCTCATTAAATAATCTGTGTAATCTTCCCTTCTCGAGAAGCCTTTACTCATATGAGTAAGAGCATTCAAAACTGCTTACCCAACCAGGAGAAGAACAAAGCAGTGAGGGAGGAGGAGGAAAAAAGAAGGAAAAAAAAACTAAAAAAAAACAACCACAGAACCAAACTGACAAATAAAGTAAAACCTAAGTCTTTTGGGCTTGATGCCAGCCCTACCAGGAGTAAGGCTCCTCCGGAGGAAAAGAGGAGGTTTAAAAGACACTGTTTCCAGCCTGTCTTACGGCACTGTTTTGCCCTGGGGCATCTCTGAATAAAAGCTGTGGGTCAGAAACACATGCTGTTGATGGTTTACATGCTCAGGAGCTCCTGGATTCAATTGTGTTCCTGCTAGGGCAGGTTAAGCCTCTTCAGTTTTTCATGGTAATTGTGACAAATGGGAATCCAGGGGCTCAGCTCTTTTCGTCTGAAAATCAAGCTTTCTGTGTGGGTGGTTGATAAATGGAAGTCCTAAAGCTGAGAATGTTGCCTTCTGCTCTTCTGTGCCTTTTTTTTTTTTTTTTTTACCTGTAAAGGTAAACCTATTTCAACATAGCTTTCTGAAGATATACTGAGGCTTTTTCCTGAACAATTAGCAGGTGTAAAAAAGTATATGGTATAAGAAAATAATATGTTAGTTGTAAGAGTATGAACATGAAAATATTTCTATGGGTGCCCAAAAGAAAGAAAAACCAATTTAGCCACCTCTGGGGCTGGGAAGGCAGAAGTGTTAAATGTCTTTTCTACTTTAACCCTCACCCTTTTGTGGTTGTAGTTGGACTGTTAAATATTGTTAGTGACAACAAGATGAGAAGTAGAGCTATGATAGATATAACTTTAAAAGAGTGAGTCATTAGCAATCCCCTTCCAGAACTGGAGAGGAAGTATGTTTAAGAAAACTGTAAAAAGAAAATATAGGTTTATGCAGGTGTTTTGTTTTAATTTTGATACGTAATTTTTTGAATTTTTATTTTTTTTAGTAAGGCTTTTGTATATCACAGAATCACAGAATCACAGAATCAATGTCTAGGTTGGAAGAGACCTTCAAGATCACTGAGTCCAACCCGTGCCCTAATACCTCAACTAGATCATGGCACCAAGTGCCACATCCAGTCTTAAACACATCCAGGGATGGTGACTCCACCACCTCCCTAGGCAGACCATTCCAGTACTTTATCACTCTTTCCATGAAAAACTTTTTCCTAACATCTAACCTATATTTCCCTTGACGCAGCTTAAGACTGTATCCTCTTGTTCCGTCAGTTGCTGCCTGGAGAAAGAGACCAACCCCACCTGACTACAACTCCCTTTTAGGAAGTTGTAGAGTGGTAAGGTCACCTCTGAGTCACCTTTTCTCCAGGCTAAACAACCCCAGCTCCCTCAGTTGTTCCTCACAGGTCCTGTGTTCCAAGCCCCTCACCAGCCTCGTTGCCCCCCTCTGGACACGCTCAAGCGTCTCCACGTCCTTCCCAAACTGAGGGCCCAGAACTGGACACAGCACTCGAGGTGTGGCCTCACCAGTGCTGAGTACAGGGGAAGAATGACCTCCCTGCTCCTGCTGGCCACACTGTTCCTGATACAGGAATGACACCTAAGTAAGGGAAATATGGGTAAGTATCTGTTGAGCAATACAGGAATGGATTCTGCTGCCTCAGAAATGGGAAGGGCAGATTAAGTGCATGAGAAGATGCAATAGTATGATTTTTATGAAACACTGTAGAACTCGTAGGGCAGAACTCATATGGCATTGCTTTTAAACATTTTCGCAGGATATGAGTAAAAATATGGCTCTTTACCTACCGCTTCTGCCTAATCAGGATATAGCTGGAGGGCTTGCTGACTATCCAATCGATTGTTTTTGCTCATGCTGGCACTCATTAAAACATGGTTTGGAAATGCTGCTGATGCAAGAGAAGAGAATAAAAGCCAGCTCACGCTCTCATGGCTCTGTGGACTCAGCACTGTTCTGTGTATTCATACTGTCTTTGATGCAGCTGCAGATAGCCCTCAGCAACATAATAGCTAAAATGAATATTAGCCATAGGGACTTGTCCCAGTTGTACTTGTACATCAAATGCTCCATATTAAATAAAATTACATTAATAATGAAATTGTGGTGGGTAAACATGGGCATCTGACAAACGTTATGCCTTAATGCTTATGGAGATCGGTATCAAGTGGAAATTAAAATGCTGATATGAAATCACTGTTCAAAAGGGCAGGTGGTTTGTCTTTGTACTTTTTCAGGGAAGAATATGATCTGTCCTTCAATAAATTTAACTGTGTACCACCTGGTGCCTTGCTTTTCTGTGCTGGCAGCAGTGATACCATATCTCCCAGACTTTTGACACATGAAAGGTCCAAAGACATCTAAGTTATGCTTTTTTGGAAGCATCAACACAGTACAATATTTAGAATTACACACCCCCCTCACTTTTTTCCCCATACAGTTGAACTCAATGATCTGAGAAGTCTTTTCCAATCCAAATGTCCGAATGATTTCATGTTTCTAATTTGGCTTGGTTACATTTTTCTTTTATTTTTCTTTTTATTTTTTGAAAAGAGGAAATGGCAGAAAAGGAGAACGTAACTCTAGGACTTTTGACTTTCAAGACTGCTCAGCTGAAGCCTTTCCTATGTGGAGAAAGAATGCAGAAAATAAATTCTGAATTTCCATAGTAGAATAGAGATGACAGATTTCTCTGCCAGAGTAACTCAGAAGGTGTCCAGTCCAACCTGTAGCATGCAGTGGTCAGCCATGAGGGCCCAACTGTCTGCTCAGAACTTTATTCCACCTGTTCCTGAAAACCATGAAGGGCAGAAATGGCACAATCTCTCTGGGCAACCTCTTCCACTGTTCACTATCCTCACAGTGCAAAAGTTTATACAGCCGGCTTGTGTATCCTTTTTTTCAACTGATGATTGTATCTCATCCTCCCAATATACAGTATTGTGAAAAGCCCAGCTCTGTTCTCTTTGATAAGCTCCTCATAGGTATTGCACAGCCCTTTTTCGCCCTCACTTCTATTAGTATTTTTTTCCAGTTTTATCTCATAGATTTGTCCTTGAGTGTCAGGAAATTATTAATACGTCCATTTTCACAGGTAGACAACAAATCCCAGCCAAGTAAACTCGTTAGCTTATTTATATGGCCTGTTGATCTGACAGTAAGGTCTAACTCATCTCCAGATTTAGACCCATAAGTTTAGGTTTCCACATTGCACATGCTTTCACTCCAAGTGTGAAAGCTCCCATTATACTCAGTGGAGCTGAAGTCAAAGCTGCCATCACAGTGAAGAGGTCGTTTGTCTCACACCTAGGTCTGCTTAGCTGTCTTGTTCTTGGGATTCTACTGGCTATAGTGGCCCTGGCTCCCACACAGCCTCTTGTGCTGCAGAGACCTGAATTCCACAAGGAGAAAATGGCTAAATGTGATACAGGAAGTCAGCAGCAGAGCATCATTTGAACTCGGATCTCAAGTGCATGCTGCACGTCCTACACACTGGAAGAGATGTTCTGTTTCGGAGGAGCTGGGTGGCTTTGTTCTGTGAAATCAGAGAACAGAGAGGCACAGTTTGTTGGGAGCAGCTTAGAGAGTGGTGAGCACCTTTCTTAATGTACAGAGCTTTGTTTGACAGCTCTGCAACATATTCTCTCTGGTTTCCAGTTCAGTGGCATTGGGGCTAAACACTGTGATTTATTATCTCAAGTAATTGAGATAACTTTGAATAAGTTTGAATAACTTTGACAGCCTCCTTTTGGACTGAGATGTGGAAATGACAGTGAATTCAATATTGAGTAAAATTAATGCCTGTTACAGAGGTGAGTTCAATGCACATGAAAGTAGAGTGACAGTTGTAATAATTTAACACTTCTAAGGAAAGAATAGTTGCTCTGATCATGAAAAGCCTTAGAAATTCTAATTCCTTTTGTGGTTACTGCGATGAGAGTGCACTATTAAATACATTAAATGAAAAAATACTGACAGAGGTGCAAAATATCCTTGCAGTTCAGTGGATTCTGCTTTGTGGCATTTATCTGTACATTGATGTGTCGCTGTTCTCTAGCTCCTCAGGCTCTATCAGATTGTATTCCCCAGCACCTGTCTGACACTGATGATTTGGGTAATATCCCAAGGAGCCTGTGTCTTTCAGAAGGAGGATTTTTTGTTTAACCAGGACAGGAAAATGACAAATAATCAACTAGAAATGAACACAAGATGACAGTGGGCTTTGCTAGTGGTCAGTGTGATGATTGCTGGATGGAAAACCTCTGGTTTTGGAGTTTAGATGGTTCTAAATTACTTTTAAAAGAAAGCTATAAGGAGTCAGTGAGTCATCTGTAAGTGTAGGGAGAGAAGACAAAATTTAATTTTATATATTTAGTGTCCTGAGAAGATAAAGATAGCAGAATTATGAAAAGTGAGAATATGTAAAACTCTAAAATTTTATTAATCAAACCTAGTAATTCTATAATTTCTTCATTACTTCTAAAAGACCCATGCCTCCCATCTTGTTTCTATTTCCACTTCTTGTCCTTTATGACAAATATTCTGAAATGGAAAAGCCAAAAAATATTGAAATCTTAATATGTGTAAGGCTAGATATCTGCAATGTGCTTAGTGCTGCAGTGATTTAACCTATGTACAGTTCTGGTTGCTCACATTCAACAATCTACTGGATTGTAATCCAGTGAGCAAGAAAGGGTTAGTTGGATGGCTGATCCTTTCTGATGAATCTGTATTCCAAAAGGAAAGCAAACCCAACTTTCATAGTTTATCCCAGACTGGTATTCTACTCTACAGATACAATATTTATTCTTGTATGATTATTAGGAGGGAAATAATCTCTTCAAAAATGCTTCTCTGAGAAGATGAAACTTCGTAAGTTTATACTGATTCTAGTCACTGTGGACATGAAATTCTAAACCTGTCTTCCAGCAGAAAAAGACCTACATTTATAGGGTGTACTTGTTAGTCATTCAACCTGTACAACAACTTGGAAGGCTCTTTTCTATCTTCCCTAGAATGATCTTCTGTCTCCCTGCTGTCATCTCCAAAGACTGTATGTGATTCCCCAGTTTCTGTGGCTGATCTTCTCTTATTTTGGTAACTGTGCTTATTGAAAGTATTAAAAACGACCTGCCACAGATTAAAGTGACCCATTTCTCTTCACCCTCATAGTCCATCCTTGTTCATAGTTTCTGAGAAGATAAATTTAATTATTCTGCTAGAAAGCAAACCTCTGGAGTGCTCTAAGAGCTCTGTGAGGCATCAGGGTACCTCAGCTTCATACAGCCATTTACAATTGATCATCCAGTGCAATGCACCTGGGGAATAGACATAGTCTGACTCAAAATAGGCCTTCACAGAGCCAGGCTACTCTGTTCATGTCACAGAGGGGAGAGGATGTGCTTTACTGACTGTTGTGTATCTCTGATGGAGGAGAGGGAAAGCAAAAAGAATATTTCTCCCCTTAATTACTCAGTATATTTCTAACCCCCAGCAGTGCTGAGGGGGACTTGGCATTTTAGACCCCAGATTCTCATTAGTTCGGAAAATTATGCTTGAACTGAAAAATTATACTTGAGCATGTTGTCCTGAGTCAGTGATGTTCTAAGGAGGAAAAAGCTTTTGTTCACAGGCTGTGTCAGTACTTCAGCCATCTCCAGTGGTGTGCCCACACCTCCCACCACACTCATCAGCACTGCTGCCTGCCTTGGTGGAACCAGTGTTCTTCCTCCTACCTGCCCGAAACACTGATTTTTGCAGTTCTTCATGCTTCAAAAAAGCACTGTGCTATCTCAAGGAAAGGTTTAATTACAGGTTTGGGTTGTTTTGCTTCTTTTAATCTTTATATTTTTAGGATCATTAATACACTTTAGTACCTGAAGTCTTTGTTCTTTAGAACTGCTGGGCAGGCAGTGCAAGACTGCAAAAGCAGTTTCTCTGCCTTCCTCATTTATGCAGAAAAGAAAGAAATGTCGTCTTTTCGTGTGCCAGAGTGGGTTCCAGTAGGTAACATCTCCTCACCTGGCTTTGCAAGCTGACTTTCTGGGCCTACTTAGTCTCATAAGATGTTATTCGTGGATCTTGAATTGGTGACTATTATGTTATCAGTGATAAGAGTTGCTCTTCCCTCTGATTCTCTGAATCTAGGAGGATTCATGGAAACCACAACTCATATCCAGAATGTGATCAAAAGATGTCATTTATTGATACAAAAGAAGCAATTAAAAAGATGTTAACAAATTAATTATATGGCATTTTATGCCACTTCTGATACTGAGAGTCCCAAAGTGATGGCATTTTATAGAAGATATTTTCTCCCATAAACATCTCTACATTTGGATTTTTCTTCTGCAGATTTTCCCCTGCATCTTTTTGAATATTAGTCTTAATTCAGAAGCTTAGAACAACCACAATTAATAATCTAAAGGTAAACAATTTTTTCATTTTTTACATTAGTTCTGACTAGATAATTTTTGGTGTGTATGTGAGGGAGACAGAACAAAACTCAGGCTTGCTGGTATTTTAATACTGTGACCATCCTGAGGGGACATCTCATTGCAGTTAGAGCTTCCTCATGCGGGGAAGAGGAGGAGCAGGCACTGATCTCTCCTCTGTGGTGGCCAGTGACAGGACCCAAGGGAATGGCCTGAAGTTGTGTCAGGAGGTTTAGGTTGGGTATCAGGAAAAGGTTCTTCACCTTCACCCTCTTCAGAGGGTGGTTGGGCACTGGAAGAGGCTCCCTGGGGAAGTGGTCACAGCACCAAGCCTGACAGAGCTCAAGAAGTGTTTGAGCAATGCTTTTGGGCACATGGTGTGACTCTTGGGGTTGCCCTTTGCAGGGACAGGAGCTGGATTTGCTGGTCATTGAGTTTCCCTTCCAACTCAGGATATTCTATGGTTCTGTGACCTTGGAATTGCCTTGGCTGTGTTTTTGTATTTTGTAGTATGTAAGGCTTTAGAATTTAAACCTTCATGCTCAAGAAAATGATCTCTAGGTAAAAAATGGAATAGAATTAAACAGTAAGATTTCTTGAAATTGCAGGTCATGCCGGGATAACCCAGACCTCAAAGGTGTTTCGTGAACCAATTGTCAGTGACCTAACAGAAGTGTTATCTCACATGAACACAATCCTTGGGGTGTGCTGTTGCAATAGTTAACTGACAACTAGGAAAAAATATTGTGCACAGAACTACCTGCAGTTAGTCTTTTAAAAAGCATAAATTAATTTTCTATTAAAATTGGTTTAACTGAAACTTTTCAATTTTGCTTAGGGGAAAAAATGTACATATTTTAGACCAGATTCTTAAAAGTAGTCAGTTACTAGAATGACAAGGAAAATCTGGCTCTCTGTCCATGTTTTTCTGTGGAAATGAAAAATGTGTAAGTTATGTTCTGTTCATATCTGCAGAATTACATATAACCCCAAGAAATGA
The DNA here is from genome assembly GCA_013398275.1 of Promerops cafer. NCBI lineage: Eukaryota > Metazoa > Chordata > Aves > Passeriformes > Nectariniidae > Promerops > Promerops cafer. The sequence goes on from VZSE01008349.1 coordinate 1,353,957, forward strand.
GCTTTAGTAAGTTCCAAGTTTGCATATTAGTTTCTTAGATAAAACATTTAATCATAAAGTTGAGAAAAGAGTAACCTTCAATCACCATTAAAGAAGTGGGAGCTTTAGAAAAGGGACCCCAAGGTGTAGGGACACTGATCACCTCCAGAGCCATTCACCTTTGGTTCAGTCTTTCTTGTCAAGGTCTCCTTGGGAATAACCAAGAGTAGTTCCTGTCTCATGTGTTTCCTTGTGTACTTGAAACGAACTTGTATCTCAGGCCATCACCTTTTCTTCAGCTGGGACCTGAAGGCAGCTTCAGAAGACAGTCAAAGTGTGGCTGGCTGCAGAAATAGCAGAGCTAACTAGAGGAACTCGTATTCTCACCATGGAGGGAAGCTTCAGGAATCTTCCATGGAGGTTAAATTTCCCTTCCTCTGAGCAGCTAGAGAGCTCCAGTTCTCACCTTACACCAGCAGTCTTGCCACATCAGCTCTGCACTGGGATTTACTTTGTCTGAGATTTCGTGCTTATAGTCATGGATGTAAAAAAACCTCCAACAACCACACCATTATTTTTGCCCTTGGCTGGTGGTATTGACAGGTAAATGCTGTTTCCTCTTGTCTATGTCTGCAAAACCATAATGGCCTGTCCCGTGGCTGTGCTTGCCAGAGCCCTGCAGGCTTGTCCGTGTCACGGCTGGTTTCCCAGAGCAATGAGGCTTTGTATGGCTTGTGTGTGGAGGGGCAGCCTGTGTCTTTGGCTGAGCCTGACCCACACGGTTGAAGGCAGCTCTCTCACATCACACACAGTACCCTCTAACAGGTCTTGCTAAAATCCTTGGCTGGGTAGAGGAGAGAAAGTGTGTGCCCTACTGTGAGAAAGGCTGCCATCAGCCCTCGGGTGAAATTGCTTCAGTGATGGGCCAGAGACACTGTTGGATATGTCTGTGCATATTATGCAAGTCACGCTCTGAGCTAGTTCAGATATAAGAACTTTGCTTGGTATTTTATGAATCATACTACTTAAATGTATTAAATGCTATCAAACACTATCATCAAAGAAGCACAACATTATCTTTTGATCTTCAGAAATAACAGATCCAAGGGTAAGTAAAACAAATGTACTTTCTTAATTGCTGAGCCAAGTGAAGCACACTTTAAAGGCTTTAGAACTGCAAGTAGTAGTTGTACAAAATAGAAGATTTTTTGTCCTGTCATCTTGCAATATGGGTATATCACATAAACTCTGATGAGGTCAGTGAAGTTGAGACACAGTTAATAAAAATGAGACAGATATCAGAGAATCACTTACACTGGAAAAATTGTTAATATCACAATGTCATGCTGCAGGTTCTCCAGTCCTCAGAGTTACATTTGATGCCTTTGCCTCAAAAAGTTTGAAAAACAAAATTAGCTGAAGTATAAAAGTACTTGTTAACCTATGCCCTTTCTGCTGTACAACTGAAATGAGGTGGCATTCGTGTAGTTTTAAAATCATTGCATTTTGATATATGGTGAAATGAGCTGAAACATGGAAGTACATTTTCTTCTGTAGCACTCTGGAAAATAAGCTGTTGCAGTCAGTTATTTTCTGGAGGAAAAAAAAATCTTATTATGTTGAGTTACTGACTTGAGGCTGAATTAGTCTGCTTGGCAGAATTAATCAAACATTGATTCTTGGACTAACTTTCACTTTACTGTGTGAATATGTGATAGCAGAGAGAATAGTCTGTACTGATGAGGCATGCACACTGGCTTCCTTTCTCTGTCTTTGGCTTTGCAAAATCTTGGAAAAGCTTTGAACTGAAGCCACAAGGAAGCTAGAAGGAATTAAGAGGCAGGTCCCATGATCAGAGGCAGCAGATAAAAGTCATGTGCAGTCCAGACGTTTGTCATGTAAGTATTAAGACTGGGAAAAAGTCCTGTGGCTTATGTTCTTTTGTGATGTGGAAGGCCTTTGTGGAGCTCTACATGGTTATCAGCCACAGGTTTCCTCTTTACAGGAGGGAGGATAATTCTTCCTAAGAAAGACAAATTCTTGAGATGGGATTGTTGCAATGGCACTCTGAGGTCTGGACACTGCTCTTGGACTAAAACTGAGCTTCTGTCCTTCCTCAGTTTATTCTGGAACTGGAAAATGTTAAAACTAACAGGGTTCTGTTAGCTGGCTTCTAAGAGTAGGTTAAAAGAGACAAACTAGCAATTGCTTTAATAAGATGTAAGACTTGCTGAAATGCTCCCAAGTGTTTGTTGTATGGTTCATAAAAGAGTTTGTTTTAGAAGAAGTACTTTCATCCTTCAGTGAAGACAATATTTTCAGAACTCTTAAAAAATTAACCAATAATACAAGTTGTCATGGCTGGACATTGTCCAAGGAGAGGTGAATTGAAAAAATTATTAGACCAAAACAAAAGATTAAATTTCTTCTCATTAAGAAAAACAGAATTGTCAGTTGTAAGATTAAAAAGATGTCTCTTCACCTGTCAAAGCTGATTGTCTTTTTAGATACAAAGACTCAAATCAAGGGTTTGCTCATGTTCCTTCATTGTAAGAAAGATATGAATAAAGTGCCTAGTACTCTCTTTCAGTGCCTGTGTTTCTGTAATGCTAATAATGGTGGGAATCTTCTTCCATTGGAGCATGAGGGATTTAAATCCATAAATAACTTGAGTGAATAGAATTGACTTCTTATCCCTCAAGTGACCAAATTGATTTTTTTTACAATGTACGAAGAGAGAAGGTGGCATTAATATTGAAGGCCATTACGTCTGAATGGTTCTCCTGTGATTTCTTCAGGAAAAGGCAGCCCCTCTCTGAAGCTAGTGGATGTCTGCTGTACACTTCAAACGCTTTACAGCCTTTATGTGCTAAGGTTAGTGGTAAGGGCAAAAGCAACAGTCAGCACACTTGGTAGGTTATATAAAATGCATTTATTTTTGTAAGAAAGTCAGAGCCTCACACTGCCAACATTTTAATGGAATATCACAGTTGCTTTAACAAAAAACCCCAGTGATCTGTTCTGTGATATGAAACTAGCAACTGATGAAATGAAGAATGAGGCAGAATGTCTTCAGCAAAAAAGTGTGTTTTCATATATTTAAATGTAAAACAGTATGGTTTATTCATCCATTTCTCTGCCTGTATACAAGCATGACAAAGGAGTGTACCCTGGAGGGCTAGGTTTTGTGCCCCCTGTTCTTTTCCATACACACAGGCTGGCAGTAACCTTGAGATGTAGCTTTTGGAGGACAGCTTCAAGATCAATTTTTCCAACTCAGCTTCTCTAACTGGAGCCTTGGCTGATGTTACTTGACTGTCAGAGTTTGTTATACAGGGTCTTGCCAGCCACTGCTGTGGTATGAGAGGAGCTTTAAATGAAAGCTGAGTACTGTATTTTATTCTGAAGCCATCTGTGTGGAAGGACAGGTAATTGATTCTGCATGCAAATTAAAAGGGATAACTGGAATCTGTTGGAGAAGTAAACAGCCTTGCTCTGGCTGCTGCCTGGGCAGCACAGAGACCTTCTGCTCCCAGCACCAGGGACACCAGACCTCCCTGCAGCCTGCAAGCCTCCCATCACAGGGACTGGGCAGGACCAGTTCCTCCTCAGCGCTTATCAGCCTTCCCACGCTGCACAGCAGCCTCTGCTCTAAAATCATCTCTTTTGTTCCCATGAAGACCAAGTCCCAGTATCTAATAAGCAGCTGTGAATAAATGCAACACAACAACACTGACTCACCTTCATTTGCAGGTTGCCTCTCGCTAGTTTGTTTTTATTCGAACTACTGTCATTTCCTCTCCACAAGCTGGCAAAATCCACAGCCCCTGCTTCTGGTAATGAAGTGCACAGCTAGACTAGCTGACAAGGTATTTTTTAAACGAAAGGCATTTGTGCCCTGGCATTTCTTTAACATGGACTTGCACAGAGGGTGGCACAGAGACCCAGCTATGAGTTTACTACTATTAAATAACTGAAATGCCCTATGAAATGTTAATGGAGATCTTGAAATAATTATACCCACTAAACCCCTCCAATTAAGCTGTGATTTTCCATCAGGTACAACAGGCCAGATTTTCTATCCACAGTAACTCCACAAAGCATGTCAGAGGCAGATTGATTTATGCTCCAGCAAGAGATACTAGAATAAATACTATTAATTTCCTTTTATGGTTGTAGCCCACCAGAAACCTGAAAAATATTTGTTAAAATTATTTACATAGTAAACTGAGGTAAGATGAATACAGATTTATTTTACAAGCCAAAACCTCTTAAGGAGCGTTCACCAACAACTTAGGTTTCTCATACTGGACAGAGGCATCACTGCTGCAGCAGATTTGTTGGATTCTGTTATGATGTTCTTTGCTGAAACTGAAATCACTGCAGTTAGACATTTAAAAATCTGGGCCACTACCTTTTTTAACTTACTGTCACAAGGAAAATGCAAAAGCATAAAATCTTCAGCCTTCACCTTTACAGCGTGTTCAGGGTGGCAGCACACACTGTAGATCCACTGCATTTTATTTATGTGCAGCACAATCCTCTCATTCCTGACCTCTCATTATAGTCAATACAGTAAATAAAAGATATATATAACCAGATGAGACATATGGAGGAAGAATGAGAAGAATAGCAAATTTAAACCCATACAAAAATTATACAAGCTTAATAAAAACCCATACCCATTTAATAGCACTCTACACAATGGAAGACCTTCCCAAGACCCTAGAGAAGAGGGCATTTTCACAGTCTTGCTAAGGTGGTTAATATACACAAATAATTTTTTCAATGCAACACTGAGTCATGCAGGACTCTGTGTCCATGATCACAGACAGGGAAGCTGAAATTTCACAAGAGGATGACAATGTTGGGTGATTACAATTAATCCATGAACACTGGCTCTTCTACTGAGAATATAAAACTCCTCTTAGCTACGTGCAAAATTTACATCCTTTTATCCCACTGAGATTTATGGAGATCATTTTTTTTAATTCCTTCTCTGGTGGCCTTTCAATGTCCTTAAATCTATCTCTAGAGCTCTAATGCTATGGCCAGTTGTACCAGGGAGATTCTGTGTTTTCTAATAAAGAATATTAAGCATATAATAACATTAAATATACAATAACATTTTAATGAAACAGAAATAAATAAACTGGAAGTAAAAGAAAAAAGAAAACATCTACTGTACCACCTTTTTATTTAAAGGTTGGGGCCAGATGCTAAAACTGACGTGCTGGAGGGTCTAAAGGCACAGCTGGCATCGTTTTCATGACACTATATTGCCATAGCCCATGGAGCTGTAAGTGCACATCTTCAGGACACACTTTTAACCTGACACTAGTTAAAAGCTTCTCCCAATATTGTATTGCCATATTAAAAAAAAAAATAGAAAAAAAATTTTATAATGTTTTTCCCTTTACAGCTCCACAGAGTGGTTGTGGTTACATACCTACTGGTGATATGAAGGGTTTTGTGGATACTACTAATGTAAGGGATCAGCTCAGAGTTTATCTGTAAGGTCTCCAGGAATATATTTATCCAGGAGTGCTGCTGCATCAGCCCTAATGATATATCACACCCCTGGGCTCTGGAGCCTGCTATGCTCGCTCTCAATTACATTTCTGCAGCAGCACTGGAAGTTTGTGTCCCTTCTGCAGCTGCCAGCTGGGTGTTCACCGTGCTCTGCTGTCTCAGTGAAAGGTGCTTGAGTTTCTATGAGTTTTACATTTATGTTTTACATTAACAATTACAAATTTGGTTCAAGGTTCTCTTTTTACATGAGGAATCAATAACATTCATCGAGAGAATTATATTCTCCCCCCTGTAAAAGACTATGGCTGTTTTGAAGTAATTTCAGGTGTTTGGGTAAATGTGTTTTGTTGACATCAACACCTAACACTTTAGGTCCTTTTTTCCACACATTTTTCCTATTGCAGGGAACCTGCAAGATCATGCAGAAGACTTTATTCAATTTCCAAAATGCTCTTTTTGTCCTATGGAAAATCAGATGAGAAGATGAGAACTTAAATACATTTCTTGCTTTCTCTCCAGATTCACCTGCTGTCAGAATCAGTGCACCTGACAAAATCACAGCACACTCACCCATGACAAAAACTTCAGATGATCTTCACACGGTGAGGCAGGGCAGTGGCTGATCTCCAGTGATGTTTACACAGAAGAGTCTGCAAGGCCTGGCAAAGGGATTTAACCTACTGTGACACCTATATTTAAATGCTAATTACAGTGACAATAGAAATGTTTAACATGCAGGTTTATAAACCAGTGCTTTCCTCTTCTATCTTTTGACAATAATTTTAATCAGAGTGACCTATTTGATCCTATGAAGCTGATTGTCTGCAGTTCTAGAAATGAGTACTTAATTCTTTCTGTTCTGTCTTTTGGCATATATGTGCTTTACATTAGAAGAATGATGTGACCTGGTTATTTTAGCCCATGAAGCCACTTGCTTCCAATTGCTTCCTCACCTTTCAATTAGATAATTGCAAACCCTAATCCTTGATATCCACTAATTACCTACTTGAAGTATTGATCTGAAGCCCTCAAGTCTCCTAGGGATGAGAAATGGCCACATAATGATGTGATTATTGCAAAGAGAAACAACCAGAAAACGTGCCATACTGACAGCTTTGTATCGGAAATGGCATCGGCAGTGGCCTCACCTGCCTCCCAGCTGTGCCTGGATTGTAAAAAACATCCTCCAAACCCCCAGTATATACCCTTCTCCAGTGGCTGCTGGCTCTGGCTTTTGGATCATATCCCATTTAACAATTAGCAACACTGCCTTTTCTCCTTCACAGCTTTCAGAAAATTACACATGACGAATCAGAACAAAACCCTTGATGTTTTTTTCTTCCCTGTTACATTTTCAGAAGAGTTTCATTAATGGGTTGGAATCACAATCTGCTTTTCTCTATTCATATATGTATCCATGTAAATAAATCAGGGAGAAACAGAAGTTCAGCACAGGGGCTAGGTCCCACAGATATCCAATTAAACCTTAATAGGTTAGGTTTCATTCTGGAAAAGAAAACCAACCAGCCTCAGGTTTTCACAGCTGAACCACAAGCATGTACTTTTCATAAAACATATGTGTATAATCTGTGCTTTATAATCTAATTGTCACCTTGGGCTTAAATGATTCATATGTTGCACTGAAGCCTGCATTTTTAAAGACATTTTGAACAAAAAAAAAAAAAAAAAAAAAGAAAGACAAAAAAACAATTCAGCAGAGGCTACAGAATCAGAGAGGTTATCAAGAACAAATTAGCACCAAAATTCTTCTGCATTGTGCCATGCATTATTGAACAGTAATAAATGCTTTGGAGTGTCTCTCTGCTTAATTATCTGTTTTGAAAATGAATTATTAGTGAAACAGAAATTTTTAGCCTTTGTTATGAAGACCTCTATGTTAAGTCACCCAAGAGAGTGTTTTTGCGTGTAGTTCAAATGTAAGTACGTGCCTTTCTAATTATCTAATAATTTGTTTCTGCTGTATAGTCACCCTGGGTGCAGGCATTATCACAGGGTAGAGACACTAAAATGGGAGTGAGAAAGCGCCAGTGAAAGAAGAAAAACACAATACAGATAATAAAAATAATGGGGCAAGCAAATCCTTAGTTTCTGTATTATGACATTACCCCGTGGTTCCAAGTCACTGTCTGCAGGAAGCAATAATGCCACATCAACAGCCTCACCACATTCTCCCAGAGGCTCACAGGCCAAGGTGTAAATAATTTCCTGCTGGAAATGATTCCTCATTTTGCCTTTGGGGAAAGAATTGAGCAAATGGTAACAAAGGATCCCACCAAAACCACTCTAGGGAGACACTATAGCAGCTTTCTGGTGTCTAAAGAAGGCAAATTCTTGACTGGAAAGGGACTTTTCAGGAGGGCATGTATTGATTGAACAAGGGGAGATGGCTTTAGATTATATATTAAGAAGAAATTCTTTACTATAAGGGTGGTGAGTCACTGGAAGAGGTTGCCCAGAGATGTTGTGTACTCTTCATCCCTGAAAGTGTTAAAGGTCAGGCTGGATTGGGACCCTGAGCAACTCAGGGTTTAGTGGAAGATTTCCTAACCATGGCAAAGTTCCATTGGAACCAGATGGTCCCTTCCAACTCAAACTTCTGTGATTCTATGATACTATGATTCTATCCTGTTGTGGAAAAATCAAGTTAGATGACTGGACCATGCAAGAACAGCAAACAGACAAAATAGGAGAAAACAGATTTTAGGATATTGATGTTAAATGAGAAAAGACACAAGTGCCTATTTTCAAATGAATCACTTGAATTATGTTGAAAATATAAAGTCTTCCCAACACAACAATCTCTGTTTGTGAGTATCTGCAGTCAGGGAATTGTGTAATACTTCTGCAGAGGATGCACAGAAAAGAAGTAGAAATGAATCAGTAGAGCTACTAATCCTGTAACAATTGTGAAGGGAAACAACAAAATATTATCTCAGCTTCTGCAATGTGAGGCTCCAGCCTTTCTGCTCTCGTCACATCTAGAAGGAGCCAGTGTTGTAAACCTGCATCCTCTTCCTCTCCTGTAAGATGCCTTCAACAAGAGATATTTGTTATTAGTAACATGTAGATTTTCTAGGCCAGCACCACTTGCATCACAGTAGCTGAGTACCTGCTAAAGGGTTTACTATTCACCAACCATGCTATGGCTTGTAGCTTGTCTTCCTGTGTTTTTCTGAGCTGAAACACAGCATACAGGGAAAAAAAAAGACTACAAAAAATAAAAGGAAAGGGTTCTCTTTCAAAGAGAACACAAATATATCTAATTATATTCTGTGCCATTAGCATTAAATGAATTGCTGTTTCTGCTGGGAGTTGAGAGCCAGCAAGTTTCAGAGCTGTAGCAGTGCCTACTCCATCAGGCAGGGGAAATTTGTGTGGAAAACAGCAGCTGTCTTTGATGAGGTCCATAACATGTTTATTGGTAACACAGCCCCTTATGATGCATGTCCTGTTATGTGTTTTAATATAGGAAAATACTTTAGCCACCTTCACCATCAGCTGAAGGAACTCACAAGGGATTCTGAGATCATCCCATTAATGATGTGCCCCTTTGCTTCAGATTGGTATCCATGTTACTCATTAAATCTGCAACTTCTTGAGCACTTGGCTCTTAGTACTGAATTAATGCAGATAAGATAAGATAAGAAGAATTTAATTTATGCCAACATTTTTCAATTAACTGATGAGTTTTGTTCCTGGTCAGCATTATTTAACATTATGTTCCAAAGCCTGTGATACCAATTGGTCTTTCTAAAGCCCCTAGGATTTGAATTTAGGTAGAAATATTAAAACTTCTCTGGTTATTTTAAAAAGAGAAAGATTTTTTATAATCTTACATTAATACTGCAGAAATAAGAACATTTCAGATTTTGGCAGTATACTCATCTATTTATTTATATGTCTAGGAGTTTCCTTGTTCCAGTCCTATCATGAAAAATCAAATCTGTTTAAGCTTTTAGTCAACTTCTCATGTTTTATAAGAAGGACAATGGAATTTAAAAGCATTAGTACATTGTTACATTGACCAAATGCCTGACATTGACAGGGATCCTGGTTTTTCCTCACAGGATCAATCTTGGGTATATTTTCAGGTTACCCCTTAGGCTTTGTTCCCAGGGAATGGAGGAGGTGTGACTGACTGTAAGCATCCCCACATGGGATTTCACCTACTGACTGTCATCTGGAGGCACAGGCCAAAATCTGATACCACAGGGAAAACCTTTTCCTCCTACCAATCCCTGCAAGAACTGTGGAAATTGAGCACTTACAGTACCAGGCCGTTTGGCAGCATTGTTGCTGAGCAGGTCCTCTCCTGTAGTTTGCAAATCCCTGAATCCCTCCTCAGCTCATAGAGGGGAGCAGACACAGCAGCATCAACCAAAAGACTGACAGCTGTGATTCATGCTGAAGTGTTTCCTGCCGGGGCAGATTGTAAGCACTGAAAAAATGCAGGTGGCCTCTTCAGACAAAAAGGCTCTTTTTTCTCTTTTTTTTCTCTTCCCTCTCCCCACTTCTGATATGCCCTTCCTGTAGTGGGCACAGTCAGTCTTATCTCTCCTTGTTCATTAAGCTCATTGGAAATTTATCTCTGATTTTTGATGAAAATTTCTATAATAAGGGTGAGTACCTCAAAAAAGGTATATTACCTACACTGCTGTTTGTAGAGAGCAGAAACATCATGAAGGTAAGAAATTCTGGGTTTCTGGAAGGGTATTGTGCAGAATGCAGAGCCAGGATCACACAAAGGGAAGTTTGGCACAGGGGTCTGGTGTAATCCTTCTGAAAAGCACCGTGTTTGTAAGTAGGATTCAAGTCACCTGTACCAGGGATTTCCAATCCATTTCCCACCCGTTGCAGGTTACTACTCATCTCTGCATTTATTGGACCAGAAAGTGAAATAATGTACCTGACTTTCTTCCAGGGCTAGGAGGTTGCATCTTCATAAAAAGTTCTGTGACGTACTTTTCAATACATAATAAGCAGTAAGGGAACAGAAAGTCTAAGATCAATCAGCTTGATCTTAGACAAATACATTTTCCTTGAGTAGAAAGGAAAAAAAATCACTGTCTCTGACAAAGACTGAATGGGATTCCAGAGGCTATGCAAGGTGAAGGTTAACCTTCCTGGGCAGTAATAATGTACCACAACTTTGCAGAAACGAGTAACTTCCTACACTCATTACATGTAAGAACAAGGGGTTTTACATCATCAGGTCTGACCATTTTCACAAGCTACTGCATTTCATGCAGTCATCCATGCATGAAGACAATTGTTTGACTAAAGCACAGCTTTTAGAAGGATGAAGAAGGCTGAGTTTGAAAACCCCAAAAGGTGGAGGATCTTGCTTCTCTCTTGGTTACCCATTTTTTAACAGGAAATTGTCCTTATATTTAAACATGTGTGTATAATTTCTCACTGTAATGTGTGTAGCTTCAGCTCCCAAATATGTCTATATACTCTTCCAAAGATGCCTTTTCCCACTAGATTTAAAATTTCTCGTGTATCCAGATTTTATTACCTGTAAAGGTACTTAGGCACAGGCATCAAGCCACCAGTCATGCTACTTGTGATACACTAAACAATTGGATCCTGTTAAGTTTGTCACTGCAAAACCTTTGCTCTGATCCTCAAAGGTCTTAGAAAAAAGCCTACATTTAGTGTATATATATGTAGTAGGCTCCATATGCCTGATTTCTTGGCCAATCCCCATTTGTGCCTTTAAGGAGGTTGCAAGGCATAACTCCATGCTGAAAAATGAGAGACAGAGAACAGGGATGATTTTTTTTTTTAGACCTGTTAACAGACAGGGAGAAAAAATGCTCTGGGCTTCTTGAGAACTCCCAACAACAAAGAGTTTTAAAAAGTGAGTAAAGTTTCTGTTGTATTTTATAAATAATGGGTCTCCTTTGCTTTTAATCATGCACATGGAAATGGTGGCTTACTGTCTATTTTTTTAGCATTTTGGTAGTGATCTGCTGTTTCCCATTCCAGGCAAAGGAGAAAGAAGGAATAACAGGTTCCTTAACAAAAAATGTAGTCTGAACAGGAAAGAAAGTCTCACTCTCTGAATGCTATATTAGCAGATAGTGAAAAAATATTTTAGAAGTAAAAAGTTTCAGGAATTGGCATTATCTAATTTTGTGAACTGTAATAGTGAATTTTTTAAACATTTAGAGCTGAAGACTTCCTTAGAGAGAACAAATTGTAGTTTGGTAACTGTTCTTAGAATGACAGAATACTCCCTTTTGCTGATTAAAGAAAATTATTGTAACATTATCACCAAAACTTTAAATATTGCATAGTGGAAAAAAAAAATTCTTAGTAACAGTGAAACATAAGCTCTCTCAAAGTATAGCAGACAAATAATACAACACTTTCCTTTGATGAAGATATAAGTTATCTTAAGACAGGAACAAGGGACTTCCTGGCTGATTAAATGTCTGCATTGTAGTCATCTATACCTGAATTTGACAGCTTTGGTTACCCCTGGGGCAGCAGGGAAAGAGTCATTTACAGGACATGACAATGTGTCAAGTAGTCTGGTTTATATAGGTCCTTCAGGACAAATTAATTACACCCTGGATGTACCTTGATGACAAGTTCAGACATAGAGAGACGCATTTTCACTTGTACATGTTTAGCCCCACCAATCCCATCGTGGTCTCTTTCTCCTCCACATGCACAGCTTGAACCATGTAATTCCCTTCCCCTTCCTCCAAATCCTCACCAAAGAGATCTTGCACACAATTTGTCCCTACATGATCGTAGCTCTGGCTCACAAAGGTTTTTGTCTTCTTGATCTCTGTGCCCTTGAACGTATTACTAGTGTGTGTTCAGTGATTTGGCAGGAACAAAGAAAGCTGCTTTCCTAAGCTGCAGGACTGCTTTGGGTCCTAGGGAGTGAATTGCCTTACCACTGTACAAATTCCTTTCTGCTTTAGTTGTCAGTCCAAATACTTTGGATTCAGCCCAGGGGATTCACATCACAAAGATACTCTTCAATTTTTTTGCACGATAGCTTACATGCAGTACTTGTCAGAAGAGATAATTTTTGACGGTATCTGGCCTATCTTTCTCCTCTTAGCATAAAAAAGTAGATTGCAATAACTACACTTCGAATATGACATTTCATGTCCTTTCAGGGACTAGTAAAGAACGTGAATTTCTGCAGTTTCAGAAAGTGATCTTGCAAAAGCTCCTGTGGTTGTTGAATTTGCAAAGATTCTGTTCTGTGAAAGAAAGAAGTGTTTCCTTTCCCTAAGCTTTTGCTTGCCTGCAAAGGCACTAACCTTGAAAAGGAGTGGAAGTTGATCAGTATCAACTGCTTGTCTCAATCCCCAAAGCCACCTTACCTTATCAGCACCGCAGAACCTGCTCCCTCTGCTAAACCCAGGAGTACCTGCTAATTGTGGTTATTCCTGCAGGTATCAGAGTCCATCCAAATGACATCTGCCTTCCTTTGGGATGGTGGCAGAAGCTTGATTTTCTCACGATGATTTTTACTAGCTTGAAGCACACAACAAAAGCTGGCACATTGACCTTTAATGCAGTTTCGGGAGAGAGCCATGACTCATCCACAGCTAGTTCATCATCTTGCACCTGACAAGGACAAGGTTCCTAATGCCTATCTTCTTTGCTGCAGCATTGTACATATGTATGTCTGGACATCCATCACTTCACCACTTCTTGTCCTTACAGATACTTTTTATTTTTGTCTGAAAATATGTTTTGCTGTACATGATTTACTCTTCTCAGACATCTCCTGGAAGCTTTTTCTCTGACAGAGTAATTGCCATGTTCTTTCTTGACAAAGTATTGATCACAAGTTAGTTCACTCTAAAGCTGTTGTGACATTTTGATGATCAGTAAGTGCTGCATCAGCTCCATTCAAATTTCTGGAAATGCCAAGAACTGGAACACGCTGGCAAATCCAGGCAGCTCTCAGAACACGATCCCTTTAATAAACATCCTGGAGGGACAGCTATGAGGCACTGGATCTCCTGAAGCTGGTGAAATACCTATACTTCCTTTTCTTTGGAAAAGTTTCCACTGGCTCATCATTCTTTAGGCCTTTATATTTACAATGAGAGTTGCCTGTTTATAATGAACTACTCATTGTTTCTCCCTTAGATTCTCATCAGCATCTAAATAAACCAAAGGAACAATAAATAGCAAAAACAAACGGAATGAAAAATTGTCACAAAATGGTAGCATTCCTACTAACAGAAAAATCAGCACTTGAAAAGTGATTCTATCAATGGACACAGAGAGACAGTCCTCCTAGATTTTGCCAGGTATCAATTCTCCTCTGGTCCAGGAATGGTATATTATATTAACCACCTCCTGTGAACAAGACCAGAATTAGGATAATCTTTACATACCCCATGTCTATAAAATAAATAGTAGCACTTCAGCCACACTGTATTCATTTTAAGAAAAACAAAAAAGTTTTTTTCATTGCTGGCACCACAACAAAAATACACTTGGCAAAATTTTTTTTGCATACTAATGAAGGAACCATTCTATTTAGCAGTTCTAAACTTAACAGTGGTCATAAATCTTCTGACTAGCCTTCCAAAGTGTCAGGGAATGAGTGTTTTATTTGGTCTTCTGTCTGTGGAATAGCAATATTTGTGATCTTCCAGTGATGTGTAAGTGTATGTATCATTTCTTAATGAGGGAATATGAGAGGGTCATGCTGTGATCAAATCATTCATGTCTCCTGCTCTGCAGGTCAGGAAATTAATAATCTCTGATGACTCTCCTCTTCAGTCATCAAGCCTTAGTTTGTGTCTCACTGAAGCCTCTCAGGGAATCCTTTCATGGCCATTTTCTTTTCCTGAGGAATTGCCAAGCTTTTCTGAAGTGCCCCCACAAGCACAAAGCAGAATGAGCTCACTGAGCATCTGCTTTCCCCAAGTGACTCTCCTCCTGGCAAACCTTTGTGCTCGCAGCTGCTCAGCACCAGGACTTCCCATCCTCTCATCTCCCCTGGATTCAGCCTCTGCCAATCCTTTTCTCTAACCTGAGTCCGTAAATTTAATCTAATTAAATGTTTTTATTAATTAATCTCCAAAAGAGAGGTTTTATTTTTATCCGAGATCATTGGTCCCATGAGTTTACACTGACACAAATTTAGGAGGGTTGATTTGTGTTAGGTTGGAAGCAATAGGGATGGAGAGATGGGAAAAAAGTATTGCTTAGGTCCACCCTCCCCTGCCAAGAGTGTTGATGTGTGAAACCAGATGCTCTGTAGTGAGCTACCTATTTCCATTTACTCTTTCTGGTTTTCTGTCCTTGTACTTTTCTTGCAAAGTTTTTGCCCCATGAGTTTATGAGATGATCAAAGTTAGTCAGAATTGCATGGCTCCAAACAATAAATGAAGCTTTATTGCCCTGAAGAAATGCTTTGATTTCAAAGCAGCTTCTATTGACTTCAGTTCAGTGGAAAAAAAATCCAATAAAATAACTTCTGCAGCAGAAAAATTTTGCTTTACAAAGACCTCTCAAATTCTTACAAAGGCAATTGTGAAAAATAATAAACAAATCATTGGGTTAAATTTAGAAAATTACCTGATGATTAAGGATAAATTGCCCAAAGATTAAGCAAATTAAGTAAGTATAGTCTGTTCAAGATCTGTCTTTGAAAGTTATTTTGATCAAATCCACAAGCAAAATGAGTGTGTTTATTCTTTTGGCTTTCTAAAAACAGAACTTTTCAAATAATATTTATTCACTAAAGCAAAACAAAATGTATACTTATGTCCTGTCATCCATCTTGTTTATATGTACATGAGATATATATATGTGCATGTGTATAATATGCTTCTGTTTTTACTAATTGTGACTAAACTCAATAAAATTCAGATTATGTTTTCAAAATAGTTTGATTCCACTTATTTCATAATTATTTTATTTCATTTCACTTGTTTACATTGGGGTAGGGTAAACAATTTCTAACAAGGAACTTATGAACATTCTTTCTATTCAGGAGCTCTCTGTGAACAAAGCCTAATTCTTCTCAGTGTAATTGCCATTCATAATTATTTCCTCAATAATTCATGCAAATAATTTGCAGCTTAATTACTTCTTAAGCAGGTTCATTGAGCCTGTTTGAATTCTGAGCTAAGGTGGTTAGAATGATCATTCTGTATGGTTTCTATCCTTGATGGCAGAGGCAATTGAATCAAACTTTTCATTCAGCATAAGCCCTCTTCTAAATCAGGATGGATTTCTGTGTGTGATTTAGTCCTGTTCGGTGATGGAAGCGAATTGACTGCAACTCTCTTGATCAATTATCTGGTGCAGCCCAAAACTTTTGATGACTAAGTTCTTGAATTCAATAGTCGGTCTGAAACAAATTGTGCCATTAATCATCCTGACTGTAAGTGTGCTGAAAGATTGCTAAAAGACAAACCAATGTTTTAAAAATCAAAGGAATCTTTTGAAAGGTTGTTTTAGTCTACTCTTCATAGCATTGGAGAAGGGAGGGAGAGAGAGAGAGGAGAGAGACCTTCCTCTGTTGATTTCAGTCTCAAGAATTTCAGTGATCAAAAGTGCTTGAATTGGACAGAAGAAAAGAAATTTTAATCAATTTCTACTTGAGATAGCAATTTAGGTACATTTTTTCAGAAAACAGGGTTTTGGGACTGTTTTGCATTAGTTTTCTCAATTCAGATGTTTTTTTCCTTTATGCTTTCAATTTGCCAAGCTATAAGTTCTTACTAATACCCTTACTGCAAATCTCTCTCGGTTTATTGGCAGATAAGATGATAAATAAACTGCTTTAACTCTGACATTGTTCAGCTGAGATTTGACCAAGTTAGAAGTGGTGCAACATGGAGGAACAAGTCCCAGTGGAGAGATGGAACTGCTTCTCACAGTGAGGGCACTGGTAGCAACATCTGAACATAAAGACACATTAGGATGACTGACCACCAACAGCTGCTGCAGAAGAGTGCTAAATGATGGATGATGGTTGTGACAACTTCCTCTCCACTCCCAAAAGGCAAGGTAATTCTTCAGGTTTTGCAATTTAACACGAGACAAAAATTCTGGCAAGTGGTTGCTCACTGTTGTTGTGTTGTTTGGAGCAGTTTAGGAGCCAAGCTGGTACTTCAGAGGTTGAGACCTCTTTTAAATTGCAGGAGCCCCCTTCTTGGAGAACCTGCGCTGAAACACAGGGAGAAGAGCAGCATCTGCACTGCTGACAAGGGAGAACACCAAAACCTCACCTGCTAGGTTATTGCAGTCCTGCCTGGCAGACCAAGGAGAGAATTTGTCACTGCCATGATCCTTCTTCTAGTGCCCAAAAAAGACACAACCAAGGAATCCTTCATGCTGATGTTAAGATCTGACAGCCATAGTTGAATATGTGAGGCTCCTGCAGCGCTACATCCCCAAGTCCAGCTGGCAGCAAGGCTCAGTATATGTTCCCTGTTAGCACACACACAAAATTCAGACAGACACTTTCTTACAACCCACCCCTAACCCAGGCTCTAGATTCCTTGGGGTGGATTAGACTGAAATCACACTGAATGATCAGTGTTTTTAAATATATATATATATATATACACACACATATATATAGGTTTTATTTTAGAACAACTTGGTTGCAATGGAAAGTAGATATGTAGCCATTTTGTTTATTTTTTATACTAATGTGGCAATATGAAAACAAAATATAAAAATATCTCCCACTTAAGAACATGTATCAGGGAAAAGAAAGGAAGAAAGAGAAAGGAAGGATAAGAGTAGGGAAACATATCATCACCCATGGACCTGTGACAAGGCTTGATTGCTGCAGTTTAGATGTCCCATGGTCATGGTCTTGATGCATCAAGAGTGAGGGAGTCATGTCCCCGTTTATTTCATTTTTGTGTCCCAGTTTATATAATTTTTTTCAATAAACCTTTTAAAACCGCCTCACATTTGCAGTAAATGTGCTAAATTTTACATTTTCACTCATCAACAGCTGCCTGAATGTTTCTGTGGTCAGAGTTGTCCCACACTAACAGGTCAGAGCTGATGGAATGTAAGTCGAAAACTAGCAATTATTTTCTCGTTCTGGTTCTTTGATTATTATTTTTAATCTTGTCAACAGTATAAAGCCTTGCTCAGTGGATACTTGCTGTGAGAATGAACACAGAGAAAATGTTTAGAGAATCATCTTTTAAAACTGAAGAGACAACTATGGCAAGGACCACAAGCAGAGAAGAGCATGTGTAGCAGATATCTATAGCATTTAATTCTCATTTTAGTAAAAGCTTATGTCTAGAAGTTTCAGAGGAAGTTGAAGGACTCCAGCTGAGGTCTTTGCCAAGTGGACGTGGATCTTAAGCACCTATCATTCACCTAATATTGAAAACATGTTCTCCAGAGCTGGATTCACAGATCACACTCTTGGCTGCTGCTAGCACCTATATGTGGCTCTGGGATCAAACCGGATACATGGAGTTTCTGTTATTTTCTTTAACCATCTTCCTGCAAAATGTATGCTCCCAATCAATGCTGTATTGGCCCACTCCATTCTTGCAGATCTGTCTGCTGTTAGCACTTCTCTTTCTGGCTGATCCAACTCAACAAAGTCCTGCTCCAAAGAGCTAATCAGGCAGCGTGAAAAGGAATGTGTTCAACAATGTCAGACATCCCAAGTGAGCCTTTTTGTAGATTTCTGTTTGCACTTCTGACAGCAGCATCTTTAATGGAGGGCTGGATGCAGCCTTTCATGTTGTCATTCAAAGAACATTTCCAGGAAAAGCAGAGACAAGCTAAACAAATACAATGCCAGGGAAACACCTCTCCACACTCTGCTTAGTCTCCTCCTCAACTCTGCTCTCATGAGACCCCATATGGAGAACTGCATCCAGCTCTAGAGACCTCAGCATAGGAAAGACATGGACATGTTGGAAGGGATCCAGAGGAGGGACACAAAAATGCCTGTCTATGAAGCCAGGCTGAGAGAGCTGGGGCTGTTCAGCCTGGGGAGCAGACAACTCTGGGGTGAGTTTATTGCAGCCTTCCAGTATATGAAGAGGCTGTGAGAAAGATGGGGATGGATATTTTAGTAGGGCCTGTTGTAACATGACAAGGGGTAAAGGTTTTGAACTAAAAGAAGTTAGATTTAGACTAGACAAAAGTAATCAATTTTTCACAATAAAGGTGGTAGAACACTTGAATAAGTTGTACACAAAGTTGGGGAATGCTCTGTCCCTGGAAACACTGAAGGCCAGGATGGATGGATCTCTGAGCAACCTGATCTAGTTGAAGATGTCACTGCTCATTGCAGGGGGTTTGGAAGTTTATGACCTTTAAACGTCCCCTACAACCCAAACTATTCTATGATTTTACAACTGGCTCTAGCTACACAAACCTCAGCTGTGGTTGTCACCTTTCTTGTGGATGCAAGGGAAGGAGCCAAACCAGAGACCAAATCAGGAGAGGTGGTCACATGCTTGATGTGGTTAATGACACATGGCTATTTTATAAGGTATTTAAATACCTAATACTGCTGAAACACTGAAAACATTTTTCAGGGTTCACAGGCCTCTGCCGTGGGTGTTGCATTATTTGCAGGTGTGCAGCTATGCTGTGGCAGTTTGGTGGGTTATGATCACAAAGTGTGAAGGCATCCTCAAGCCAAGGCAAATGTCTGCCAGTAGGCTCCTAGGGACCCTGGAAATCCCATCAATGCCCAGTTGAAGTTTATCAGCATTTTGTACAGACTATCAGATGGTCAATGCCTGGTAGAAGAACCTTGAATCCTTTCTATTTGGGATGAATTTCAACTTACATCTCCAGACTGTCTCATAGATTTCACTCTCTTCTGGCCATTTGCTTTCTTCTCCTCCTCTGTGCTGTTAAGACACAGAATGAAATTCATGTTTTCTGGCAGTGTATTGTATTGAACCAGAGAGAACATGTTTATTAAACCCAGAATTAAACCCACTGAGATGCTGAAAAGTCAGGTTTCCAAGTCCAGGAGATGTATAAAGTCTTAAGGGTCTTTCACTGACTCTTCATGCTCCTGGAGAAAAGCTTTTAAAATCAACCAGAGATATATCATTTCTGTGTATATTTAAGCCCACGTCTCCAGTTATTCTCAGGAATGATGGGTATAGTCCAGCTTGGTTTTCTTTTTCAGCACTTCCAATCAAATAGAATACCGAATAGCTGTGGCCTTAAGCTATCGTCTATTCAAACACTTGCCAAACCAGTACAGGACTTAAGCAAAATCTGTGTCTGATGGATTTCTCACTGTGCTCTGAAGTGTTTCTCTTCTTCTCCTCTTTCTAGGAGTTACAGACTCACAGTCCTTCTTCTCTAATTGCTAAAAATTCCCCTTCCTTCTCCCCACTTCTCTTGGTTCTGTAAGGTATCAATCAGCAAAGAAATATAGTCATAAACATTAGAGTTGACAAAAGCCAGGGGATTCCTGCTTCTCAGAAACAAAAATTTGTTTTTCTAATAAGAGATATTTTGGATACTGCTTAATTGCTTCTGAAAAATAGATTGCTGTTGACACTGAATGCTTTGATAAAGACAAAATTACTCTGCTGACTGCACTGCTGGTCTGGTTCCTTGGCTCTATTAAAATGTTGTTCTTCACTTGTCCTGCAACTCTGATTTCTAATTCTCTGTATTAATAATCCTCTGAACATTCTGATATACAGCCCTAAGTACTTCACAAAGAAACAGTCACTCACTGAGAACTGTTTTTTCTTTTTTCTTTGGCACCTGGGGGACACTAAACCTCAAATGAATGAATACTTGCTACCAAAAAGCAAAAGACCTTGTGTTTGAAAAGAAAATATACCGCTCAAGATCTTTGTTTTATCCTTTATTTTGTCCATGAAGTGAACATCTGGGCATCTTTCTGAGTCACATGCAGCTGTCTGTGGGAGGCCTAAAAGGACAATATAAAATACCTCACTCAAAACAGATTGTTCAGTTATACTTTCTTGGTTTCTCATTCACTTTAATTTCAGAAAAAATAAATAACATCTTTGAACTGAAAACTTAGTTTCTCATTTCTGTATTCCATAAAAGCTGAATATCTTATGTGAAATGACAGAAATAACCAGGGCACTAAATTATTCAGAGGCTTGCTGAGAAGACACGGGACTTATCATAATGAAGGTTAAATCCCTGTCCAGGTTGGTATTTGCTGAAAATTGGTTCTATTTGTTTCAGCAGCTGAGGTGAGATGTGCTGGTATTGTCAGCACAGAGCCTTTGTCTCCAGTTCTCTATCACATATGTCTGCTCTGTGCAANAAGTAATCAATTTTTCACAATAAAGGTGGTAGAACACTTGAATAAGTTGTACACAAA
Source organism: Promerops cafer (assembly GCA_013398275.1). Taxonomy (NCBI): domain Eukaryota; kingdom Metazoa; phylum Chordata; class Aves; order Passeriformes; family Nectariniidae; genus Promerops; species Promerops cafer. The sequence continues at coordinate 1,374,820 of VZSE01008349.1, forward strand.
GTTGGGGAATGCTCTGTCCCTGGAAACACTGAAGGCCAGGATGGATGGATCTCTGAGCAACCTGATCTAGTTGAAGATGTCACTGCTCATTGCAGGGGGTTTGGAAGTTTATGACCTTTAAACGTCCCCTACAACCCAAACTATTCTATGATTTTACAACTGGCTCTAGCTACACAAACCTCAGCTGTGGTTGTCACCTTTCTTGTGGATGCAAGGGAAGGAGCCAAACCAGAGACCAAATCAGGAGAGGTGGTCACATGCTTGATGTGGTTAATGACACATGGCTATTTTATAAGGTATTTAAATACCTAATACTGCTGAAACACTGAAAACATTTTTCAGGGTTCACAGGCCTCTGCCGTGGGTGTTGCATTATTTGCAGGTGTGCAGCTATGCTATGGCAGTTTGGTGGGTTATGATCACAAAGTGTGAAGGCATCCTCAAGCCAAGGCAAATGTCTGCCAGTAGGCTCCTAGGGACCCTGGAAATCCCATCAATGCCCAGTTGAAGTTTATCAGCATTTTGTACAGACTATCAGATGGTCAATGCCTGGTAGAAGAACCTTGAATCCTTTCTATTTGGGATGAATTTCAACTTACATCTCCAGACTGTCTCATAGATTTCACTCTCTTCTGGCCATTTGCTTTCTTCTCCTCCTCTGTGCTGTTAAGACACAGAATGAAATTCATGTTTTCTGGCAGTGTATTGTATTGAACCAGAGAGAACATGTTTATTAAACCCAGAATTGAAAATTGTATTATAAGCACTGAGATGCTGAAAAGTCAGGTTTCCAAGTCCAGGAGATGTATAAAGTCTTAAGGGTCTTTCACTGACTCTTCATGCTCCTGGAGAAAAGCTTTTAAAATCAACCAGAGATATATCATTTCTGTGTATATTTAAGCCCACGTCTCCAGTTATTCTCAGGAATGATGGGTATAGTCCAGCTTGGTTTTCTTTTTCAGCACTTCCAATCAAATAGAATACCGAATAGCTGTGGCCTTAAGCTATCGTCTATTCAAACACTTGCCAAACCAGTACAGGACTTAAGCAAAATCTGTGTCTGATGGATTTCTCACTGTGCTCTGAAGTGTTTCTCTTCTTCTCCTCTTTCTAGGAGTTACAGACTCACAGTCCTTCTTCTCTAATTGCTAAAAATTCCCCTTCCTTCTCCCCACTTCTCTTGGTTCTGTGAGGTATCAATCAGCAAAGAAATATAGTCATAAACATTAGAGTTGACAAAAGCCAGGGGATTCCTGCTTCTCAGAAACAAAAATTTGTTTTTCTAATAAGAGATATTTTGGATACTGCTTAATTGCTTCTGAAAAATAGATTGCTGTTGACACTGAATGCTTTGATAAAGACAAAATTACTCTGCTGACTGCACTGCTGGTCTGGTTCCTTGGCTCTATTAAAATGTTGTTCTTCACTTGTCCTGCAACTCTGATTTCTAATTCTCTGTATTAATAATCCTCTGAACATTCTGATATACAGCCCTAAGTACTTCACAAAGAAACAGTCACTCACTGAGAACTGTTTTTTCTTTTTTCTTTGGCACCTGGGGGACACTAAACCTCAAATGAATGAATACTTGCTACCAAAAAGCAAAAGACCTTGTGTTTGAAAAGAAAATATACCGCTCAAGATCTTTGTTTTATCCTTTATTTTGTCCATGAAGTGAACATCTGGGCATCTTTCTGAGTCACATGCAGCTGTCTGTGGGAGGCCTAAAAGGACAATATAAAATACCTCACTCAAAACAGATTGTTCAGTTATACTTTCTTGGTTTCTCATTCACTTTAATTTCAGAAAAAATAAATAACATCTTTGAACTGAAAACTTAGTTTCTCATTTCTGTATTCCATAAAAGCTGAATATCTTATGTGAAATGACAGAAATAACCAGGGCACTAAATTATTCAGAGGCTTGCTGAGAAGACACGGGACTTATCATAATGAAGGTTAAATCCCTGTCCAGGTTGGTATTTGCTGAAAATTGGTTCTATTTGTTTCAGCAGCTGAGGTGAGATGTGCTGGTATTGTCAGCACAGAGCCTTTGTCTCCAGTTCTCTATCACATATGTCTGCTCTGTGCAACACACACAGAGTTTAGTGGTACCTGCTGCAGTCTGAAATGAAGTAGTTTGGGCATCAGTTGGGCATGGGGATGGGTTCTTCCAGGGCTTGCTGGCATAGCAAGACTCTTCCCAGCACCTGAGCTACCTTCAAAGGAGAAGGCTGCTCAGCACAGAAGTATTTCAGTGTGATGTCCATGCATGTGGCTGGAAGAACAGAGGTGAGTGCTCAGCTGGAGTTTGCACAGGGAGCTTGCACATCTGCCCAGTCACATCTGTTTGAATAGCGAGGCAGGAGCATTGCAGCTCCCCATGCTGTGCCTGTCCTCCTTACTGTGGGTTTCTTCACTGGGGTAAAACATGTTTAAAAATACCATAAAGAGTTAAAAAGCAAAAATAAAAATTCTTGAGAAACAAAGAAGAAATTCTGCCTTCCATTTTTTTTTGCTTTACTTTTCTGGAGAAGTATGGATAAAAATGACATAGACTACTTTCTGGGAATGAGGTTCAGTGATCTGGAGGAAAGAGACTGCAAATGGAGGGGATGTAAGGAACGTGGTGTCTTCTCCATAGGAACACTATTCCCTCACCATCACCCTAACAGAACCTTTAAAAAGAAGTAGTGAACCTCAGTGTAGTATTTGCTCCACAATTTCTGCATGTAATTCCATTGTATTCTAACCCTGCTGATATAATGTCAGTGAGGTTTTACCCATTTAAATTTTGTTATGGATATCTAAGAACTTCTTGTACAACAGAGTTCTGCACTGGCATTCACTATGGGATGCCATTTTGGTGTCATAGGAAAGAGAGCCTGGAAGTCTGGACTCCAGCTCACAAAGCTTCTTGGTTTCACCTGGGAGGAAAATGGCTGGTGTCATGTGCTACCTCTTCTAGCTTGTGAATTTAACCCAGGAAAGCTTTTATCTGTTTCAGGTAGGCCCACAAATAGGAAAGTAGGACAATCCCTGCTATTTTGGAGTGCAGAGTCTTGTGGGTGGAGCTGACATGATGGTTCCTTTGTGGCAGTTCTAGGTTTCACAGTCTATGTCTATACTACCAAGTGGAAGCCAGAGAGGAAACAGGGTCTTGAGGTCAAAGAGCATCAGCTGGCTCTTACCTGCATGGCTTAGGGCTCACCACAGTGCAGAGCAGAACAGAGATGGCTATATCTACAAGCCTGTGGCTTGGAGTGTTTCCTAGGTCCTGTGCAATGTCTCATGGCTTTAATACCTGACTACACCCTTTTTTACATTTTTTTCCAGTTCAAAGTACCTTATATTGGTGTTGTAGATCACCAGAGTACTGTTTCTATAACCTGAAACTGAGGATATGTTGCATAGCTTTGCATGGGGCAGAAGGACAAACGAGTGCTTGAGGGAGTATAGGCATGGCATCAGAGGACTGTGTGGGGCACAGGGAGCCAAACCTACTGGAGTCTCATCCATAATGTTTTTGGGCTCTTCCTGGAGTAAAGTATACCCCTATTTGCCGAGGAGAAAACTGGGTGAAGCGATCCAAAGCCCAGCAGGAAATGAACTATTTCTTAAGCACTGTGGCCAGCCAAGGTGTGCTGTTCAAGGTTTGTTCCCGATTTGTTCTCATTAGCAGTGTTAATGTAATTATTGTTTCTAGATTTTCAGGTCTCCTATGAGCTCCTGGTGACCCACAGAGTTTATGGAAGTATCTGTCCTCATCCTGCAAGGAGGCAACTGCCATCACACAGGGAACCACAGCAGATTTCCTTTTGCCCTCTTCCTTCTGTGAGATTTTTGTCAGGAGATGCAAGACCTGGGGACCATGCAGCAGCCTTTTGGCTCCTGAATGTCTTTTTTTCTTGGTATTTAAGAATGTGTGGTATGTGATGTCTCACAACACAACAGCTTCTTCCACTTCCAGTGACAATGCTCCAGTGGTCCAGCCCATCATGGGGAGGACCAGCCTCCATACATTTGATGAGAAAAGGAAGTCAGCATTTGTTTTATTTCTGCCCTATTTGCCTTTAGGAGAATTGAAGCCTTAAGCCTACAGCAGATTTTTAAACCCATTCTGAGACATCAAAATCAGCAGCAGTCCTGAAAATAAGGCCATGTTAATGCAGTAACCAAACTCTTCTTCTAAGCTTGCCATGTTTGAAAAATCAAGCTGTAGCACTGAAATTCCTTCTGCATTTCATTTTGCAGTAATACTTAGTAATACTGAATTTGACTTCAGAATCCCAATGAAAAGTGCCTGAGAGTGCAGTGTTCACTAATGGTTTCTTACACATTTACATTGAAAGGCCTTTAGACTTCCCTAGAACCACTTTTCAGGCGCTTGCATCTTACAATCCACAACAATCTTCTATAAATGCAACTTTCTTGAACTATAGATGCTCTAAGATGACAGATATTTTTCTTCTGTGAGAGAAGATATGTGACTCCTCCATCATTGCAGACTCCTACCTTCAGTGAGCACTGCACAGCCAAAAGCATTTAAAAGCACCTCAGATGCTTTTGTTACTTTTCTTTTAGCACCTTAGTCCAATTAATGAACTTGAACTTATTTTCTTATTTAACTGTCACAATCTATTTTAAAATGAAATACAGTGAAGGGGAGAAAAGCAGGACACGTGACCAAAATTTCAACTCTGCTTGTGTTGGATGAGGTTGTCAGTCTTCCAATAAGTGCTGCCATTGTCAGTAAAGGTAGTAGAACTGGGATAAAATTTGGAAGCATTTTAATCAAATGACTACCTGCAGGCACAAACTTTGAAAAAAAAAAAATCTAGTTTATTTCTCACAGCTCTTGCCACAGTTTCTGACCAAGCTTCTGTTCTTAGTTCTCTATTATTATACCAGCATTCCCCTTCTATTGGGTTCCCAGAGTAAGGTTCATGTAGTTGCTACAGCACGTACTTTTTTAAAGAGGCTTTTCTCTTAGCACCTCTCAAGAGAGATAAAATTTAAGGGAACAAACTGTGAGATGAGAATGTCAGTTTTAACCTTCAGAAATAGTTGGTATTTTGCATTCAGACCACTGCAGCAATAGTGCTTGCAGTTTAGTGGTAGAACTGGAAACTGAGAACCTGAAGACCTCAACTCCTCAGGATGAAAGCCAGTGTAGTACAAGTATTGATTGTGGGTTACTTTCCCTCAGCAGGAACTCAGCGAGGATGCAAACACCATTTCTAAACAACAGATTTAAGGTGGAACATAATTCTGATGAATATACATATTTTTAATTGTTGCTGATGAGTACAGTAAGAGAACTTGTAACAGAATTTAATAAAGGAAAGACAAAAAGAGTTGTGAATAAATATTTTGAAGCGATTCTTTCAAGTCATATTTGTTGAGGTGAATCATTACTCTTACTTTAGTTTAAATTTACTTTAAATCTGAACTTCAGAGGTTTTATTATTCATCAATTTACTGCACTGAGGTTTTTTAAAGAAGGATTATTTTTAGAAGTATCTTGACTCAAACTGTAACAGCCAATAGACAGCTTCATGACCAAAAGTCTACACTTTGCAGGTAGCAGAAGATCAGGTCTAGTAAACTCCTCTAGAGGAGGTGTTACGATCCAGATGTTAAAATTGTTAGAGAGGTGCCTCTGCGCAAATTAAGGTGGAAACAGACCATATGCTGAAGTCAACAGTATGGGTTTTATTTACCACTAAATGTGAGGGAGAGAGAAAAAAAGAAATAGAGTGAGGGACAGACAGTGAGTGACAGAGAGACAGATTAAGTAGAAAATATCACCCCTCTGGATCCTGATGGTGTCTCATTGATCCTCTTCTTCTCATCTTCTTGGTGGTGAGGGTCCCCCAAAACATAGAATCCAATGGATTAATATACTTTTGGGCCAGGTGGGAATGCCCAGGTACCCCCCAGCGAGATGGCAAGTTTGACAGAGACTCTTGCAACAGACTCTGGATCTGTTGCATCACTTGGTTCCTGTGCAGTCCAGTGCTGCAAGGCCTCAGGAATCAGTCTGGGGGCACTTCAGGGGTCTTTGATGGATTACAACACCCCCTCAGCTGCCCCTCACATGAATATCCTGGGGATGTGGCCTTCCTGGGGTGAGAGGTTTTACAGCTGAGCCAGTTTGTGTAAGAGAGGATGGATGTTCACTCTCTCTGACCAGAGGTTACACCAGAGCCCCAAAACTCTACTGCTCCCTTGGTTTGGGGGGAGTGTGTGCAAACCTGGCCTCAGCAGATGGGTCTGTGGGTTATGGCCTCGCCCACCCCAAACCCAGCCAGAACCGATTTTCAGGACAGCTGCTGGGGCTGCCTTTCTTGTGGATACATTGTTCTCCCTCAGCCCTGTTTACTTCTACCTAAACCTGAGATAATTGGACACGGATGTTGCCTTTATTTTATCTCAAGTTCCCTTAGGCAGCTTAACCAAGTCCAAAGTTCCAGTCAGGAGGGGTGGGCTTAGGTGGTTGCAACTTCTTTACACAGTTTTGCCATAACGGGCAAAAAGCTCTTCACAGCAATGTTTAAGCCAATAACCACAGTATTTCAGTCTCCCTCAGTAGGCTGGGAAAACAAAGACTGAGTCTGTTATTCCATCAATTCTCAGCTGGGATACAAGCCAGCATTAATAGAGGTGCTACAGGAATAAGGAAGAAGTTTGTGTACCCTGGGCACAATTCTACTTTGGTAAGTATAATGCTATTATAAAATGCTATATGTATAAATGAAAGTGCTATCTGATTGCTGACAATGTAAATTAATTTTGTTAGTAGTAATTTGCTGAATATCGGTTGGAAAACAACCCAGGTTTCTAAACTAAATGACCTATTGTAAACTTACCAGGTCAATAGTATACTTCTCACTGAACAATTCAACTTTGAAAGGATTTGAGTGCTCCTGAAGGCAAGAGAAACAGTAGGAGCTCAGATATTTGCAATGCAGACTGCCTGTTCAGGGGTCTAACTTCTGACATCCATTTTTGAAGATCTTTGGCTTATACAATGAATGCTCTGCAAAGTTGCTTCTCTTATAGGAAAGTCACTGAGGGTGAATGTGAAAATATTACCACATTGGAAGAACAACTTCTTAAATCTCTGTGTTTGCCTGCAGGGGAAGGGAGAGCGAGTGGAATAGTCTCCTTTCACATTGCTGTGGCATAAATCTGCCTAACCCTCATCTTTGCTAACAGCCACAGAAGTAAGGAGAAGCTGCAGGTATCTCACATGCACTTGCAAGGGAATTTCAACTGGACCTAGTCTTGTAAGCTTAACATTTGGTTAACTGGTCCATTTAAACCTGTAGCTGCCCTCTCACAGAGCTGTGTACCAGGTGCTTCAGAGATTGGTGCCACAGCTGGAATTTCTTCTACCCCATGGAAGCTTCTCCCTGATATCTGTCAGTATCTAAATTATAGAAAATTTCATTGAGGGTCATTTTGGGGAGGACTCATTTTTATAACTACAGATGTTCTCACAGTCCACATAGATGAGACCTTGGCCTCTCTTCTCTTCTGTTTCAATGAATTCCACATGTTAATTATACTGTGTGCTAAAGTTGGAAATACAAAAAATTATGTTGTATTTTTTTGGAAAATGTTCTTCAAAGGCCTTTACTCAGCTCTTCAGGCATACTCTCAGAAATGCATTCCAATGGGAAATGTCATGTCTTTTGAACTATCAGTTGGAAGTGAAAAAAACCCCAAAACAACCGACAAAACAAAAACAACAAAAATATCCCCAACAACGCAACGCAACAACGCAACACAACGCAAACAAACCCACTGCAACAAAAATATAGTTCCCATTGCACATGGCTTTGAATCCAAACTGCAAGGCTGAAATGTGCAAACTCTGCGAGAAAGGCTGGAATCCAAACGCTAATCCTAGTCTGGCTCTGGATCAGGTGCACCAAGTCAGACATACAGATCCATGCTTGGCAAGGAAAGGCTGGTGAAGCCAGATGGGAGGGATGAACCTCCTGAGAGGAGGGTTTGTAAGCTGAAGAGATGGGACAGGCACACAGGAGGTCTCAGCCCAGAATCTAGCTCTGTTTCAGAATTTCTGGGTCCTTGAAACCAAGCTTGCAAGTGTTCAGTCTTTTTGAGAATCAAACTTGGAAGCTTTTAATATGGTGATTCGTTCTACAAAATTCTGCTCCTGGAGCACTGATATCACTGCTTGCATTTCTGGTGTGCAGGATTTCACATAGTGAAAACAGGGATTTTGGTACTGAAATTTCTTGTCATTTTCTTCAGCTAATTTTAGCAAAAAAGGGATTTGATAAACTTGTACATAGAAATATTAAGAAACAGATTTTTTTTCTCCTACTCTTATGCTTCTCTTTTCCCCACACGGTTTTATACTGCTGAATTTTTTGTTATCACAATTCTGGATCTAGTAAAAATCCTTAAAACCAGAAGTGCAAAAACAAAATAAACAAAAATAGCAAACAAACAAACAAAACACACATAAAACCCCCAAACCCAAAAAGAAAACTCAAAAAACCACAAAAAAACAACAAAAAACCCAACAAAACAACAAAAAAAAAACCACTCAGATAAAGCAAAGGAAAAAATTTGATTTACAATCTGGTTCTACAGAAGGCCTCACTCCTCCTATATGTGAAATCAGTTATTCAAATAACTTGTTGACAATTGATATAATTATTGCTAATTATTCTTGATTAGAGTCCTGGAATTATGTGATTACATCTAAATATATGCATCATAAATGTAGGAGGTACAGCCTAGAGAAGGAGGAAATGTAATTTTATTTTTTGATTTATTCATTTTTACTAGCTTAAAGGACTCAGAAAGTTTAATTTTTGTGATGCTAAACAGAAACTCACTGAACTCATCTTTATTACATTTCTTTTTTGGTAAGTTAAGTAGTAGAACTTAACTACTATGGAGTTATGGAGGCAAAACTCACTGTGTTTTTTTAATATTTAGGAAGGCTAAAAAACATCTTCGAGTCGTGTGATTGACATGCAAGTAATGTGTGTATGTATTCTTTCAACAAAATCAAGTCTGTAGTGCTAAGATAAGTAGGTTATTCGTAGGAGAATACAACCACTGGAGAAGCAGCAGTTAATTCACAGTTAACTTGTTAATTTCTGTCATGATAGAATTTTAAACTTTGTGTTTCCTTCTACTGTAAATTCAGCTGTGTTCTTGAGATTGTTTAGCATTTTACAATTACAATGGTGCTTTGAAGGTTTTAATATGTATCAGATAAGCATCTGAATTTGATTTTTTTTTTTGTTTTTACATCTTTATTAAAAGCTGTGGCAGAGCTACTGGGTCATATTATGCTACAGCGGAGAGTAGTGTAGGCTAGGATTAGTTGCTAAAGTCAAATCATTCTGCAAGCAAAGTACAAAATTGATTGTAAAATCTTTGGTTAAGACCATTTTTATTAAAACTGTGCATTGATTTTAAGGGTGTTGTGTCTAAGATTGTATGGTCTTATGTGAGAGAATGCTAGAGCTAAACAAAACATCCTGTCCACCAGCAGCTTGCACTATTGGATAAATTTCCACGGCAGCAAGCAGAAACTAACTGCCAATTTAAGTCAAGATTGGAAGTATCTCACAACAAATTACTGTTGCAGAAAGATTCTACTGGCTAGATGAGCTTTAGTTAACACTTAAATGACAAATATATTTCTGTTTATTAATTTATTTTGAGTTAATGAAGAAAATCACTCTGTGCATTTACAAACCTGTAATCACATTTTAATTTATGTCCCCTTCCACTGTATACATGTCAGGCTGTGCAAATTAAGCCCTTCAGGAAAGGGGTGAAAGTAGGTGAGACCTACTGAACCTCCTCTGGCATTCTCTTTCCTCCAGAAGCCCTTCCAGTGCATACAACTGGCCCATCACAGACACTCATCTGTCTAAACAGAATCCACTAAGTCAAACCATACCTCTTGTTTGGAGATGGATACCAGCACTACATGTGCTCTGGTGCTAGAGGATCAGAACATGAACAGCAGAGATTTCAACATGCTGGAAAACAATGGCATGACCTCTGGTGGCAGAGGAAAGTTCTCAATAGATTTTAAGGCTCAGAGTAATGAAACCTCAGCTGAAAACCTTTGCACCCTCTGCAAAGAGGCTTCTTGCTAACTTATGCTAACCAAGAAGACAAAGCATCTGTTTCTGAAATCTCTGATCCTCTGAAAGTTACTGAAGAACCTCAGGCACAGATTTTAAAACCTAGATCTAGAGATACCATGCCAGGCTCTCCTGTGAGCCATTGAACTGATAGTTGATAACACCTGGCCAGCTACCACCTACTTCCTCAGTGGAGGAAGCCTGAATTTTGGCTTTGCTTTTACTTAGGATCTGCAAGGCTGAGCCTTTCTGCTGCAGGAGGGACAGTCTGGTTGCTGCCATGCCAAAGGCAACACCTAAGGTCCGTGTTCTTCTTCTGTGTCTCTGAAATGGCTTGTCCCTCATGTCTGCCAGGACACTTTCAGGAGACCTGAAAACAAAACCTTGTTCTCGTCCCCTTCCTTGACATCTGCACCCTGCACCTCATGGTCAACAGACAGAGAAGCACACTCATCTGCATGAAGGGCATGAAGAGACTGAAAGATACAGAAAGACTTGTGCACATCCTTCCCCCACACATTTCCAAGTTGTGAGCCAGCTCTAGGGATTCAATAACCCAGCCACATAACCTGCAAAGAGGCCCTGTCTGTATCTACCTATGCAGACAAGTTAGGACTGCCTGTGACCTTGCTCTTGATACATTAAACAAGCGCTTCCATCACAGTCATTCTGCTGCTTCCAGTTCAATTCACTGCTTGAGCATAAATTTTTCAGGACTAATTACATTTAATCATGTGTGACTGAGACACGTGAGCAAACTAAAGGTTCAGCAGCAAGGCATGAGATGAATGAGAATTTGGTTGGCAAGGTGTCATGGCTTAATCCTGGCAGGTAGCTAAATATCACACAGCCACTCACTCACTCCCCTCTCCAGTGGGATGGGGGAGTGAATTAGAAGGGTAAGAGTGTGAAAAATCTTACTTCAAGATAAAGAAGGTGTAACAGTTAAAAACCAAACAAACCAGCAAACCAACTAACCAATCATAGCACACAATCCCCCCCCCCCCCCCATTATCCCCCCAAAGAAATACAGCAAGCCAACAAAAAATAAAAGGGAGAAAACAAAATAAAACTAAGAAGAGCAAGAAATGCAAAAAAAAATCCCAGATGCTCACCACCAACCAACTGCTGCTCAGCTAGATCCCAGGAAATGGAGAAATAACAGCTCTGAACAGCCTCCCCCATGCCCCGTTTTAGTGCTGAGCAGGACACCATATGGTTTGGAATATCTCTTTGGTCAGCTGGGGTCATCTGTTCCAGCTGTTTCTCCTCTCAACCTCTTGTGCACCCGTGGCCCACTCATTGGCAGGGCAGTGGGGGAAGCAGAAAAGACCTTTACTCTGTGCAGGCACTGCTCAGCAATAACTAAAGCATCGCTTCATCACAAATTCAAAACATAGTATCTAGGAATAAAAACAACTCTATCTTAGCTAAAACCAGTATACAAGGACAAAAAACCATGAGCTGTGAGCTAAGAAAAAATAGAATGTAACCAATCCCAAAGAGACTGAGTAAAGCACAGACTGTTTCCACTAAAGAAGTAGAACCTGCAGCACACAGTTTTAATATAAAAGCTTGTCATGGGAGGGGATTTTTTGTTTTCAGCCAAGGAAAGGACAGGATGCAAGGGACCATAGCAGGATGAAACTGCCTCACTTCATGAGGCAGAGCAGCAAGATAGGATGGCCTTTGAGGAAGCAGATTTTGATAGACTCAGGCAACTGGTATTAAGAACTCATGGGAGGCAATTAAACTGAAAATGGAGTAGATGGCTGTTTTTGTAAGGAAATGCTCTTAAAAACAAAACTGCCAGCTGTCCCAGAGAGTAGGAGGTATGCGAAGTTTAGGAAGAGGTGAGTGTGTGTGTTTACTGAGCTCTTCATTGAAGACCAAGGGGCACACAGACAAGAGAGAACAGATTGCTGAGTGCAACTCTAAAGCAGGAAAATTGGGAAAAGAAAGACATGATATGAGATGCCTCTGTCTCTGGTCATAGAATTTCTTGTTAGCTTCTGCAGGAACACCAATAATGAGGAGACAAACAGAAAATGTGTAATCCCTGATCAGTAGAGGTGGAAAGCTTTTAAAAGACTGTGTTTAATGCCTTTTCCTTGCAACTGTTAAATGATTTTTTTTGCTCCCCTTAGTAAAAAGGTTAACTGCAATCAATTGACTAATCATTTCAAACCCATGACACGGGGACAAGATGCACCTCAGGGTGTATCGCAGCTGCAGCAAGGGCAGAGCTCTGTGAAGCCATGAAATAGATGAGCTTCTAGGGGGCTGGGAAAGGCTGGAACACTGCTGAGCCTGTGTGAGATGTCAGGGAAGAGCCAGGCAAATCCCAGCCTTTGGGTCTCAGAAAGATCTGGCAACAAAAAAAGCTTTCTGGAAGTGCTTAGAAGAAAGCCAGATGTATCAGCCATCATGGGTTTGCTGAGTTTACTTGGGAATAAATGTCCCAAGACAGTTTGGTAGAAGACAGGTTGAGCTACAATTACCCCTGAATATGAGGCAGGAATTGCATGGTTTTGAAAAGTAAAGCAGACAAACATCAGCCCTCAGCAGGAAAATAGCCTACCAACAAGGAAAGGAATTGTCTGCTTCTCTCAGCTATGGGATGGTCAGTTCTGAATTTCTGTGACCAATTTTTGGTGCTGGAAAGACCAAATAAAATTATTGGAGAAGTGGGAAAGATATGGCTTATGAGGAAAGATCAAATGAATTGGGGTTGTTTAGTCTGCACAGAGGGGCTGGTGTGTAGGTGTGAGACCAAAGAGAGGTGACTGCCAAAAGGAAAAGAAGCTGATCTCTGCCTTGTGTGAGCTGGTGAGAAGTCATGGGCTTGCACTGCTCCTAGGCAGCTGAGAGCTGTCAGGACCCTTACAGGCTGGGAAGATCCTGTCCACTGCCCTGTCCATCTTTCAGCTCTGTGTCCTCCAGTTCTCTGCAAGAACTGCAGTCCAAAAGGCCTCACAGCCAAACAGACCCATGGAAACAGTATGGGTGGGTTTGGGTGCGCTGGACGAGAAAAAAATAGCATTTCACCTTCAGGGCTCCCTGATGGCATTGCAACCACTTGAGGATGAGCTGTGTTTAATAACTTCAGAGACAAGCTGAAAAGTCTTGCAGGGTTTTTTTGGTGCAGCTGCTTGGAAGCATTAGCAGACACCAATGTCATTGAGGCAATGCAACAAAAGCAACCAGCCCTGCATCTCCAGCCAAGGACCCCGTGCCCCACACCTCCTCTGCCTGGCAGAGGGGCATGGAGCTGGGATGTCACTGAACTCCCCAGAGCTTTGCAGATTTTTTTCCAATCACAGCAGTGACTCTGAGCAGCTTCCAAATAAAAACCACACTTGCATAAATCTCTCTAAAGACCTTGACACTGCTCTTCTCATTTGTCATGAATATGGTGCTGAGGCTGAGACAGGAGATGGGAAAAGCAAATGGATGTTTGCAATTTGTCAGAAATATCTATGCAGCTGAATCAACTGCTACACAAGGGTCCCCATGGAAATAGGCCCTTATTGTGATGTGCTAGTGCCAAATTTTAGCTTTGATTATCGAATTTCAGCCTTGTCAAATCATCTCAGCCAGTGAAGCCACATATTTAGCAGACAGAAAGATCAGTTCCGGCATGAAAGCCTGGATCTCCACACTGCAGATGGATGGAGCAGACACAGAATGAGGCCCCTTCTGCAGCAGAGACATCAGTGCACAGAAACTGACATCCAGCTGTCATCCAAGTGGCTAAAGCCTCTAAAATGCTGAGATAAATAAAATGGGAAAGGTTTCTGGGGCCAGCCAAAGGTAGCTCAGAGGATTTGTGGCTCAATGAAAGTCTGCAGCAGCAGCCATACGGGATGAATCCAGCTCAGGAGATAGGTATGAAATGGATCTAAATTGAAAACATAGCTCAGGTTCTGGTAGAAGGCCAGGTTTACCATCCTGGCTCCAGTGTGACTGGTTTCCAAAAATCCCATGTGCATTTTAGAGGAGTCATTGTTTTCTATACTGTCCCTGCTTTAGCAAGCTCTGAAAGGATTTTGCTTACATAAAATGCAGTTTCAGCACAGGTATGCTGTGAAGATAAGAGCAGAATGCAGAGCAGGGTAATTGCAAATCAGGCATCATTTTTCCATGTGCCTTTGACACATGGCAGTACCTTTCCATTTCAGTATGCAAAGTTTGCTTTGGTCAAACTGCTGAGCTGAATAAAACACATATGCCACCCTCAAAGCCGAGAAGAAACATTGCCAATTTTACAAGTGGTTAAACTAAGCCTGGAGGACTCTTGCTTTCAGAGACAGGGACTAACCATCTTTAATAGGTCCTTTCCATCTCTGGCTTTTCTGAAGCTGTGAGTCTTTGAAGATTGTGACTGACAGGCTCATTAACACTGAACAGCCTCAAATGCACACTGAATAACTCAGAGAGCTAATTAGAGGAACACTGGGATAAAGAGAGCATGACAATAAAATATTTTTGACGTTAATTAGTGGAAGGAAAAATGAGAGGCTGAACTTCCCAAAAGAAATGTGAACTGAGAATGACTAATCCTGCAGGATGCCAAGTACTCGGGGCGGCTGCAAGGCACACTCCCAGGGAGCCATTGCAGCAGGGCACTAAATGGGGATGTTGGGGTCTGCACATGGCAGAGGGATGTGTCCCAAGCAGATATCTGGTGAAAGAATGGGAGAACAGCTTGTGGAAAAGACCTGTCTGAAAGAAGTGGTGATTCCTTTCCACCTGTCTCCAACCTGATACGCAGGCTTTAACTCCTGCAGGCTTATGAGAAATGCAAAGCAATGGGGAAGGAAGTGAATTTAGCCCTAAAAGAAGCAAAACTTAGGCTAGGAGTAAGGAAGTACTGGAAAAAGAGAGCAGCTGTGGGGCCAAAGTGGTACTGACGTGTTGCTGTGCGTCTAAACTGTTTCCCACATTGTTTAAAATGCAATCATGTTTTTTCCCTGTCTCTGTCCTCTGTCTCTCTCTAATTGCTCCAGTTGGGTGTCTCCAGGACATGCTTTTTTCCAGGTGTGCTCCTACAGCTTCACACACTCATCTTCCTTTCTGTGAGTCTTGATAGCAGTGGCTCTGGCCCCTGCAAGGTCCAGGGTCAAGTGTAGCCCCCAGGGGGAAAGCATCAGTGTCTGGCTCCTCCCCAGCCCTCATCCAGTCCAGACTGTCTGTGCTGATCCTACCACTCTGTCCACACACATGGACAACCATTTCAAATAGGAAAAATATTATCCAAAACTGCTAGCATCAGTTTGGGAGAAAGGAGCATGGGGTGATTGCTACTGCGAGGATGTCCGAGAATCTCAGTATGGTGGGAGCACAACCCCAACACCCCAGAGCATGGAGATTCTCCAAAGAGAAGTGCAAACATACCTGCATATGTCTTTCCATTTTTTACATGAAAGAGAAGGAAAAGTGCTAGTAAGATTCAGAGACTAATCCTATGGATGGAAACAGATGTTCAGTAGCAGATGCAATTGCCATAGAAAGGTGGTACAATTTCACCTCCCACACGTAACACAAAAGGGAAATTATGTGTTTTCCCACCTACTGCATTCTTCCTCATATCCACTATCTCATTTGACCTCAGCATGACGTGTGTTTTCTTATGTTAGGCTTACAGTTAAGAACTTTTTTTCTTTATGTAAAATTAATGTATGTATTTTTACTTATGGTGATATTAAAACCTTCTTTGTGGTGTCCTCATATTTGCTCAAAGGACAAAGAGTTGAATGTCACTCTTCTTTAGTGTGTAAAACATTCAATTTTTCTTAAAATTCACAAAATTGCTATTCCCCATAACAACTGACTGCAGCATTTGTCATAATTTTTTTACGCTTATTTCTGATGAAATAGCTTGGAAGAAGCCAGATAGAATGATTTGGATAGGGATTAGAGCAGTATAAATAACAGAAAAATCATCCCAAAATGCCACCAGGGAGATCGTCTTGTTTTTTTTCTAAAGGCTTTTATCACCATCACATCCGAGCAGCGTTTTTATATTTAATGACCAAAGAAAAAGAGTTTTCTCCTTCAAGGCGCAGTGTCTGTGTTGCATAAGACTTTCTGAAAGCACAGGAGATGGTCAGCCAGCCATCAAGGTTATATCAGGAAACCCTGTCCAAAGAAATATGGTCTGCATAAAGCTTAAAAGCTGGGGATGTGACAGCCTTCTGATGAGGGTGAATTTCAGCAGGAAAAAACCTGTCACCTCCCAGCAGCTGCAATGTGGTTCTTCCTGGCTGGGGCAGCCAGACCCCTCTTGGCAGCTCCAGTCACTGCCATGGAACATGACAGTTCTTTCTTTCAGGGATATAAGAAGTGACTAAAACTTTGCTTTTATTGCTTCTGAAAACGAGAAAAAGTCAAGAGCTCAAATGGTAACAAAAACTTGACTTGGGGAACCAGAAGAAGAGATTATAGTATTTTCATTCCTTTTTCTATATTACTTACCTGTTTTGCTTGCAAAGAAATGGGGTCTTGCTTTTAATCAAAATTAGGAGTGTGAAAGTTTTAGCACACTCCCTCCTGGGATAGTCACTGCTTTGAAATAATAATAAAGAGATTGTTGATTTTAAGAGCAGGCAGAGGATAAAATTCAGGAAAGAATCATCTGCAAGTGTAACTAGTGCCTATGAAATATCCTTTTGCTTCTTTGTTTGCACAGCTCCTCTGTGGGCAGTGCGTGTGGATGAAGAGCTGCATGAGGGTAGGTCCTGCTTGGACCAGGAAGGAGAATGAGAGCCCCAGCCACCACTAAAAGGCTCCTAGGGCAAATCCAGCCAGGAAACAAAAATAAAAATTCCATAGTCTCCAACACCTAGTGCTGCCAAAACCAAGCAGTTTTGTTTCTCTTACCACTGGAAAACAGCACCTGCAGGTCAGCACAGCTGGCAAATGGCAAACCAGGCTGGTGTTCAACTGAGGAGGAATCAAAAGGGAAAAGTGATAAAAATCACTTGTTAAGAGAGAACTTAGTGAAAGAACACACTCCAGGATTTTGAAGCACAAACACCTCCTGACCCCTGCCCAACCCCAGAAGAAGGGACACTTCCAGGGAGATGAACATTCTCAAGGAAGGCAAGCACATCAGCTACTCATTTCTCAGGTACAAGGAGGGCAGCAGCCTCACCACTGTGCACTGTGCAGCCCAAGACTCATTCCTGGGCCTGTTCATAAAGAATCAGTACCTTCCCCCAGCAAAACACTGGCAGTACTGAGCACCCCAATTATTTACCTACCTTGCCTTCTTCAGCTCCTCTTATTCCTTTTCTCAAGGAGCGGTTCATACTTTCCTTATTTTCCTTCATTTTTTAGGATGTTTCCTATCTGTTTTTTTTTTTAACTACACTGCAATTTTCAAACATGTAAGGAGCTGTAAATACCTTCTCTATTGCAAAATCATGGGAAAAACCTCGTATCTTCAAATAGTCCTAGAAGCAAATATTGAAATATGTAATGCAGAAACATAAACACAGGTTACCATGTCTCCCTCCAAATACAAAAACATGGTGTAAAAAAGGAAGACTAAAAGCTTTGATGTGGAAACTTTGAAACTCTTATCTAGTCTGGAATTTCATTCATTTAGGGAAAACAAACAAACTAACTAACTAACAAACAAAAAAGGCAGCAGTCTATGTGCTTAAGCACATAAACTATTGACTCAAATTATTTGGGGTCACTAACATTTTTTCTGAAAGTCTCTACAAATCATGATTTTCCTTATGCCATAGAAGATTACTTTTCTGTTTCTGGAAACCAGGAGAGCAGGACAGTAAAACAAAGGATGCTATTTCAAGGGATTTGACAACTGAACTGGAGAAATTTTGTTATAAATGTGTTTCCAGAGACTTTCTGCTAACAAGACGCAAAATGCTTTCAGGGTAAAATACACAGAGAAAAAAGTCTGAGAGAATGTATTGGAAAATTACAGTCCTTCTACACCTTTTAAAGTAGCTTAAAAATACTTGTATGAGTCCTGTCCTGTTCAAGCCTATAGGTTCTGCTAGAGCATGAAATGAATACTTAGGAAAGAAGATAAATCCCCTGTGCATGTTACTTAAAAAACATTTTTGCATAGGTATAAAATATTGATTTAACATTATAATAATCTAACGTTATAATAACCTAAGTCAGTATCTACTGACTCCACCAGGCTTTTAGGATGGTTTCCATAGTCTTTCTAAAATGTGTCAAAATTTTGACCTCGTGTGTTTCACTGAGACCTTTCCACGTAAGAAACAATCTAGAAAGGTGTGTATTTAAGGTTTTCATTTTTTTTCCTGTTGTTCTTCCCAGTTATGGTAAGGACATTGGAGTTCATCCACACTGGGAAGAAAGCTCTAAGGCTTTTTGGCTGTGCTAATTCAGCTGTCAGCAAGCTCAATATTGACTGAGCAATGCCTAATGGCTTTCTAGCTATGTACATGTAGGAGCAAAATTCTAGTTTTCAGCATATGCCAGATATATATAGATAAGGATAAGGAGAGTAGCAAATAGTTACACAACCCCAAAGAAAAGAAAGAAAGCTACAGACATATGTATAAAATGGGATTTCTCTCAGCCACCTCAAGTTGTCAAAGGGTATCAGCAGGCTTCTTTCTCATTTAACTGAGCTTTCTAAGAGGTTGTTTCCAGTCAAAGAAAACTGCCTGGGCTTTCTCAAGTTAGAGGAGACACTCAAATGCCTCCAAAACCTAGTTTGTCTGTTTAGCCAAGGGTGGGAGACCTGAAGAGCCTTTCTCCAGCAGTACCACTGAAGCAGCTCCACAGTCTTCAGATGACTAAAGGTAAGAGAGACCCTCACTCACAACGCTGCACCAGCTCCTTTCTGTCCACATCTGCCCTGCTCTTCTCGGAAATGAATAATTTAATCTGAGAGTGCAAAAGGACATTTATTGTGGAAAGAAACAGGAGTATCTTGACCTTCCTCCACAAATAAATGCTAGTAGGTGAATGGCAACTGCCCCTACATTCTCTAAATCTCTCCATCCATTTTTACATTTGCTAATTAGATAATTGGCAGCTGATTAAGTGCATTTATTGTACCATGCTCTTCCCACTCTTCCCACACAGCATCCTCTGTTTTGTGCTAAACATTAAGAACTGTGTGATTCCTACAAAAATAAACATGATCTCCATTCATACTCAGGGACTTTTAAGGATATTTAATCTAAGAAAAAACCTGCGAAACAGGTAGTAAAAAAAACATGTTCGGATTTTAAATAAAGTCCAGACCACTTTGCCTGTCTGCCTCAGACTGGACTGAGATTATGGAAGCCAGTTATCACTTTTGTTTTGCAAGGCTTCAAGTTTTGCCCATTAGCTCTGAACTTACCACATAACCCCAGGAAGTAAAAGTAGCAGTCTTGATCACTGACATTTGAAACAATACTTTCATAAAGCAAACCTTAGGCAGCAGCTTGTCATCCCTTCCCAATCTGCAATTTTCCTGACCTAGCAGGGCAATATATCTGTCATATTTTAAAGGTATTGTATTTGGGAAAATGCCAAAGAATCGCTCCAGGCACTTATTCTTTTACAACCTAGATGATGTAACCTAAATATATATTTCTCTGCTGTCATGTAATCCACAGTGCATTTGGGGAACCTCATTTCTCTGATTAAACAAAGACTTATTAATATTTTGGCATTTCTACAATAAAAAATGATTTGGTTCCTGTTGAACTCACAAGTATATAATGCACCACCCCAGCTCCCAAATGACCACATTGTTCAGGCTAAGCACATCCTGTCCTAACAGTTATGATTTTATCACCCTCTCACCTGATTAGCACAGACAACTCAAGCAAATGGAACAGAATTCTTCTCTCTTAAGAAAAGCCTTTCTCCCACTTCTGTTATGCAGTGTACTCCTAACCCACCCAGTGTCAGGGACCTGGGTCCCTTCTTCACACACTTTTACAGCTACCAACCAGCTGCCTAGGGACAGGAGGGCCAGAGCTGACTCTCTTTGCTCTTAGACATATTACTACGCAGGGCTAATTTCTTTACTCTTCAGTTACAGCTCTTGGCTCTCAACATTCTAGAAATACCTGAGCATCTGTGATCTCTCACTTGCTTTGATAAAAGACATATTTAACTGTAGATATGGATAGCTAAAAGAGAAACAAATTTAACCCAGTGCACTGGCCATGAAATTACCTATTTATGTGGTGAGCTCTTCCTATTACATTTTCCCTGGGTATCTTTTATATATATTCTATCCACAACATTGGGTTGAACCTAAACAGTCTCGTTGCCTCTCCTTTAATCTCAAATGTCAACACCAGATATAAGTCTGGATGCATGTGTATACCCTAGTAATAAAAAGGAGAATGACAATTTACTTGTCTTCACCACGGTCTTGTGGACTTTGTGTTGGGATACAAGAATTGTTCTCTGGCTGAACAGCATCACCTGAGCCACAGTTCAGGAAATCACTCAAAATTCCCTATTTTTTATAATAGACACATAGAATGGTTTGGGTTGAAAGGCACCTTAAGGATCGACTTGTTCCAGCCCCGCTGCCATGGGCAGGGATGACACCCACTAGACCAGGTTGCCCAAAGCCCCTTCCAACCTGGCCTTGAACACACAATTCTCATAGTTCATCATAATCTGGCTACTGCCTGCCAGTGAGCTGTGTGTCTCCATAAAGCATAACATCCAGGGAATTTGTTCTGAATTCTCATTCATCAGTTCATTTCTTTGTCTTCCAATAACTATACAGTGAAGAAAGATAAGCTTCTACCCTGCTTTTCATGAGGTGCTTTCATTTCTCTACATTGATTGACATAAAAACGCTACAGGTAAATTGAGGACCATGCTCATCCTCTGACAACACCACCTGCCTTTGTCAGGGTAACTGGTCTGTCATGGCCTGTTTTTAAAATAATTTTTAAAAAATACCCTAATAGTCTACACAAAAGTTTTTATTATATATTGGTATTTGAGCACACCTTATTGGCTAGAAACTTTGTTTGGGGGAAAAAAAAAAAGAAGATTGTTCCTTATTATTAGGTAGTAGGTGAAATCTGACGCCTGGAAAAACAACTTTTGTTGACAATTTCTTTTTCCAGTACAACTCCCATAAAAAGACTGTGCCCCAATAGATAAAGATCTAAAGCGGGCGTAAAGTAGTTGTGATTTTATACTTCTGTCTCGAGGAAGGAGCTGCTTCTTTGTTCACACAGTAACTTTTATCATTGAATCAGAAATCAGATAATGTATACCACAATCTTCTTGGGCCGCAATGTATCGCATATCAATCCATGAGTTATTTCATTAGTGTAGCAGTTAGGAGTAGCAGCAGGGTAGGAGTCACCTTATGTGACTCCTGTCGTGCACATCAGGATTCCCTGTCATGCTAGCTACCCACAGTTTGGTTTACACTTACATCACACTGCTGTTATGGGCCACAATGTCACCTCTGCTCACCGTTCAGCAAATGTCAGGAGGAACAACCAAACTCTTCCAGCTGTCTTACTGGTTGCCACCAATTAAGTTGTTTCAGAACCTTAGTCTAGACATGTTCTAAACATGCTTTAACACATCAGCACATCAGAGGGTTTGTCACTCTATTATCTAATGAACAGAAAGAAGCTCCTTTTGTTTTTATCCTGAAGGTATAATTTTTCATGTTCCAATGTCTTCTATGACAACTATTAAAATCCCATTTCAGAAATTAAGTCCCTATTAACTTACAGTACTAAAATCACTGGAATCTAAATGGAGAGGAAATAGATCCTGTATCTTAATGGATAATAGGGAAAGACAAGGCAATTCATTCAGCTTATATGTTTTCCTCCTCTTGTTAAGAATGGTAATAACACACAGAAACATTGCTTTTGGGGAGCAAGTGATGACAGATTCATTTAAATGTAGATTTTGTTGTCTATTTCAGGAACTAGGATTTTAGTAGAATTATAGAAATGTCAAGCAGAAGGGCTATCATCCCACCATACTGGGAAAAGGCATCCTTGGACTGTATTAGAGAAATGTTTGTTTAAATTTCTTTAAAGTGTGTCAAATAAGAAAGATTTTCATCCATTCCTAGGCCATAGAAAGGATACCAAAAGCAAGATTTGTTTAAATATTACTAGGTGGAGTCCATCTGACTTTAGAGATAGGTTTTCATATTGGACTGGATGACCTTACAAGTGTTTTCCAACCTAAATGATTCTAAGCATGGGCCAAATTTCATTTTTCAGTCATCTCATACAAAACATGTACAGACTGTACAGTACACAGGGTAAGATACCTAACCATTAATCTCCTCTCAGGATAATTTCTATTCATACTAGGCTCTGGTGGGGAAAGCAGCTGACTACTGTAATTTCTGGGTTGCATGTGATCAGGTATGAGACACATGTTCTGCTGTGGCTGATGAAGCACAGCAGAACTGCACCTATGCAAGGTACAGTCAGTATGATGGTCTTTGAAAGCTTGTCAGCAACTGACTTAAAAACATCAAGTCAAGGCAGGCGTGGGAGAGATCTGCAGCAGTGAAATTAAATGTTTCAAGTGCCATAAACAAATGGCATATAAATAGCAATTCTTTTGGAAAGAGTGAGGACGTGAGTGCTGCAAGCACAATTCCCTTTAGGTAATGTATGGAGATTTAATGTTGATGTTGAATATTAATGAATAATAATTGATTTGACTTCGTTATTCAAGGATAAACCCACTCATTTTTGATCTACAGGAGTCAGTAAACCAGCTAATATGATTATCACCTTTGAGAGCTCCTATCTACCAAACTGCATAACAGGGATTGCAGCCTAATCCTAAAAGGTAGCGAGAGGACTCCTGCTGCAAGCCAGCCTACGTCACATACCTAACATAATCTTGCTGCCATGGACACTGAACAGCTAGGGAAAAAATATTAGCTAGAACAAAATGCTTTGATAACTAATTGACTTCATATAGTTCAGTGTCAATGCATTGGTAAAATGCCACCCCACACACCAATTGCCAAGCTACAGGAAGACAGAGGAAGGATACGTGCTGGCTCTTCATTTTCTAATGTGGCCACAGGACACCAGCAGTCAGAACTGGGCACAGTAAGCAAAAATAAGCCCTTGAAATCCATTTGGTCTTCCCAAACACTTCACTAAGCACGGTGAAATCAGAAACAAAAGAGAAGGAGGTGGCTGGCTCAGGGACGTCTTTTGTGACTCTCGGTATCCAAAAAATGCAAATAAAGAACAGGGACATGGAAGTGGCATGGAAGCTTAAATGAGGAGAATAGGCAAACAATGAATAATAGTAATGAGCAGTACATGTAGCTCAGGTCCATACAAACCTTTGCATAACGTTGGGAAAATGAAAGAAAGGAAGAGGAATTTTGTCAAGTTTTAAGAACTAGGATGAATGCAAAAGCCACAAAAGCAGGATATGGCAAACGAGGAGCACCTTGCTTATGTCCATGTGTAGGTAAAACTGAGCATGCAGTGTGAATCCTCTCTCAGGCTAATCAAAGCAGGACAGGGCAAGAGAGCTTCTTGCAAATAGAAGGCTTTTATTCAAATTTGGATGAGGAAAAAAACTGTGAAAATAATGGAATGTATGCACTAATTAATCCTACAAGCAGGAAAGTAGTGCTCTTTTTTGCATTTCACCAAACAACAGAACAGAGTCTGCTCTGCCAGTTGGCTTAAGAGGACTTCAAATCACTTGCAACCAAGCTTAGTTCTGGTAAAAGAAAATCCCTCATATGAGAGAGCACATTCATAATTATTTGGATAAATTAAAACAGTATTTAATTTAGGCAAATGCACAGAATTTCAAAACACTTATAAACCAAACCAAAGTTTTAGAATTAATTTTAGGAGGCTTATAGGATTCATCTGCACCTCATGGTTAACCACTGGAAATGACAGAGCTAATTTGGGTGATAATAAGCTAAAACATGCTGCATGTGATACCTTCCTTGCTGAAGTGTGAGAAAAGTCTGGACGGAGAAAACCTTACCTTCTGCAGACTTTCTGCTTTTTCCCAGAAATCTAAGCCAGTGTTGTAAGTGTTGGTTGAAGTAGACTCGTTTTTCTACACAAAAACAAGTTGCCTCACAGTTTTCATGTGGTAAAATAGGTCTAGGGGAGTTGATCTGTCAAAGTGAAATTGAACCAAAGAACACATTTTACAGGAAAACTGAAAACAGTTAATCCATGAAATAGAGCATGTTTCATATCTTTTTCTGTCTTCAATCATCACAGCAAGTAAAAAGGCTGATCTGCACCATCAGGTTTTTGTTGAAAAGATTTCTTATTATGAATGTGAAAGACTGAAAATGTGCAAGTCCCTGAAGCCTTCTGAGAATCAGAGCCAGTGACTGTGACAAATAACACTTCCATCAAAGTAGTAAGATGGTGAAGAAACAAAAATTCTCCATCACCTGGGGAGAGGAAACCACCTGCTAAAGAGACATACGTGGAGGTTTTTATGCAAAAAAAAAGGGTGTGTGTTTGTATTTTGTGCAGAATAATTTGAAATAGGAGATCAGCTCTTCACTAGTGCTCTGCATTGCAAACATAATTTCTGTAAGAGAAAGGCTGAGTCCCCATTTTCTATTTTAGGCAAATTGCACTCTTTTTTTTTTTTTTTTTTTAGAAATGGGGGAATCAAAGTAATAGTAACATTTAAAGAAATGGAGAAGTATTTTTTAAATGTGAAACTGGAACAGATTTCTCAGAGAAGTTGTGGATGCCATGTCTCTGGAAATGTTCCAGGCCAGGTTGGATGGGGCATTGAGTAGCCTGGTCTAGTGGAAGGCGTCCCTGCCTGTGGCAGGGGAGTTGGAATTAGATGATCTTTACATTCCCTTCCAACCCGAGCCATTCTGTGATACTGTGACTGAAGCCATGGGCTGTTTGATGCCAAATGGATCCATCAGCAAATACCTGCAATTAGTTCTTTGGGAACAGGATTTTTGGTAATGGAAAGGTGGATGCAAGTTTCACTAAGGAACATATAGAGTATACTCCTAGTATATAGTATACTAGGAGTAGATATTGGTATATGCATCTATAAAGTTGGCTAAATTAGCTTTAGATGATATAGAGAATTGCAACACAAAAATATGCTTGGCATTAGAGAGAAAAAGAAAACTGTGGTATTAACAAATAAATACATAATCAATAGGGGACTCTAATTATCTAGAATTTATTCTTCAGCCCAGCAGGTATTAGTGTTTTACTAAAGGGAAAGTAGCTTAGTAGCTGTTATTTTAGAAGATATGGGTCTTTGTTACAATATCCTTACTCCAGATTTCATTTTCGCTCCCTATATGAGTCAGTGTGGGATGAATTATAATTATGCCTTTTCCAATCTCTGAAGTGCAGCTATTATCTAAAGAGAACCCCACTGTGAGAATGAAGTTGACATGATATATAAATAAGTAAGCTTTTGACATAATATATGAACCTACTTGCCTTAAAACTTATAGTATTATTTGACTACAATGATGGTAAAATAGGCAATGCACAAGGAGAAAAAAAAAAAACTCAAAATTAGATTGTATGTGATGTTGATTTAGAAACATGTCTCTAATATTTACAGAAAAATTAACTGTAGAGTTCTTCACACACCATAGCACCCTGCACACCAAAACTCTGAAGCTGAACCACCACTTGGACTAGTGAAACTCTGTATTTCTGCACCATGGAGTTAGGGCAAGAATGTGTTATCCAGACATACAACTGAACTTTACAATTTTAAGTCCTTAGGTGCTAGAGTAAATTTAAAAAGAACAGTAAGTTCAAATAATTATATGCACAGTTTATTGTGGTAACACCAACAGAAGGAGCAGGAGTTTATTTCTAGTGACTAAAAATAATGAGATGTTGCATTTAATCCTTAAATAATGACATTCCACTTCTATTTACTATTGTAATATCAATTTACTTGTATTTCTGCAATGTAATCCCAGGTAAGATGCTACATAAACCATGGTGCAAAACCACAGCTATACTTCATTGATTCTTGTCTTTTATGCTAAGCATTACACTACTGAAACTAATAATAATTTAACTTTGTGATCTCAGTTCCATGCATGTAGAGGTCCAGCAGCTCTATAAGATGCAGCTTCCTGTGAAGCCTTGGGAGGCAGAGCTAGCACAAGGGCCTTTGAAAGTTTGCTAAAACCTGAGGTGTTAGGAACAATATAAAAAGATGACAAAAAGGTGGGTGAAATTTGTGAGACTGTGAAGAAATACCCGATGAAAACAAAAAAAACCCAAAACTGATAGTTTAAGAAGTAAATTAATTCATAATAATGTGTAAATTGTCTCTCCTGTTGCTAATATAGGGACCATTTTGCAGCTACTGAAAACCATTAAATGACAGTGACATCAATTTTCTGAATTATCAAACCCTTTCTGTTGCTGAACTGTAAATTCTTTGCATCAGATAATTCCTAGCTGTATGTAGTTATAATCCTACTAGAAGTCTGCCCCATTATTTGACTGGGATGTAGTCCTGTTCCAGCCAAAAAAATGGTTCTTTAATACTCAGGCTGGGAGTTATAGCAGCAATGTTTCTTGCATTACAAGAAGGCAAATTTTACAGACTACATGCCTGATTTCCTATGGAAGTAGAGCTGACACAACCTCATCTGTCTCGTCTGTGTATAATCTCCTGCCTCTTTACATCTTTTCACTGTTGGCAAATTTCAGTGAAAAAAAATCTCAAAATTCCTAAATCCCACTAATTTAATGCAAACCAGCGATGTGGGGAAGGGAACAGATTTGAATCAGTTAATGGATGGAGGGAAAGCCTGCTCACTGCCCTCAGTCACATTATCAAATGTTGGACAACCCACAGGGCAAGAAACCACGGAGGTGAAGGCGATTGATTCGTTTTCTCACTCAAACCTGAGCTGAAGCTTTAGGAAAGAAGCAGCCACTGGGCCAGTATCTGTCCTGCTGGGGCACAAAAATGCTGACACTTCAGACCCCAGACTGGCAAGTAACTAATATGATGATCTCGTATGTTTCATGTGAGCTACACCTTTGTACCAAATGTATGCTGAGATTTTGCATTTACCCATGTCAAGTCTAGTCTTTTTATCATCAGTTATAATGATCTGTAAAATTAAAGAATCCAAGCCATGCTGTTGATAAGGATTAGAAGAGGGAACAAAAAGTGTCTGAAGATAAAATAATCTGAGATTGCTGTATTCAAGAGAAGGGAGAACATTATAAAAAAGGTTCTTCTTAGAAGAGAGCTTCAGATTAGATTTGTCACAGCATACACAAAAAAGTAAGTGGAACACTTGTCTGCTATTCTGCACTGGGGCTACAGGGAATTCAGAGAACAAAATTTGCCGAAGGTCTGGGGAAAATCTTACACTAGTTGAAATTTTTGGCACAATTTCCTCTGTCACCATTAAGAAGATGCACAAGATGCATTATGAAATTGTTCTGGATTTCATCAAATGTAATGTCACTTTTCCATACTCAGTTGAATGAAAACACCAGCAAAGGGTACATCTTAAGATTAAAAAAAAACCTAAAAAACTCTGATTGTCAGCAAAAAATATGAAGGAATACAATTTTTTAGTAATTGTAAAATATATACACATGAATAAAGGTAAACGTGAATCGTTTCACATAATTCAGTATTAAGAATACTTTAGCACTTCACAAGTCTTCACTTGCTTTGTGTATGCATGTACATACAAATGGAGCCATGCAAAAAATTCTCAGTATGCAACCTCATTTTCTGGTTGCAATAATTAATTTCTGGATTAAAAAAAAGGAAAAAAAAACCACTACAATATGTTAG
The DNA here is from genome assembly GCA_013398275.1 of Promerops cafer. Lineage (NCBI taxonomy): Eukaryota > Metazoa > Chordata > Aves > Passeriformes > Nectariniidae > Promerops > Promerops cafer. Next base: position 1,402,781 of record VZSE01008349.1, read on the forward strand.
TATGGGCTGGAATGGTATATTCACATATGCATATATATTTGTAATTCTCTATATAATGCTCTTTAAGCACTACACATGTACAAACATGAACATACCTGCAATGTATGTACACTGGAACCCAGAAATGCAAACATTCATAAATCAGATGTTATTATACTAGCATGGATATTTTTTTTTTTTTTGTGAAGAGGAAATACACCAGTGGTCCAAATACAAGCCACACTGTAAACCAGCAGAAAAATGATGAAACAGCTTTAAGTTCTTCTGAAGGTCTGGTTAATATCTGACACATTTCTCACACCTTCACAGGGCTGAGTTACCATACACCTTTGACACACAATCTGCTACTGCCTCAGTTTTATTTCTGGAGGGTGCTGATGGGGTTACCTGCAAGAGATGGGGAATATGTGGTGCCCACAAAAAGGTGATGAGACCATTAATACTCTGGGAGAAGTTGATACTGGATTAACTGGCATCTGCATCCTTGCAGGATGAGCATAGACATGGCTCTTCCCCTTGGCTAATTCCTTTCTCAGATCTGTGTTTATCAGATTTTTCAGACTCTTTTTGACTCTGACTTGAAGTTTTTCTTAACTACATCCAGCGAATGGCACAAACCATCCTAACCCAAGCTACTACTAACAGACTGGTTTTTAGCCTAAGAGAAAACAAGAAAAGCCACAAAACAGAGGGGGAAACAAATGGCCCATGCACAAAACTATTTCTTTCGCCACAGTTGTTCAAATGGAGCTGGAAACAGTGAAAACAGAGGGTCTTTCACCTCAGTGGTACCCTGTGGTACCACATAAAAACCTCAGCCTGATTCCCAGGGCTGAATGCTGAAAGGGAAAAAGCTGAAGTGTGGATCAGTCAGTGTGCTATATAGCAGCAGGAACAGGAGCTAATGTATATCTCAGTGTGTTAATTAGTGGAACATTGATTGCAAGCCCTGGGAAATGACAGAAGAAATAGTTTCTCTTTGAATTTAAAAGCACTGTAAACTTGTGCCTGAGGATTATTTAACAACAGATTTCCTTCTATCAGATAAGTAATAATTAAACACTTTTAAAAAGCAGGAAAATTTCAAAATTTTAAGCATTGATATCTGATTTAACTGAGTTACTCTAAAGGTCCATACATACCCTCAAATGAAAACACCTTGGTTTTCACAGCAGAAAAAAGAACACCATTGGGAAGAGAGGGAAAGGTTCACTTTGGAATAGGAGGATTACCCACTAGAAGGATTTAAAATTCAGTTCACCTACATCAGGTCCCAAACAATTGGAGGAAACATTTTCATATTTGTCCTCAATAGATTTTAACTTGACTTTTAGTTGTCTGCAACCTGAGGTTGCCAGCAATTCTGACTGACCCCCAAATGTGAAGCACAATGTTAAATGCCTGAGAGATGCCCTCTGGTTTCTCTGGGCATTTCCTCGTGTCTCAACACCACTCCAAGAACAATTTACCCAGAATGGCAACCCTCTGGCAGTGCTCCCTCTGCTCCAGGGGTGAAAGCTACTGCCCCTCCTCATGGCCAGCATGTATTTTTTCCTGGATGCCAAATACACCTGCACAGCTGATCTAATGGGGAAGGCTTGGTTCCTTCATGAAAATCAGTGCCTGAAGAACTCTGCAGAAAAGAATTTATGGTTTCCACTCAGGTTTGACTGTATTCTAAATAGGAACCTCAGACTCCTAAATCATGTCAGCCCCACCTCTTCCTACCAATACATCCTGAAAGGATTTATGGAAAACTCCACCTGCCCACATTTGGCACCTTACCCACTCTTTTTCTCCTCCTGAAACAACTCCACCAATGGGGTATCCTGCTGCATCAATGCTTTGTGTTTCCTTCCCCAGTACATGGACCAAACTGCACAGGAAAAACCCTAAAAATTAATGTAAAGAGCTGACACCTTCGTCTTTAACTACTCAAATATTCATAGTGGTGATGTTGCTCTTCAGCCTCTTTTTCCAGCTCTTCCCCTTCTCCCTTCCCCTTGCTCTAATCTATCTCACTCAGGCTCACAAAGAGCCACATATAGTAAGAAGTAATAAATTAAGGAACAAATAGTACTACCCAAAGAAGCAAAATCTCCCAGGAATGGATATCCATTATTTATTTCATACCATCAAACTAATAAGTGCTCCTAGTCTTTCATGATATTGCTTTAAAACCCTCTGCTACATGACTTTTATGAAAAAATTAAGACATCCATTACACTAACAGCCCTTAGTACTTTCATATTCTGTTTTCAAAATACTTTGAAGGCATTATATTATATTAATTATATGGCATACATTAAACTCCCTGCAACAAACAGATAAAACTATTGTTTTTTTTCAGCTAGAACATAGCATATAGAATAGGGGTAATATGAAGATGAGCATCCACAAAGGAGTGGCTTCAAGGAAGGCCACAAAGATGATCAGAGGGCACCTCTTCTGTGAAGACAGGCTGAGAGAGTTGGGTCTGTCCAGCCTGCAGAAGAGAATGCTCCAAGAAGACCTTATAGCACCTTTCAGTACCTGAGGGGGGTTTCAAGAAAGTTGGAGAGGGACTATTTACAAGGACGTGTAGTGATAGGACAAGAGGGAATGTCTTTAAATGGGAAGAGGTTGGGTTTAGATAAGATAATTAGGAAGAAATTCTTTGACAGTTGTGGTATTGTAACAGGTTGCCCAGAGCAGTTGTAGATGCTCCATTCCTGGAAGAGTTCCAGGCCAGGTTGGATGGGGCTTTGAGCAATGTGGTCTAATGGAAGATGTTCCCTACCCATGGCAGGGTGGTTGGAACTGGGTGATTTTGAAGGTCTCTTCCAATCCAAACCATTCTGTGACTATGGTTCTAAGATTGTCACTGCATCTCTTTTCTTTTTATTGTATATTCTGAACAAAATCTCTCAAAAGCCAACCTCAACCGTAGCCTTTTTTGCTTACTGGTTTCTCTCAAAGGTAGAATTAATGTGTGTGAGGCATCTGGACTCAAACATTTCTGCTCTTTAAAAAGTGCAGATCCTTAAGGCATCTGGAGTTCACTTCCACATCCTTAGATTCCACTGCCATGCTCCCAGTCCCTCCTCCTGAATGCCATCATGGTGTTCACAGGGAAGAGGAGCTGCAAATCCCGTCTTGCATGGAGTGCTTTGATCTACCAAACTATTGAATTATATTTGCCTGTACTTATGTATGCAAAACACTGGGTGCAATTTAGCTTGAAGAATATATGAATGCTAATTAGACTTCATATTATAAGAGATGAAATTTTGTCACCAGTTCATGTTTAACCACTGCTGTTCCCATTGTCATTGCTGCTGACTCTTCCATTATTGGCATTTTTGAGGATCAGAAGTGACAATAACTCTGGCCCAAAAACCCTGAAGAAGGCAAAAAATCCAATATGCTTTTACATGAAATTTTTCACGGAAATGTGGAAGCTGGACCACTTGAGTAAAACTGAGTATCTTTCCTTTCATTTGCTTTGAATGGGTGGGGATTTCTCCATTCAACTCCCTTTAAATTCATGGCTGAGTGACTTCCATATAACCAGCAATTTTACCATGAGCTACCATTCTGCTTAACTTTTAAGTAAAATAACACTGAGTGACCCTACAATCAGGATTTTTATTGTCTCCAAACTTGGGAATACGCACAAAAGCCTACAGCAAATATAAGCTTTATTACTTTTTTGCATCCTATGTCCCTTTCTGCCTACAGAGTGACACCTGAGATTAAAAATTCTATTAATTACTGTTCTCTGTATAGCTTTCAGAGACTAACTGAAAGGAGATAAAATGTAGCTCAGAGAGGAACAATGTTCAATATTATAGTAAAACTATCTGATTAACAGAAGAGGACCATATGAGACTGCTTTGACAGCTCTTTCAATTTCAGACATAGCCTTGTTGTCCTGACACACACAGAGTTAAGTCACCCCATCTTGTTCCTCCCTCCAGCAAGTTTTGATCTCCAAGACTGTGGCTATAATTTTAGTTACTACAGTGAGGAGTTTAGAAATAGTCTACGGTCTTTAAAGCTGGTATCGGGGCAATTCCCTCCTCTGACTTGCATCTAGTAATTTAATTTTTCTACTTAGGTGTTCGTGCTGTGTGTTTGTTTTCAGAAAAGCTAATGAAATTGTGACCTCTTAGAAATGCTTCAGTGTCTTCCAGAATAAGATTAAATGAATGAAAGAATATTCTTAACATATAAAATAGGACAGCTAGGAGGGATAAATGGAGAGCTGAGGCGTAGTCACACAAGACTGTTGACATCCTATAGAAGCAAACACGTGTGGACTCCAGGTTGGTGACTGTCTTAGATGAAGATGGGAGTTTTAAGTACTATAATTACTTCCCAAATTCAGAATAGTGACCTACTACAGAAACTCATATACCCTGGTAAGGTTTAAGGGATAAATTCTGGCCTTATAATCCTACCACGGGATATAGTGTGCAAAAAAATATTCAGAGAATGGAAGCAGTTTTAATGCCTCTTGAGACCTCTGGCAATGTGCAGGCTGTCTCTGCTGCAGTTTCTATATGTCCACCTTTATCTCTGCAGCCCACAGAAGGGTAAGAAATAGAGGAAAATAAGACTCTTCCATAAGGCAGTGATAGAATTAATTTGAAATGTGTCTTTCACTAGCACAGATAATTTTTTGTACCTGGACCTTACATTGCTTTTCCTGATTTTAGACCTCTGTCCCTTCACCAAGCACAAAGGTGATATTTCAGAGACATATCAACATACAGAATTAGTGAGCACATTAAAGAAAAATATATTATCCTCTATCAGCTTATACCTTAGTACACTTCAATGAATAGGAAGCCAGGAGGCATAATGTCCCAACTTGCATGTAGAAAACATGAACAGTAGTTTGATAAGAATTTATTCTGGGGAAAAGTGTGATGCCTTTGCTTTAATTCAAGTGACAACTTTGACTTTTTGTGTCTCTGGTACTTGTACAAAGAATAAGTTAAAGCAATAAAACAAGAGCACAAGCTCCAAGACTCCATAGGGTTATTGCTAAAGCCTACTGCAAGTACACTGGTACAGTTTAGAGCTATAATACACATTCAGTACTGTTCCCTTTGTGAGGTGATGTGACATGAAAAGAGCTGTGCTAATCCATTCAGTTTGGCATGGGTGATGGTTTGAAACAATCAGTCTTCTTTCAGAGAGACTAGCAAATAACTAGAAAGGGGTAAAACTGAAGACTTTGGTCATTACTGACCTGGGCCTTAATGGTAGTAAATTACCCTGGGATAAAGGCTCCAATATATGCCTCACATTGAAAACTGGGGAATTTTTAAAACTAATTCTGATACTTTTCTACTTACTAGGTGGAAAAAAGGTAATAATCAAACTCCTGTAATCAAACATTTTCTGGGAATTTGTTACAGCTGCATAGTAATAACTCATTTATTATTGTTAACTATTTTGTACATACTAAAAACAATTACTTCCATTTAAGGGCAACAGAAATAGTAAATCAAATCCTTCTTTCATTTGTGATGTTATTTGCTGAGGACTTTGCACCTATTACACTGCAGCTTGTCCAAAACTTCAAAGGTTGACTAAATAGAACTCTTTGGTGTTTTCGTGCTTCCAAATGTCAAGTACTTCATAGTTCATGTGACCATTGCCAGGGATGAGTTTACCTTTTCCTGACAATCAGGACTACAGACCAAGAAACCCAGCAATTTACTAAAATGCATGCACATATCTATGAGTAAATTATGAGAAAGCAACAATGGGTCATATTTTCATTTCATGAAAAATCAGATTTTAAGCAGTGATGAATTTGTTGTAATGGCAGAGGGAGAAAAATTGGCACCAGCTGATCTCTTTTAATTAATTATGAAGGAAAACTTGGAACAGAGATAATAAATAAACTAAATAAAAAATTCATTTTCCATAGCTCTTCTGCTAACAATCAGAAATAGCTGCCAAACAGAATACTTTCACGGATTTCAATATTAGAAACCTGGCTCAAGAAAGTTGTCTTCCATACTGAGCAATGGGAATAAATCAATGAGTTTGTGGCACACTTCTCCTTATAGGGCCTTCTTCTGCCACTCATGTGAATCACTGCTGCCCATGGAACTGCACATGCATAAAATTATATGAGAAGTGAATCATCCCCAGCATGCAGCTATTAGCCCACCATCCTGAAACTGCTAAACCATATTTCTCAGTCATCCCTTGAGCCTTCTCAACAGTGATGTGTTTGGCCTCGCCCCACTTCACTGGGTAGTAACAAATCATTAGGAAATAAAATCTTTTTATAGCATCTTTCATTGAAAGGGCTCTTACACAGCCTACCACAGAAGAAAGGACATTGGGAAACACCATGAAGAAGGCTCATCAGACACACCAAGTCAGGTCCTGTTCCTCACATGCTGTGTCTCTCCCACTACAGAGTAGGCCCTCCATACAATGTGAGTGGTTTTTGAAAAGAAAAGTAAGGTTTTTCAAGCTAGAAAAAACTGAAAATCAAGAAAAGGAAAAAGTTAATATTAGAATTTATCAGACTGACAAAATACAGGACATTTTGTTCATGACACAACCTGCATATGTCTAAGTGTTGCATTACCCTCTCTGTGTTGGCTGGACCTGGATAATAGCCTTGTTTGTAGTCAGCATGAGCCTTGGCTGGAGACCACAACACGAAAATCTAACATGACCTTGTTTATCTGCCTTTCACAAACAACCCTATCCCTCCAAATGGCTGGGTCAGGCATCTTCCCTTACTGCTCTGGTTTACACTTTAGCAGAGCTTTGAGCTTCCAAGCCTCAAAGGTGCAGCACAGGAAGACCTTGTCTGTTAGGTTTCTTCTGATCTGAAACACAGTCAAAAAGGAACAGCAAAAAATAATTGCATTTTTATAGGTACACGTGAAATTGCATGAAAAAGTGTAACAACTCCAGTCCTCCAGTTTTTTGTGTTTAAAGCTGGAGGAGAGACTATAAAAGAGAAAACCTAAGGAGGCAGGAATAAAATAATTGTAGTTTATAAGTGGCCTGAAGCACAGCTGCATAACATAGAATATATTATATGCTTGCTTTTGGGTATGAGCATAGAAAACTGTAAAGCTCCACTTTCAACAAGGACATAAGCACATCCAGAGAAGACTTAGTTGCCTCTCTGTCTATCAGTGTTATGCTTTAGCATCCTTGACTGCAGTCAAGAGATTCCAAAGGCAAAGGATCTGATGTCAGTGCCAAAAGAGGACTCTCCTCATATACTGCTAAGCACATGTTTAGTACTCTTCAGAATCAGATCCAACTTATTGAAACACTGTCTTAATTGAAAAGCCTATGAAAATTGCCCTTGCCATTAACATGGTTGAGTTTCGAGAAGAAAAAGAACTGAAGTCCCTTTTATGTATCTTTGGCATTTCTGTCCACAGATAACCTGTGATTATTTGCCTTTGACATTATAAGACTCTAAATCAGCAGGGAATCCACTTCTTTGTTTCGCTAGCACTTCAAATGTGAATAGATCACAGAAAGAGGCAGGAACAGCTCCTATTTCTTCTCTCTTGGTTGGTGAGAGAACTTGCATTCTATTATAGGGTTGGGATGAAAAGCTTATCTTCTCAGAGTATATGTTCCTGGGTTGGTATGTGCAGATGATACGTTATCAAAATTATTCTATCTCAGTGCTGATGTCACAGCACTTTATGCTACCACTCTGAATAATTACCTAAGGTTATCACACAGTTCATAGATTTTCTCTGACTTTGATGAAAAAGAGACACTACAGAAAAAGGCAATGTTACCTCAGGGACAAAAAGAAGCAGCAGCCACTGACCTTTGAGATGTTAAAATTATCAAAAAACTCCCAATTCTCAGAATTATAATGAACTTCTTTTCCTTACACTGCTTTTTTTTTCAGTTCAGAATTTATTACTGTATTAAAAAAAAAAAAAAAAAAGTGCCTTGGAAAGAGAGAGAGGATTCATTTGGGAATATTTCATCCAACATAAATAGATGGGCTGCAGTAGCTGTGCTTCATCCCTTGGGTAAAAGGCAGCGCCACGTGAGATCTGTCTTGCGCTTTGGGTTTGTTTTCCCTTCTTGCTGTGGGCTCTGCAGCTGGCTCTGTAGGCTTCAAACAGGAGGCCCCTGAAGAGATTCGTCTCTACTGTTGCTGCTTCTGCTATTTTGTGGAGAGGAGATTGTTCTTTTGGCGGGATCATTTATCTTTGTGATGGAGGTCCTGATTTTCAATTATACTTAGGCCACTTTGGAGCACTCTGGCAGTGTAATGGGTCTTTAGAATCATCTCAGGTCACATTCGTACCCCCTTTAAAGCACTTCTGCTCTGACAGAACAGTATTAGATGATTGCTCAGTACATGGGCATCAGTTTTGTAATGGTTTGACTAACTGACAGCTACGTAACTATCTTTTGAAAATGACATGAACATTAAGATGTCACAGGTAAGGATAGCAGGGTAGCTCTGCCTTGGATATATCTGGTGTTTGTAAGTGGATCATCTGATACAGGTGCAGTAGCAGCCAAGAGTGTGCCTGTGAACAGTCAAAATACAAAATTATGCCTCAAATGACACAGCAGTGACAACAGTGGTTGTACTGACTGATGCAGTGATGTGCTTTGGGGAGAGCTTGTGGGTTGCAGTAAAGGCAAAGGTACAGAACAGCACTAGAATTTGGAAATCCTGGCTTGACACTTAAAACTTTTCTGGCTCCACTGTGAGATCTATGTGAACAGAAAACCCTTTCTAGAAGGCAGTCACTGCCCCCCCAACTTAAGTAATAAAATAAAGTATATATATATATATATTTATTTAAAGAATAAAAAAGGGTGGGAGTTGGCTGGGTGGATTTTCTTTAAAATACTTAATTGTGTGTGTATATCTGGAGATGAGTGCCCAAGATTCCAATACAGATAGTGGAGAATTGGGGCTCAGCTCAGTGCCATTTGAGATGCCCCTAAGCATCCTGCCTGCATCCTAATTACCAAGTAAGAAATCTGAATGCTTCTTAGAGGCCCCGCTCGTATCTACCAGCACTCCACAATGTCTCAGGTACCCTATGACATCTAAAATGTCATGGATGGTATCTGTGGCCAAGATGCCCTGGATTAATAGGTTTAATCTGATTTTACCAATCCTTAAGTAAACCAGAATAAATTTCATTGAAACAGGGTAATTAGACCTCATGAACTTAGGGCAAGAAACATCTTGGTCCTTCTCACAGAGAGACAGACCATCAGAAAAACCACACATACACACATGCCACCTTATAACTGCTCTGCCTAGCAAAACTTCAAGTGGAGCTTGTGTCTTTGTGAAGACAAGAAGTAATTAGCCACAAGACACAAATCTCCAAGAAAACAAACTTCTGCAGTTTCAATACTTGCAGAACTATTCATTCATCATAAGCTATGTATGAATTTCATTGCCTTTAAAAATCAAGTGCAACTTTCTCATGTGGCTCTGTACAGGATTTGCTGTTGGCTGTTAATGAACCCTGATTCCCAGAAGAAGCAGCAGTCCCTGGACATGAGAAGACACCACCATGTGACCTTGGGCATTATCCGTGTACTTAATGTACCCCACTGCAGATATGTCCTAAACAAAGAGCCAACTTATAAAAATTTAAAAGATTCTATGAAAAATGCTGACTACTAACAGACAGAGCTGATCCATGCCAAGGTTTTATATCACGGATAAGCAGTGTATGAGGCACTTGTCCTCTTATTAGAATGTGAATCTATTAATATGATACAAGTGACATTTAGGGAAATGAATAGCCCATTATTCCATAGGGGTCTCATTAAAGATAGCCTCTCCTGAGGTTGCTCGATGGCAAAGTTTGTAAGTGGATTAGTAGGAAGCATGGAGAGAATGAATGAACTTCACTGACTGCTCCTCATAATTACTCCAGGTAATTAAAAAGACCAGAGGTATCTGGAGAAATCTAAGTCTAATAGTGGTCTAACAGTATTTTAAAAACATCTAAAGATGGAGTTAATTGAGCTTTAGAATTTGTTTAGCTGGTCCTTGCATTAACAAGTAGCTTTTATGTGATGGAGGAATTAGAAGTTAAATATTGTCTCAATAAGTCTTCAAAGATGTTTCCTGTTTTCTGTGTTGGCCATTATTAAATAGCAATGTTTATGCAAATTATAGATCCAAAGCCTTTTCAGTATCAGAAAATGTTACCCTGAAAACTCATTAACTTTCAGCCACCATATTCATGAAAGAGTACAAGACAAAATGGGTGCTGAAGGAAGTGCTCCAAGCTGAGTACATATCCAGGCACTAAGAGGATATGGTCAGGTTCAGGAAGGCATTATTATTCACTGCCTTCTCCTGGGAGCTTGGTGAAGAATGAGGGGAGATGCAGTATTCACTGTTTGTCCAAATAGCAGAAGGTTTTATTTTTAACCCAGGTCTCAGTAGAACTGCATTCTCTATATGTAAAAGTTTGAAGGGCAGAGCTCAGCTGAACAGATGAGGATCTGATTTTCTTGGGTGAGATTTAGTTCATTTAACTGCTATGTGCCTATATCTTGGGAGTGTACTGAAGCAGACCTTTCTGAGGAAGTTCCTAAGTTCCTTAGATAGTCAAAACAAGAAAGAGAAATAGCTTTAAGGCCAGCAGAGAACGTCATGTACACCTAACTCCTGAACTCAAACTTGGATGAGCAAGAACTCCCTCTAGAAGTTTTTACAGTCACTGTATGCTTATCCCACCACCTAATGACTCTGAGCAGGTACAGGAAACCATATCAAGAACCATCAAATCAGTAATAGTAACAATAATAACATTTATTTTTCCATATTTTTCTGCATTCTAAGAAAAGCTATTAAAAGCTATCCACTACAGCCATGCTGTCTCATAGACAGCCTAGTAGCAGCAGGAATGACACTGAGCTCTGGAGGCCCAATCACACTGAGCATCAGTCAAGCCACATGTCCTTGATGTGCTCTTTCCAGAACCTTGGAGGCAACCAGATCCATCCAGACCCTCAACCTGTTGCTCTGACTCCAAGAAAAAGTCAGTACTTACCTGACTGCAACAGCACTCAAGGAAAAGAAAAAAAAAAGTGGCTCTATTTGTTACTTTTATTTTATTCTCACCATCTGAAGACTCCATGCATTTTTTTCTTCTTTACTGTCATCTTTCTTTCAAACCCTCTCTGAAAATATCTGTCTTCCCAATTCTCTGTTTAATACTCTTGGTATATTTTATCATTGCAAAACATTTTGAAACACATTTTGCATGAAAAACACTGTCCTGAGGAAGGGCCAACTCACACTGTGTTGTTTGCACAGAGAGCATGAAGAAGGAAGAGCAATAAAAGAGCAACTTAATTACTTGGAGCTGCGGTGCTTCCTGCTGCCACAGCCTCTGCATGAGGTCCTGACGCAGCCACCAGCACTGGTGAGAGAGACCTGATCTTGCTGACAACTCCTCTGGTGCAGCTTTACCCAACGTCACTGAGCAGCTCACAGCAAATGAACAAGCCACAAAGAGTGGAAGGACATCAGTGATGTGGCCCAGGCTAAAAAAACTTACAGAAACAGCAGTGACCTCTAAAAAGCACAAAAGCCTTTCTGCCCTGTTCCTCTTTCTGCCCTGCTCTCTACTCTGCTGAACAAATCATAACCTCTTCTAGCAGTGCTGTTCATCTTCCCTTGAGAGGTGTTTTATCCAGGAAAAGAATGAAAAATCAGAGCACAGCTGCAAAAAATAATTTTCACTTGTTGCCTAAGTACTTGTATTTTTTGTACCTGAACAAGCTAGGATGATATGACCTAGCCTACATTGCATATGTTGAGATTATGAGACATAGTGGATAGATCTGGATCTGACTTCGGTGTTTCTTCCAGAGCCAAGGATTACTAGTGACTGTGCCTGATGCTCTGGGGTAAGCACATTCATCAGTAGGAAGCACTTAGGAATTTTCTCATTTTTCAGTGGATTAGGCTTTGAGCAAAAATCCACAAAAGTAATACAAGTCCAAGCGATCATAGTTTGTTTCCTTTAGAAAGCACTGGTTTTTTTTCTGGCCAGTCCTAGCAACAGCATGCCTGGCTTAGCAGCCACTTCAGCTCTGTTGCATTTGCCTTTCCTTCTGTTCTTCCCCCTGCTTGACCTTGGAAAATTCTTGCTGCCTGTCCCAACGTTGCAATTCCACTGCTGGAATAATTGAGCTATAACAAAAACCTTTCCATTGACTTCTTTCTTTTTGTCAAGATTCAAACATTTTGCTTTACCGCTTTTGGTTCTCTTATCTCCTTAGAATTTTGTACCTGGGAACTTATCTATATGCAAAATCAATGTTGAGAACTTCAATGCACCATCTGTCTCTGTTTATATCCAGTGACATCCCAGACATGGGGCTTGTACCAGAAAGTCTCTACCTCTAGTCTGAGTACACAAATAAGAAAGGATATAGCAAATTCTCAGTATTTTTTTAAACAGTTCCAGCAGGATTATTCACCTTTAATCTAACAATTGCCAGTACTGTAGTAGGTGTCTACAACATTTCCTTCCACACAGTTTCAAAAGGTTTTGTGTGCTATTTCGACAGAAGTTCATGTAATCAGCAAGTTCACTGTCAGATGTGCCCTTTTCTGCAGTGGCTGCAAGTTGAAGTGAGCCAGTGGCCTGCTTCCACGTTAGGAATATCATAGCACTAGCTGATACTCTATTATAATTTTTCTGTTCATATGCCATGCATGTGACTTTCCATTCTGAAAAGCCAAACCTAAACAAAAAACACCCCAAACCCACAAAAACATTGATTTCCTTTCTCATAGGTAAAATATGGAGCATTTTTGCCACTTGAAAGTCAAACCCATCTCTTATATGTCACTGCACTCACTGGTTATTATCAAGGAGAACTATGGCTCCTTCCTGGGAATTATTTTTCCTTTAAGTTTTGTCTTTTTCATACTTATTCTTATGTCTTGTTCCTCCAAGACTGACTGTTTCATGAGATTCCAAGTTACTCTTCTACCGAAACTGTGTAGACTGTATCAAAGAAAGCACATCTCACAGAAGTGCCTCTGCAGCACATTATGGACTGCACATCTCCCTGAGAGCAATTTAAAATGAAGAACAACCTTTTCCGACGTCCTTTCAGAATTGTGCGTGGACATTAGCCAGACACAAGACTGATCTGCAAAGGGTGCATTAAACTCCCCATCTGCTCTTCACAGCGCTCATCACTGATGTCTAACCCACAGTAAAGTCATTTGGCCAAAAAAAGCATGGATGAGACAAGCATACCAGAAGCCAGATGAACCTTTCCTTCCTCAGTGGCCACGGAAGGCAATGTGTCTGATCCAGCCAACATTTTCTCAATATTTCATTCAGAGCATGTGATATCTGTAGGTAAGTCATTCTCCAAATGAACTAGGGAAGCCAGGTATTGTTCTCATTTACACTACCTTATTGTCTCAGTTGATCTTAGTACAGCTATTAATTCACTCCAATGTACATGATGTCAGAGTATCCCTACGGGTCTCAGCAGCCAGCCGAAAACTTGGCAGAGTTTTCGAAAGTCATCTGCAAGTTTCCACTTTCCAGGAAACCTCTCTTCTAACCCACTCCTTCGCTAGGTCCAGTTCCCGTTATGGCGCCACGATCTGACCCCTCTGCAGACGCTCTGCTCCAAAGGAGCCCGCATTTCCCACGGGCAGCTTTGCCCGGTGGAATACGGACATAATATGGGACTTTATTTTTTTTTTAAGGGACCAGCCCCGGCTCGTTTCAGGGGTGTATGCTCTGCGACAGCCGCGGGACGGTACGAGCCAGGTGTTGATGCGGGTTTGTACGATGCCCGGTGACTTCCATCCCCTAAGGCCGGTGAGGTGTGGGGGTTCGCCCCACTTCCAGGTGAGCGCAGCGCCCCGCCCGGGCTCTCACGCAGACGGGGCGCTCGGCCGGCCCCAGGCCCTGCCCCAGCACGGGCCGCCCGCTCCGGGGCGCTGGGGCAGCGGCCGGCCCGCCCGCCGCGGCCCCG
>VZSE01008349.1:1417095-1525093 GCA_013398275.1 Promerops cafer
GGTTTGGGAAGCTGCTGTGCGCCCTGGAACAGCTCCCGCCGTGCCTCGCCCGTGCTGCTGCTCCGAGGGAGCATCCTCAGCGGTTTGCCTGTCCTGTGCTGTAACCAAGGGCATTTGATTTTCACAAGCCTTTAACCGAGGTATGTATTTTGTGGCCTGTGCTTGATCGTTCACAAACGTCTTTTGGAAAGAACCTGTATTTAGCCTAACTCACTTCGCGGGTTGGCGGAGTGCTTGAATTGTACGAACGCTTCTTGGGTTTGGAGAAATTGCTTTCGGCGGAGGCAAAAAGGGGAACGCTCTGGGAGAGCGTGGGGACCAGCACGGGGCTGCACAGCTTCTGGAAGGAGGGATGCGGAGAGAAGGGAGGCACGGGCTAGTTTCTTTTGCTGAAAGATGCTGCAGCCCAGGGGTGTGATAGCGCAGACCATTGGGTCATCACTGTGCAAGCAAATTCTTGGCTCAGCGGGCATAAGCACAGTCTGCCACCCGTGTGCTTTCACAATTGTTTGCAGAAAGATGATGGGGAAAGGATTGCTCCCTCTGCAAATAAATTGTAGCATGCCTATCCAATGTAGGGGGAGAAGAGCTGAGCTTAGACAGCACAGCATGGAAAAAAACCACAGGATAGATGCACAAATGTGCCCTTTGCAAGCACTTTATGTCTGCCTGAAAGCTGCAGGCTGTTTCGACATCATGTTGCTAGATGTAATAAAGTTGGGAACAGAAATCAAGTGAAGCAAGTTCTTCCTACACTTGCAAATGCTAAACAGTTAGAGGAAAATTGTGAAAATAGTGGTGAAAGGCTGAGAATTTGCCACGGTGATTAACATTTATATAAGCAAAGACAATTAGGAATGCATACTAGCTATTATTAAATTAATTCTAAGCTAATTATAGCAGAATAAGAGAAAGATGAATAGGAGAAATGTGTAAAATCTGGACCATATAAGATGCATATAGTGCTGGCAGTTTCATTATGATAAGGGATCCAGCTGGAGTGTCATGTCTGTTTCCTTGTGATTTCGCTTTTTACAGCCGTTTTGAACCCACTCTAACTTTCCTGTGCCTGAACAGACAGAAACAAAAGGCAATCTGAAATCACCAGCTGCCTTCTCTCTACTATTATGCCTAGAAGGGCTTGTTCCCTTTAGGGATGGTTGCTGGTTGTAGCTGCGTACTGTCTGCCTTCCTTTCCCACCTCTACATCGGACTGGGTCACTCCTATCACCCAAGGCAGGGGAAAGAAAAGGCAGGCATGTCCCTCCTGCCTCCTTCATGTTTCCCCAGCTTTCCTGTGCTCTGGCACACAGGCTGGCCTGCCTGCAGGCTGCTACTTGCTATATCCAGTACGTGTGCTTTGCTGTCAACAGGATACATGCTGCAGGACCTGCCACTGCTGGGGAAGGGGTCTTGGGCTATTTCAGCATCCAGGTCTAATCTAGTACTATCACCATGTATGTATGTGAATATATTTGGCATAGGAAGTTAACGCCGTGGGCATTTTGTTAACATTTTCAGATGTAAAACGCTGAACTGGGATAACTCGCCTCTGCCAAGTGTCTTTGTTCATAATTGGGTCTTACTGGTGCAGTGCAAATTGTAAGTTGTATTCTGTAAATTCCCCATCAGAGGCAGGAAGAAATGGAGCCTTTCCTCCTTGCACCCCATCTACACAGAAGCAGAAGAGGAATTATCTCAACAACAAGAGTACATTCAGAAGTTGCTGAAAAATCTGATGTTTCTGATAGGTCTGAGACTTGGAATCTAAATACTAAAAAGTCAGTATATTTTCACCTCTACCTCCTGCACTCTTTTGCAAGCAGTCCTCCCCCTGTGTTTTCATGACTGCGGTTGCCTCCTTTTCCTGGCTTGCGCGGAGGAAATCCTGTTACGACATAGTCGATCCATGGCGCTGCTGCAAAGCCCACCTCTTAGCCTGCCACTTCGTCTGCATCTCCCCTCTTTGCCAGTCCTTCTGCTGCTCCCTCTTTCCCCCTGCATTGGACGTGTCAGTCTGAGGCTTCGTTTTCAAGTGTCCTTGACAGTCGCCCTGTACGTGATGTACCATGTCTCCTGTTTTCCCAAGATGTACCCCTGGGCTTTGATCAGCCTGTGCTCTCAGCATCTTTCTCCCTCAAGCCATCATCTCTGCATTTCTCCGAGCTCCACCTTGTGCTTACTTGTAGCTTCATATAGGCACCTTGTCCATCATTCCTTTAATTTCCTTGAAATGTCCCAGCACTTTTGCTTTGGTTTGATGCCTTCAGCAGCCATCTGGTGAGATGCTAAGACAAGCCCTCACCCGTGCTGTCACCATCCCTGCCACTGGAATTACTCTTGCTCTGGATTGCTGCACAACAGTGTCCTCTAAAGCTAGGACACCTGAGAGGCAGTTGTTGAACAGATCACTATCTAGCACCAGCAGAAACTCTCCTTCCATAGCCTACACTATTCTCACTTGCTCTTTTTTGGCATTTCAGGTGCAACCCTGCCCCCTTATGCTTGCACAGCACAGCGTGGCTCGCTGCAGCTCCCTTTGCAATCGTGTTGTCTCTTTGCCTAAGTTGTTGCAGGCTGTTTTGCAATCAGGGACTATGTGTGAATATTGGGCGTGCAAATATGCCATGGTTTCTTTGTCAGGGGAGGGCATGCATGCAGCCTGTGTCGGTAAAATAAGGAATGGCACGAGGATAGGGATCTTCTGTTACAGCAGTGGGGGGAAACAGAATCGAAGGAGAAGGGGGTTTTCTCACTTTTCTTGGTAAAGCATGCTGAGGTACCCAAGTCAGGAAGCAGAGTTACAGTGAGCAGAGTTACTGTGCCATCACATCTGTGCCTAAAACTCCCTTGACATTTTAGTGAACAGTATGTAGTTGATACTGAATCTGCATTTTTTGGAGAGAAAAAAAAATCTGAAAATGATGCATCAACAGAAATTTCTCTTGAACCAAGTGTAAAAAATTGTGTCCTAGCTTTATATTGTGACAAGGTTCCTAAGAAGGTTGAAATGAAATCTGCTTGACATTTTTGGGTGTTATATGGATTTATAAAATATGTGATTTATAAAATGTGTGATTTATACCTGTTGTTTTAAAAAAATATATTGAAATCAGTATATCAGCTGAATTTTGCAGTAGAGAAGGGTTTTCTTACTGTTCCGGACTCTTCTTCCTGAGTCACGGCTTCGTTAGTTAAGGACCAGTAACCCCACTGACTAGCAAAGTTAAAGGGCACTTACTGTTCAGCAAAGCTCCCTGCTGTAGTCTGCCCAGAATTCTCCTGAGACAGGAGTGGACGTGTCCCCATGGAGGGTGGGAGGTGAGGGCTCTCAGGTATGCTCGTGCGTGCAGCCACGTCATCGGCATCGGGCAGGAGCGTGTGCTGCAGCACTGGGAGAGACAACAGAGCCCTTAAATCCATTCAGTTCCAGATTTAGCCACACTTTGTCCTAAAACTGCATTCCTTGTAGATGAAGGGGATGTGTATGATATTTTTGAGGGGTTTTTCCCCCTCTGCCTGGAGCTGAACCTGAGGGTCTAAAGCACTGCAAGTTTTTAGTTTCACTCATGAGTGTGATGGAAAATGAAAGCAAGTTCTGATAACAAGGACTGCTTGCCCTGGAACTTGGTATTTTACCTGGTAGGTTTTGGTCTGAGTAAAAAATGGGCAGGAGCTGAAGCACTGCCCCATGAGAAGTGTGGTGGCTTCAGGAAGGGCGAAGACAGTGCACAGCCCTCCACTGCACTGGCCACTTGGCCACTGTTGTGGAGTCCAGTGCTGCTCTGCCTGTGTCAAATAAAAAAGGTGGTTATGGACAGCTCATGTGAAGAGTCAGCCTTCGGAAAGAAGGGGTAGCAGGAATGGGATGACTCAACCGTGAAAGAAGGCAACAAAGCAGAAGCAGTTGAAATACTTTCATTTACTTGTTCCACTGAGGAAAACTGGGTTTTAATGGAATTTTCATTTCTCATTAAGCAGCCATTCCATACTACACTAAATTTTCTGTTCAAACAAAACTTCCAAATCGGATGTTGCAAGAAATCAAACAAGAAGTCATTACACAAGATGCAGAAGTTAAGGATTCCTGACACTTGCTGGTTTCTCCTCTTCCCTGGCTAACCTTGCCCTGGACCTCCTTTCCAGCTGGGCACCCGGGATCTGTCACTTTGACAGTGACACCTTAGTGGCTGTTTTTTATTGTAGAAGTCAATTACCAAGATTTAAAGCTATTATGGGCAACCAAATGGCTGTGTGAACCTTCATGTCTTTTCTGCCTGATCACTCTCTGTCATTAAACTTTAGGAGCTCAGATCTGTTTGAGGTTTCTGCTTGGGTTCAATTTGGTTGAGAGTGGCAACAAAAGCTATTCAGAGTGGCAATAAGGGGAATCAATATGGGACTGGACACCAAGAAATCAAATACAACCCATCACTATGGTCAGCAAAGAGTAGTCTGTTGAGTTTTGGGCGGCGGGGGGGGGTGGTTTCAGCAACTTGTATTTTTCCTCAGGAAATTTTCAAAAGAGAAATAAATATTTTTAACAAACCAGCACAGGAAGGAGACTGATTTCCTTGGTGACTGTGTCCTTTGTGATGGTCTCATAGGAGGCTAGACCAGGAGGGCCCCATTTCTCTATCCAAGGTCTCAGAGGCACAGCAGTGAGATTCCTTATGCCTCTCCACATCCTGAGAAATACAGGGAACAGATAGATACCTACTCCTTGCATTTATTACTGGCACAGTGAATGAATACACTGTTTGGGCCAAATCCTTCTGTAGACTACTGCTGCAGCTGAAATGGTAAAAATAGCTGTGAGGGGCATTAGAGTGGTGCAAGAGGATGAAGGACTGTGGGAGACAACTGTGTATGGCAAGGGGTCTTCTGAAGATAAGCTTGTTGATGTTCTGGTTCAAGTATTTCTCTGTTCTTCAAAGATAATTAAAAGTTCTGCCCTCCCCACCTCACTGTGTACAGTTGCCATTTGAATATGAATGCCTGCACTGAGGAAGCCTCGAGGATGTCTTGTGTTTTTTACTTGGTGTTTAATCAGCCCAAGATTTGGTAGGCTCTGGCCCCCTTGCCTTGCTGGAGATTGTGGCACTGTTGTGAAGGGCTAAATGGGCTAAAGCAGTGCTCTGTGTATCTGGGCAGATGGACTAACAAAGATTCTACCAAGGAAAAAGAGCAAAATAATTTGTATTTGCCTTTGTTGAAGATACAGCCCTGTTGCAAAGATCTATGCCTCTTTCCCCCAGGAAGGAAATAAAGGGGAGGAAAAGGGTCTCTGCTGTGAGCAGACAAAACTGAGGGGCATAGGCCAAGGGCATGGCCTCTGGGCCATGTGAGGCATATTTGCCAGAGCAAACGCATACTGGGGCTCCTGTACGCCCTCTCCATCCTGTACCACACCTGCCTCAGCCCCAGAAGGAGTTCTGGGCGAGGTGACAAGGGTGCACCACAGCATATCCAGAGCATATGCTGGGTCCATCTCTGGGACAGCTGACTTTGGGATTCACCTACAGCCTCCTACCTCTCCTTCACAAAGAGTTGGTCAAGAAGCTGTCTGACTCCCACTGGGTGGAACATTAGTATAGTCAATGTTATCAAAACCTTTGATTTCAACAATACTGTCTTTTAACAGCTGCACTAGATAATTTTCTTTATTGAACTTGGAGAGGCTTAAACCAGAAGTGATTCAATGGTTGAAGGGATGAAAGCAGCACAACAGTGCATCAGCATCCATCCCCAGAGATCTGCTTCTCTAACGCAGTCAAACCAAATGTGCTGAAGGGGCAGAGTTTGAAGATGTACAATGATTGTGGAAGTGTCTTTTGTCTCCCAGAGGGGAAAATCTGTTTGAGAGTGGTCCCTCTTTTGCTTTAATCTGTATCATTTGGGATTGTTTCTTCATACACAAGAAATTTAATTTACTTTATTAAAAACAATTCAGGGGCTATGTTTTAATTTTAGGCATTGAATGCATGTAGCACACAAAATTCTTTTAGCTATTCTTGTGCATATAACATATTCAGTTTGGATATTTCAGATATGTGAAAATTTAAACTGCAGATAGTTAGAAATAAAGAGAATGAATAAATAATAGTGTGTAATCCAAAAGACCTGATTCCTGGCAGGAGTCTTTAGGGTATAATGTGAAATGAATTGGAGAGCAGATACAGTGCTGTAGTGCTTAGAAAGGTGCCAGGGGACAGATGTCCCCTGTCTTGGTCCTGGAGCACACTGCAGAAGAACAGAAAGGTGTTATCAAAGCCTGTCTGTAAAGCAGAGTTCAGGATCATGGTTTTGATAGTGTACCGTGCTGTAACTGGGCAGCAGAAGGATGTTGTTAGCAGGAATAAAACACAAGCCAGAATTCCAGTTGGTTTGGGGTTTTTTTTCTGAAATTTCTGCCAGTAAGAGCAGTCAAAATTCAGCACTTGTCCTTCCTTTATTTTATTATTATTGTAGTTACTACTAAACTCTTCCACTTTTATTTGCTTTTTTATAGGGGCTTTTCTCAGCATGCAGTCCCTTTAGGTTTGGGTGTGATCACCAGCCACATCCTCTGCATTGGACATTCAGCCTCTATTTCCATATCTTCTTTCTGCTTGTAAGTATTTTATTCTTTCTCCTTGCTCATTTTTCTTGTACTTCTAAAGACCAGATTTAACTCATGGGTTCTGGGTCTGATCCTAGGTCACAACGTCTTTGATTTACATTGATATAAATGACTCTATAATCTGCAGAACCATGGGAAATGTAAATTAGAGAATTATTGGAGCCTATCTGAATTAATCTAAGTATCCTTATGGCTCAGAGGGTTTCCTTTTTCCAGCCCCACACAAACCCTCAAACAAAATATAACTTAATTTTGACCTGCAATCAAGCCATCTGGGCACTTGTCTTCTTAGATTTTCAAAGACATAAATTTAAATCATATTAAATCATAATAAAAAATGAAATTAGATCATAAATTAAAAGGAAAACTTTGCTTTTGGCAGGAAATAGTTTTTCTTTTCCTTCTGTGCTCTATTTTATTGAGAGGGGCAGTTGGCAATTGATCCTGTTTCCCAGGCAGAGTGGAAAAGGGATTCTCTGCTCCTGGAAGGTCTATCTGTAATGGGAAGAAGAAGCATCCTACTTACTTGTGGTCTTTTAATTGCCAAAAGCATGTATCCAAGAAGTATTAAGGATCATATTCTTGTTAAACTCCAAGCTAGAAGTTATTCTTTGCCTTTCCCACCTACAGTTCCAATGGAATAAAATGTTGCTTACATCTTTTTTAGTCTAGAGCTACTGTCTTATTTAGCTGCATGATGTTAAACTGCTACACTTTTCCAGTCTAGAGAATATTGCCTTTCAAGGCTGAAGTGTTCCTGGTACGTAAAATTCATTCAGTCCTTTACTATGAGCATGCAAACGTATTTTTATTGGCATTAAATACTTTGTGTTACATGCTTGCTGGAAGGGCAATATTGGTAATATAGGAAGAAAATAAATGTAGAAAACAAAGGCGGTGAGCAAGAAGATGAAAGAATTAAACCAGGAGCTCCCTGGCCTTCATACATATATCAATCTAGTGAAAACTTGCTGCCAGCTTTTGGAACCAATCACTGTGATAGCAGAACCTGGGGAGGGGCAAGACACCTTTGGGATGAATAAGTCTTATCTTAGAACTGGCATCACCATATCACCTGGGAACCTGCACAATCTTCCTCCTGCTCTTCCTGCCCTGTTTACAGCATATTGAAGTTTGGCCAGACGAGGGACCTCTCTGTTGTAACTATGCTAAAGGCAAATTAAGATCTCATCTGTTAGATGTTTACTACAATAAGGGCTTTCTAGGATACCTTCTACCTGTAAAGAAACAGTCCATAGGAGACTGTGACAAAAGTGTTAGTTTATGTAATATACAAACGCTGATTTTCTTTGATGTCAGTTTGTCTCTCTTCTTAAACATTTTGAAGACACTGAAACAGCCAAGGTATTTCTCAGCTTGTAGTCACAAAAATACAGGAAGAACCAAGAAAACGAAGTGCTTTTCTGTGGCTAATAAACTCACAAGAAATTGAGTCTACCCGACTTATCTTTGCTTCCTGTTCCTCAGTTTTTAGGGTTTCAGTGGTGTGAGTACACGCCATTAAATTATATCTGACTGAGGCTGCAGAAGTAGAGTTATTGCATCAAGATATATGAAGAAATAAAATACAGACAGTAAAGCATTTACAACATTGGGACTTAAAAAGGCTCTGTTCATGCCATCCTGGAGAGTGTTGCAGTCTCATTTAATATTCACTTTAGTCTGAACTGGGAGATGGCTACTGTCTTAGCAATGCTAAAGATTAAATTACATATGTTACATATAATGTGGCATTCAAGGAATATGCTAATTGTGAGGCCTCTGCTCCTGGCCACATTTGCATTTCCATACAAAATGGATTTTCTGGCAGGTACCATCAGATATGCAATAGTGGCTAGCTTTGGCATGGCTGCCCAGGCGTGCTACTGCTGGTACCTGCGGCTGGCCTCTTACACAGTGATGCCTTGCCTGATCCCTCACCTGCTCAGTTTGCCCTTCTTCTGGTAAATGCAACCTTGCCCATCTCCTACTTACCACAGGATAAAAGGAAATATTAAAAAACTCCAACTGAGCCTGCCTATGGTATCTGCCAAGGTGGCTCACCCCTGGAGTAAGAGTGGTTGTCCTCATCTGTGAAAGGTATTTATACCAAGGACATGAATGAAGAAACAATGCACAGGTGGGAGAATATAGCTAAATAGTGGCTCTGGTTGAAAAGCCATGATGTACAAATGACACCAGGCTCTAAGAGAGACTTTCCTTTTGTGCCAGTGCTCATATTTGAGGGCCAGAGTGGCAGAACAAGGTTTTGCTCTCTTGTACATCTAAAACCAGCAATGTGGAGGTAGAGTCTGTGCCTTCTTGGACCAGTGAATTATTTTACTGAAATGTGTCACTCTTCTAGGCAGATTGCCCATCAGAGCAGCAAGGCTGTGTAAGAATGGAGGAGTAGCAGCAGGAAAACTCACCATAGTCAGAAAGGCAGAGTATGATCTGGGGCTTTCAGCAGTGAGGCTGGACTGGAGGACTCAGGGAGCCTCCTCAAGTCACACAGCCCTGTCCTGGCATTGCAGCAGTGCCTCTGACAAAGCAATCCAGATCCAGCTACACCACAAAATCTGAGTCACCCAGCAGACAGGTGCCAGTTCTGCTGTCCCAGGAGTTTTCAAGAGTGGTTAATTGGAAAGCCACCTCTTGTCAGACAGAGTTCTCCATCTGCACTCATTCAGGGACAATACTTGCAACTCATTCTTTGCCTTAAACCAACTCAGCTTTCCAAAAATAGATGAGGGAAAGGCAGAGACCACTACAGAATGTGAAAACTTTACCTTCATGGTTCATTTCCTGGGTCAGTTTACAGCTCTCAGAAAGACAACTGGTTTATTGCAGTTTATCAGCTTTGCCATTATGCTTTGAAGTCAGTGGCAAAATTCCCAATCATTTTTTGGGACTAGGTTTGGGCTAAATGTTATGATGTTGTTGTATTTAGTTTTCAGAAATGCAAAAAACCCCAATTACCTAACAAGAAGGTGAAGCTGCCATGTGGCTCTCTGGGGGTTGTTTCTTCAGGAGGATCAGGATAAGAGAGACAAAGAGTTCATGGCACTTACCTTCTTCTCCCAGCAGAAGCAGGAACCTGAGCTGAAGTGGTAGCTGTGGTGCACTGAATAAAATTACTCATGGCTCCATTTGGAATCAGAGTTTACACTGTCTCTGATCTCACTACAAAATACTCATTTAAAAATAGCCTGGGTGATGTTGTAAGACCTATAAAAGCTTAACTGAGGTTCTGATTAGTCTTATTTAATACTATAAATTTTCAACTAACTTCAAAAAAGTCCCCAAAAATGCCAAAGTTATTCCTTGTACCAGGGTCAAGTGCTAGTAGTAAAAGCAGAATATCGTAGATTTCAAATTTGTGAAAAATTTAAAGGCTTTCAACTTCTGCCATGTTAAAGAATTCATGTCAATTAATTCCTAAAGTTATTATAGAGCAATTCAATTAATAATGGATCTGATTTTCATTACGACAAGTAATTAAGAATAAACATCTTCTATATCAAAGCCTATCTTTTAAAAAGAATAAATTAGCTCTAACACACTAAACTATTTCCAGAACATGAAATGAACACATATTGTTCCATTAGTTAATTTTATATCACTAAATTAAAGACAGTTCAAAAGGAGTATAATCTCATTAGGATCTCTCTTTGTTCAGTCTGTTGTGACTTATCTCACGAGGTACAACAAATATGATTTCCTGTGGGCTAGATACTATTAGGGTTATAAAATGGTTTTAGTTTAGTATATTTTATGCATCACTATGAGTTATATACAACAATGGTAAGAATATTTTTATCTGGTATTTGCAGATGCAGTTTTGTACTCCTGCATATCTTGCAGGCTGTTGGGATGCTTCATTAAGACCACCAAAAGCTCCACTATAAAATAACAAACACAATAAATAAATAATAAAAAGCCATCTGGAATGTAACCTCTTGTCCATAGCCCTTAGATAGTCCTCTCATGCTTGCTGGGCTGGCAGGGCTGCCCATTCCTTGGGGTTGTGCTTGTAGGTGTCAGAAGCTGCATCACTCCACTGAAACATGCCTGCCAGTGAGATCTCCACGGCAGAATTACAGCAAGATACATTTTGATATTTGAAACCATTCAAAACATTTAATAAATACACAGTAAGAAAGCAAGTCTGGCAGATTTTCTAATTCTGGGTGCCTCTGGCAAGACATTATGGAGTAAGTAGCTAATGGATTCATCGTCGACTGTGATGTTGAGTGGCTTTGCTCATCTGGGTTGAGGAGCTGAAGTCTTGAGAGGGAGTATCATTACTTGACTAGATTTTTTATCACAAGATAAATTTGGATTCCAGTACCTCTGTCCCATATAAAGTACATTTTTGTTTGTGCTGTTCTGCAATTAAACAACTCATGGTTGGGAAGAGTCAATTTTAATCCATTAGGATTTAGTAGGATTTCTCCTAATCCCTGCATTTTGGAAAATTGAGATATAAAGATAATTGCTAGCTAATTTTTTAAGAATTGCATCTTTGAGCTAAGAAATGTAACTCTTAAGACCTAAATTATATCAGGTGCACGTTATCTGCTAGTAAATTAACCTTGCTTTTTTTTTTTTCCCTTGCAGTTCTGAAGGATAAAATCTTAAATTGTCCTGGGCTTGAGCAGTAAAGGATAAATTCATTCACTGGCTGACTTGTCATCTCACCGTTGTGATGGAAAAATGTTCGCTTAAAATAAACCCTTTTCATGCCACTAAAACTGCCTTTGAATACAAGATCTGTTGAGATTTTTAAAACACAAACCCAGTAATGTCAGAACCCGACCCTTCATCTGGATTTGTGGGAAACATGGAAAATGGGACTTTTCTGGAGCTGTATCCCACATCCCTTTCAACTTCAGTGGATTCATCGCCTGGCCGTTTATCCAACGTTTATGTCTATGTTTCTATATTCCTTAGTCTCTTAGCTTTTCTCCTTTTGCTACTGATCATTGCACTTCAGAGGCTGAAAAACATAATTTCTTCCAGTTCCTCCTACCCTGAATACAATAGTGATGCTGGAAGTTCGTTCACTAATTTAGAGGTTTGCAGTATTTCATCCCAGCGCTCTGCTCTCTCAAACCTTTCTTCATGAAAATAAATGAAAAGAAACACACAGGGAATAATGGAAGAGCTTTGTCTAGTTTCTTGGGGAAGTAGTGCATGTAACATTTGCCTTAGAAGACTATTACCAAGAGGTTTTTTTAAAAGTTTCCTTAATTTTTTCCCCCTTTCCTTTTCTAGTCTTCATTTCCCCTTTAACTTATTTTCATTTTGGACAATGGATAATGAATGATACCTGATCATCATTTCTTGCCTGTAATAGTGATGCTGTCTCTTTCTCACACATAGACGGTGTTCATTAAGAGTATTCCTGCCAAATTGTAATACAGTTTTAACTGGATGTGCCATTTTTCTGCTCTAATTGTGACCCTTCCCCGGTCTTGTGTCAGCAATATGCTATTTTTCTTTCCTTTTTTATTTATATAAGGACTTCTGAATGAAATCCCTATTGCTAAAGTACAAAAAAAATCTGCTTAAATTATAAATATTGGGACAATTTAAAGTTGTTGATACTGTTTTCTTTTTTTTCTTTTTAGTTTTCATATCTTTTTCAGTATTTATTGATGTTTATAAAACACAACTAATTCTTGAAGAATGTTGCTTTTGTTTATTTGTACTCCCAGCTCGTTCTGTATAAAGTCTGTATTTCTGTTTTTGAGTCTCTTTGGTTAACTTAGTAAAGTGACTAGGAGAACGATGCTCACAGTTGAATGTGTGGAGGTATTTTTGGACCCCGTTGCATCTCATTATCTCATTTGCCTAATGACATGTTCCTCCAGGGGGCAGCTTTTGCTGCTGAACCATAAATACCACACAACTCCTTTTCATTCTTCACTGATACTGCAGCTTGTTCTTACTGGATACCAGGACAAACCAGTGGTTTCTTGTAAAAGACCTGCATTCAACAAATACAGGTAGCAAGTAAAGAGCTCCTAAACTGTCCTTTAGGCACATGATGTTTGTACTCACGTGAGCAGGGCCAGCAGGGACAGAAATTGTTTGTACTGGTGAGGACTTTCTGGGCCAGGCTTTGTCCTGAAATGCGCAGAAATGCATTCAGAAATGCGCAGTGGGTGGAGGGATCACACAGGGATCTGCACAGTGGCCAGGAAGACCTGTGCTCTGACCTGCAGAGGTGTACCTGCAGAGGGCAGGAAGGGATGAGCAGGAAAAATGGCAGTGGCTCTGCCACTTTTCCCCATCGGCGTAAGGGAAAGCCAGTGAGAGGGGAAGAGAAATGGATTCACAATCTCACTCCTCTTTGCCATGCCATTTTCTGGGTTATCATTTCCCCTGCTCAAAATGTAACATGTCACTCCATTTCTGCAGTAAAATAATGAGCAGCTTTGTGAACCTGTGGTCAGCTGGGCTTTAAATCAAGCCAAACATTCAAATTAGTGATCTGAAGTGCCAAGTGTGACTTAAACCCCAGACTGGTGCAATGCCTTGTTGTCCTTACTGCATTGTGTGAGCACAGCTCCATCCTGCCACCCAAGCCCATGCAAATTTTGCTCTCATGGCTGGATCCAAGTCACTGGAAAGACCTAAGAAAGGTATGGCATTGTCACTGCCATTTCTGTTGCTGACATAACACACGTGTAACTCTGGGAGATGGGATGATCTCAGCAGGAGCAGCTGCCCTCCCCTCACATGGCACCACTGCCCAGCAGGCCGAGGGGTTAGGGAACACTTCCCAAACACATTTATACCTCTTGCCAAGCTGTCCATGTGTTCGTAAACAAGACAGACTCTGCCATTAGCTACACAGGCTTTGAAATACAAATTTGGAAAGTCTGGTGTAAATATAATCATTAGAAATGTAGCTTCTGTTGCCAAGCAATACAGATGATGCTAGAGTTGGTGTTTTCAATTTTTAAAAGTGGACATGCAGTATGGTAAGTGGTAATGACTTATGGTGGTGATTAGTTCCTTACAGAGGCCAAAGAACTTGCTGACTAATAAAGAATGTAAGCCCGCAGATTCCTGGAGCCAAACTGGTTTGATGAATATATTTACAACTTTGAATATTTTATTCATCTAGACAAAATTTTCTTGTATGTCACTTTTCACTGTATTTGACAATAGGCCTTGAAAAAAGAGGTAGCTGTTTAAAAGGGATCAGGAAACATTATTTCCTTTCTGAAAGCTCTTTGAAATCCCAAACCTGTAACAGAATGTATTTGTATGTTGACTGGTATTTGGTATCTATGACTGGTAGATAGAAATAAACAAGCTGTAAATCAAGACAGAGCAATTGTTTGACTATCTTCCATTATTGACAAAGTTGCAAATGTGTTGCTTCCTTTGCTGCAAATGGAAGAATTTAATCAAAACCAGAGATGAGACCACAAGTTGAGATGGGTGTTTGTTCCCAGCAATGTGTTTATACTTGCAGATGTAGAGACATTTAATATTAAAATACAAACTGTTGAAACCCCATTGGCTGTGTTCAGTGAGATATTGTCAAACTTCACCAGAACAGAAAGTATTTTTCCAACTGCAGAAAATAGCAAAGATAACTGAAACCACACATTTGGTTTTGCTTTGTAGTTTACTAGATGCTGTTATTTTTTTTCCACTCTGCAGTGACATACAGGATTGTACAGTCATCATGATTTCAGCTGAGTTGCATCTGTTCTCTTCAGGACAGATTTGAATAGAAACAACTAGGTTCTAACAAAATAGCATCAGGAGAAGCCACAGGCAAAAAGCAAAATAGCATTTTTGAGGATCGCTAAGTAGCAGTTCTTCAAGAAAAATAGAAAAGAGGAAGAAGAAAATAAATCCACATGATAATCTGAACCTAAATTAACCTGAGAACACTGAAACAGGCTTCCTAGAGAGGTGGTGGATACCCCAAGCCTGTCAGTGTTTAAAAGACACTTGGACAATGCCCTTATATACATGCTTCAGCTTTTGGTCAGCCGCAGAGTGGACAGACAGTTGGACTAGATGATCACTGTAGGTACCTTCCAGCTGCAAATATTCTACTATTCTGTTCCAGACAGAGTTGCAGGGATATTTTTTGCTGTGTCCAGTTCAGGGTTCACCAGTAGAAGAGAGAGAGAGATGTGGGGATACCACACTGAGCCCAGCTCAGGGCTGCTATGATTAAGGGATTGGAGCATCTCTCATATAAGGAGAGGCTGAGAGAGCTGGGACTGTTTAGCTTATGGAAGGCTCTGAAGGATCTCATCAATGTATATAAATACCTTATGGGAAGGAGGAAGAAGAGGGAACCAGGGCCTTCCCAGTGGTGCCCACAACAGGACAAGAGGCCAAACTGAAACAGATGAAATTCCACAAGAAAATAGATTATTGAGAGGGTAGTCAAACACTGGCACAGGCAGTCCAGAGAGGCTGCGGCACTTCCATGTGATGACCTGCCTGCAGCTGACCCTGCTTTGGGCTAGAGGACTGGATCAGACAATCCTCAGGTAGCCCCCTTCACATCAGTGCAAAAACTCAGAGGCTTCTGGCTCGCTGCCTCCTCCTGATGTGTTTTCTCATCCCTGGAGCTGAGTAAGCAATATCTTTACTGGGAGATAATTAGTTCAATAATTTGTTGCTAAAGAGCTGCTCAGCTCCCCCTCCTCCCTGCAGCCACATACTTTTCCAGCTTCTGCACTGCCTTTTTGTGGTGTGGGTTCACAGTCAGCTTTTTTCCTGAGCTGTTTTCAGTTGTTACTGAGCCCCCTAACTCAAACACTGCCCTTAACTTTGTTAAGATACGACTCCAAGACTGCATGGCATCAGGTAGTTGCAAAGTATGCCTGGAAATCTATAGAAAAAAATGTGAATAAAACATGGATGAGGAAAGAACTGAAGGAGTTTCTGGAACACACAGAAAAATTATTTTGCTTTAGTTCACCAAATATGGTCCATTCAAGCATATTTAATCAGAGTATTTAACCTGCTGAAAGCTGTAGCAGCCTCTCTATCTACGACTCTCTTGCACTGTTGGTCACCTTATCCCTACTGTCAAGTTAACCCATTATATTTATCTGCCCAACATTATTCCCATACTGAAACAGTGTCATGCTTTTCACTTAGCAACTCTTCAGCTCTGTGGAGAGTTTATTGCACTGAAATTATTTTCTGTGTTCAGCCCTTCTCTGCCAGCTCACCTGAAAGGTTTGTCTCTGTAAGCTGAAAGTCTCGTCTGGATTTCCAACAAAAGTCTTTTAATCTGGGAGCAGGTGTTACTCCTCCTCTGTGCAGCTTGTTTGCTTTCCCCTCACTGTCTAACCCCATGGTACTCCAGCAAGGCTGAATTCCCAAGGAGCACCATACTTGAGTTTTTTTCCCTTCAGCGTTTTTTACTTTTTTTCGGTGAGAGCCCTAGCAAGGACATCTGCGTGGGAAGATTATTTACAAGGTCCATGTATCTCCCTTTCTTCTTGACAGGCCTGTTTTCGCTGCATCTGCTACGGCTGTCCAAGGAGACGTGGTGAGTTCCAGCCCAGCTGCTCCCTGGCTGAGTGACGTTTTCGCGTCCGCTGCCCCCCGCCGGCTCCCAAGGACAAGGGCCCCGCTCTGTGGCTGCAGCGGACGATTACATGCCCCGAATGCAGCGCGCAAAAGTAGCCTGAAGGAGCCCCTTTTCTTCTTCTCTCCGAGAAAAGTGGGCTTGCTCTTGCCTGGAGCAGCCCCCAAGCTGCTTTACACCTCGGTGATGCCAGGCAGTTTGATGTGCCAGCGGGACCCGCCTGCGGCCACAGCCCTGCGCTCACACCACAGCTCCACAAAGCTCCTGGCTCGCTCCCAGCGCCCAAAGGGCAGCCCAAACTGTCCAAGAGGGGCTTGGCCAAGGTCACTTTCCTGATGCCGGATGCAGGTGTTTGCCCGTAGTTTCCCAGCGCTGTGCTTTGGAGATAAAAGCAGCATCAACCTCCTGTGTATCCCCTTCCAAAGGCAGGCGAGCCCATTACTGTGATCATGATAATCACCATGCAGGTGACAGTGAGGACCAGGTGAGATGAGCTATTTTTCTCTTCTGTTTTCTTTGTTTTACATCAGAGGGAGCTGATCACCCACTGTAAGTCTGAAAACAGCTGGTGGCTTGTAGGCTATCAACATATGGAATCTACAGATCTCTTCTGAAAATTGGACTGGCTCCTTTGCATAGTTTCACTTCACCTTCTGTCCCTTACAGACAACAGCACAGTGGCTGCATTTGTTTCAGCACCAAAAGATGCAGTTTTAATACAATAAATGTCTTTAAGAAGCTTCAGTTAAAAAATCAGAAGCAGAAAATAAACTTTTTAAAAATATAATCTAATATACAACTTTTTACAAACAATATTAGAATTTTTCCTTTGTAAGTTTATATATTTATCAAAATATCTGTTTCTAAAGAGAAAAGCTATGTGATTGAATTGTTAAAAATGGTGCATTTTATGCCAGCTGTGTTGACATAATTATTTTTGCCCTCATATTTTTCTAGGTAAGACATTCTACTGTTAAAGGGGACAAAAAATTACTCTATCCAAATATTTCTCTCCTCAATAAACAAGTGTAGGTGTCTATCAGGGCATTTTTGCCACACATATTTATTTCTGAAACTGCTGGATGCTGATTTGGTCATATAGACCTGGTCCCAGAATATAGTTACAACTCTCTTTTTTGTTTGTTTGTTCTAGAGTATTATTGGTTGAATGTAAGATGGAGACTAAGCTTCTAGTTAATGAATTGTGCCCTCACTGCTCCTTCAGCACTGGGATCAGTTTGTCGTTTGTTTTAGAATATTAGCCACAACCCATAAATCATTCACATGGCTTTGTCTGGAGCTTGGGCTCAGCAGTTTCTGACAGGTAAGAAATTAGTGTAAAGGACATATTTATGATGGAGATTCCCTGTGTAGTTCGTTTGGGGCAAATCCTGCTCCAGCTCCCTGGATGCTGCTACAGAGCTGTGAACTGTGTTCCAGGGGATTTCTGCCAAGGTACCCTCCCTTTTTCCAAACAGCTTCAGCAGGAAGGTGAAACTTATTAAACTAGGACAAGCTAAAATACCTGCCAGGAAAAAGAAATGATGATACAAAGGCACCCCAGCAAGAAGAGAAGCATGGCAGGGACTAAAAGGAGATGCAGCCTGAAAAACATACAAAGGGATGTGTCTGGGGCAGGAGTAAAGTCAGAAAGGACTATGCTGGCTGGAGAAGCAAGGAGCAGCAGTGACAGAAGAGCATCTTCTCATGAGAGGTGTGATGAATTAGGCACAAATAGGCAATATTGCAGCAAAAAGGTAAATAAGGCTACCATCCCTCACAAGACACATGGTCCCTTTTTCTCCTGTCCTCAGGGCCTCTGTCAGGGACCACACAGGGACAGCTACTGGGCAGGGGGAAAAGAAGGTTTATGTCTGGGCAAGTAAGTTCACTGGCCCACACATGGGAAGATCCCCCCTAGCCCCAGTCACACACTCCCCTCCTGCTGCAGCTCTGGCTGTTGCTGCTCTGCTCCTGAATCCCTTGCCTCTGGCAAAGCATTTTCTGCTCAGGGTATACGAGAGTCCTATTTTTCCCATACTCTAGTGCTTTTTTTGCTCTTTTTTTTGCATCCGAAGCCTCCAAAGGACTGCCAAATAAATTGCACTTCATCTAGGATATCACACAAGGCTCTTCCAGGCTGTCATGGTGCCCCTCTGCACAGCCTGGGCTGCTGGGCAGGAGCTGGGCAGGTACCTCCTCAGCTGGAGACACTGGTGTTTCCTGTCCTGCCACCTGTCAGTGCCCCAGCTCTCCTGCTACACAGCACACTTCAGCACATGTGGAACCAACTGCTCTTCAAAAACTGTTCTTTACATGTCCAGACAGGGCTTTTCAATAAGAAATGCCTCTATCCTCACAGTAATTTTGCATCTTATTGTAACATTGCTGGAAAACCCATAGGAGTGTGCCTAATTCCCACAGTAAGAAATCTGAAGAATGAGTAATGCACAGTTTCAGTAGTTTCTTTAAAAGAACAGCTGCTTCATGGTTTTCAGTTTCCATTCATGCTTTGAGGTTGATTTTATTCAGAAATAAACTCCTGAGTGAAGATGTCACTGTATCTCTGCAGAAATAATTTTCCTTCAGTAACTTTTCTATATTTGAGGACCTTGCAAATACACTATTTCAGATTATGGTCATATGCTATATTCCTGAAGAAATGTCTAAATTTGCCATTTCAGCCATCACTATGAAAACAAGTGCTTGTGGGGTAAAAGGGTAACCCTAATATCTGCTCCTAACAGTGAATTAAAGGCCGAGTTAGATCTGCCAGACAATTCTGTTAGACCCAGGTGGTCCAGATTTCACGGTGTTTGTTGTAAGACACTGTCAGTCCTGCTGATGTCAAGTGAGGGGCAAGTCTGAGCTTCACAGTGGGTGAAGTGAGATCCTGTGGTCCCATGCTGGCCCAGAAAGGGTATTGAGTACACAAATTCCCTCCCACATTGCCACATTGTCCCTCATCATCTGCTCTTGCATGGGCTGGTGGCCCAGGGAGGATCTGGAAGGACTATGCCCAGAGAAATGTGTGCATTGAAAAGGGACCCTGCAGCCCTATGCTACACAAAAAAACTTCCAGGAAAAAAACTCTTGATAAAAGTTTTAGAAATTTATTACAAAACATTGTAGTTAATTTTGAAAGTAAAGAAGATTGTACTGACAGATTTATAATTGCTTGGATCTACTGAGAATTCAGAACAAGGCATGTTGTTTGACCAAAGGCACTTTCTACTGTCTAACTCATCAGTATTCATTCAGTGGAAATAGAGCTTGCTGTGATGAAAAAATAATATCAGATACTGTAACTTGAACGTTGGCAAGATCAAAAGCAATTAGTTGGGTAGTAGAAATCAGAGTGCTTTCAGCTGAAGTGGAAGAGAAGGCAGCAAAAAAAAACCAACCAAAATTTGCATGATCTTGCGTTACAGAAAATTATAATTTTAATGCTGGATTATAATGCTGTAATAAAAGGGTTGTTGCAGAGGGAAAAAGAAAGTGGAAAAATCAGGAAGACAGACAGACTGACCTTTGCTCAGCTTGGGTGCTCCTATCCTTTGTCATCTGGATTTGTTCAGTGGTTTTCAAAAAGGCAGAACTCTGCTGTTGCTCCCTCCTGTGCCTAGTCCATCTGAGTAGCTGTCCTCTTAAAGTAATCCTGCTGGGATGGTCTTCTGGGATGGTCTTTGGTTTCCTTCCCCAAAGACGGATCCCAGCAGAGGGGACAGTGAAGAACAAAAACCAAGGAAGTTTTAATGAGAATAGAATTGGATATATAAATAAATAGGTACACAAATAAATAAACAGAGAATAAGCCAAAGGACTTGAAAATTGTGTAGGTAGAACTGAACTGAATTTGCACCTCTTCTGTCTCTCTTAGGAAAAAAAAAGCTTGCAGAAAAACAAGAGGAAAAAAAAATAGTTCTGCTTTGAGGCAAACCACCCACTAATTGCTTCCTATTTACATCTAGAAACAGGCCATGCAAAATAGATAAATGGAAAGGTAATTAGGAAAATGGATATGATTAAATGTTTGGGGAGCATGGTATCTTCTCTGCCCATGCGTGTTCAGCTGCTGCAGGAAATGCGCCAGCGAGGACAGAGAAACAGAGCTGTCTCTGCAGAGGAGGAATAATGGGCAGGTGGGCTCTGCCTTCAGTAACACTGGGATCCATGAGCTCTGAGGGGGATTTGAGCAAGCAGGATCTGCTCCTCATCTGTTTCCACATACACCCCCTCCAGACAGCCTCAGGGACTGTCCTGGCATCCTCACATGCCCCGGGCTGGTGGGTGCCATCTGCTGCCTTCCCTCTCCCCAGCAGCCAGGATGCTGTAGGAGCTGCTGGGAGACAGTGTGACTCCTGTGAACATCTGCACAGTGACCAGCTATGAATGCCTTAGGACAACTTCATGGTCACCTGAAGTAGTTACCTAACCTTTCTCTTGTCTGGAAGGGAAAAAAAAAAAAAGAGGTTTATATTACTCACTTGTATCTGCAGATGCTGATTTGTGTTAGACTGGAAATGTCTGCTGCTATGAGGACTGTGGCAAAGAGAATAAAGAAACAGAAGGAGAATGAGAGTAAGGCAGAGTACAGAAGCGAGGGACTGACTTTGCTGGACATCATCCTCAAGGACCACAAGATTTACAGTGAAGCAACCCAGTTGTTGCCCCCAGTCCTTCTACTACTCCATTAAATCTAAAGATAACTTAAAATTTCTATGCTTAAAATAATGCAGCAGCTTGCAAAGCAGGGTAGGAGGCATGGTTTCCAGCAGAAAAAAAAGATTAGATACCTGTCCTGTCTCTGAAGCAAATAATGTGCAGGCACTGGGTAGTGCTCCTACTGGAATAACCCTCCAAGCAGCCAAATCTTCAGCAGAGTCCTATGCAGATATTTCCTGTCTTCCCTGTTCACTGGAAAACACAGGTCACAGTTTACTGTCATGAGCTTGATGCATTTCTGTCAATATTATTTGAATTAAATAAGCACCATTATTAGTTGAAATGTTTTATTACAACATTTTGTATTGAAACATTTGTTCTCAGATTGTTTTGCACTATATTTAAAGGTGACTCAGACATGTCTATTTTAAAATGATGTATTCAAAGCATGTCTATAAAGATTAAAAGAAACAATCTTGTTTAACCTTTTTAAACAATGCTGTTTAAAAAGTAGATTTTAAATTTTTTCAAAAACAGAATAATTTTTTGTGAAGAAAATTTACTTCAAATAGACCTGTGATGATTTTTTTCAATTATTTAATCAATCAAGAAAAAAAAGTCATTTATTTATAAAACCGTAATCAAATTTTCCTTTATGACTAGATCCTAATGCATGCTTGCACACAGACCTCCCGTTGACCTCCTTGGAAGTTACACATCTAAAGGGAATGCAGAACCAGACTCAGCAGACAAAATTAGTGATTTTCTAATTGCTCTAATTGGTGTTTAATTTTTCCGCTGTTTAGAGACCAAGTTACTGACTTTTAAAGGGAAAAAGAAATATATGCTGGAATGAGAATGTAATCAGATAAGAAAAATAGCTAACATTATATTAGAGCTCCAGAAACAGAGCAATTGGTAAATCTGAATGTTTTCATTTGAGTTACAAATACCACCGATTGCCATTTCCGTTGCCACTTGTACTAATTTGTATTCAGAAAACCACATCCCTGAAAATGTGTAAAACATCTGCTTTGAGAAACTGAGTGTCAATAGCTGAACCATGGGCAGTGCCATACAGAGACCTTCAGAGCAGTACAGAGGAAGAGTAGATCATTTCCATTGTGGACAGGGATTTGTGAGCTGTCCACAGGATGGATCTAACCACATTATCCATTAATTCAGCCTACATGGGGGGAAAGAAGAGACTCAAAAACATCAGCAATGATGTAAAGTATGTTGGGTTTTATTCAAATGAAACATGACAGTGACTTCAGCTGCCTCTCCTTGTGTAGAGGCACCTCAGGAACCACCCATTTTCCTATTTTCCTTGGGTTTTCCTAGTTTCTTTGTTTTGCCTGAAATTACTGCCTGTCCTATATACATGACACTTTATGTTAAGCAATCTGAAACTCTCTGGTGCAGCAATAAGGTGTGACTTGACCTCCCACTGATTTACTGAGCCTAGAAAATCTCTGCAATAAAAACTGCAGTGGAACAGTTGGGTAATTTGACAGCAGTAATACATGGCTATCCCCTCTCACGCTACCTTTAGCAATACCCTTTACTGAGCAGTACTGACTTCCTTAGCATGCAACACAGGCCTTCTGCTGATAATCAGTAACATCTGCTTTAGATCAAAGGGGTAGGGAAAAATATTCCTTGCAAGCAGACTCTGCTCATCTTGGTTGTCTGTAGCAAATTTCAAGTGGAGCTGGCACATAACAAAATCCACGGTTGACAAGGGGTATTTTTAGCTACATACCTCTCATCTGGATATCAGTATAAGAAGCTCATTTGGGTTTTGAATTTCTATCAGTAATGACTCTCCAAGCATCTCCTGAGTCCTGGTAAATTCAGTGAGCCTACCTGATGAGCACGCAGTGGGAAAAGTCTCTTCAGTTAAATCGGGAAATGCTGTAAAGACCACTTTGGGCACTATGTTTGATAGGTTAGATAAAGATCAATTAGTTACAACCTTAAAACGTGGTGCTGCCACAGTTCCAAGCCCTTTTATGAAAATGCCCTTACCACTACTACATACTCTATTGCCATTCACTGGGACTATTTCATTTCTTCAGTTCGATATTAATTCGTATTAAATATAAGTAGATAGATAGATAGATAGATAGATAGATAGATAGACAGACAGACAGAACTACAGATAGACATCCCAGGGTGGGTGCTGCAAATAAAACTACTCATTGCTGAGTATACACAGTGAAGGAATTGTTAAGTGAACTTCTAGAAACCTCATCTTTATGGGATGGGATCACCTCTGAAAGAATTCTTCCTTTCTCTTTCTTGCGTTACCCTAAAACATGCATTCTGAAAACATTATTTTCTAAGTTATTTCAGATAAATTTTATTTTCTTTTCATACCCCCCCTGCCCCCCCCCCCCCCCCATATGAATAGTCAGACCTCTTCACCACTGCATCCTGGTTTTCTGGAAATGCCCAATGATTTTTAGATTTATAGGGCTGAATTACAGAATTTCAATTAACAAGTCATCTTTATAATTGAGGGATTATTTTGCTGCCCTGCAAAATCCAGTAGTAAAGTCTGGATTAAAAACATTAAAGAAACACTTTCAGTGCAGGATTTTGGATTTGCCAAGGCTATGATTTCACAAAGCCATGGACCAAAACAAGTTTCCTAGTGATGGTTTTCAGTACATACGGATGAAGCACAAATTTGTCTGACATCCTGCAAATGTTTGTTGACAATGTGATATTAGTTCATTTTACTTTCTCTCACTCTCACATACACATCAATTTTTGTGTGCTTGTGTGTATGCCACCAAACTCCTCAATCCTCCCAGTCACTTCTGTCACTCTTCTCTGAATTCTCCAATCCCTTCTAGGAAGATGCTCAGTATCCCACTCAGTGTCGCAGCTCCTGCCGCCCCAGAGGCATGAAGAGTATTTGCAGCATTCCCACTTTGCAGGGGGATGTTTCTGCATAAAGAGACCCAAATCGGCCGTATCTTATAGGCCAATTGGCCATATCTTAATGCCCAATCTCACATTTAATAATTTTTTAGCTCCAAATTACCTGTGTGAGTCTGGAATCAATCAGCACCATTGAAAACCTGGGCAGAGGAATGTTGTGCATAGTATAGTCAGAAATCTGGACCCTAATCCACTCCAATAATCCCAAACCATCTCTTCTTTGAAGATTCTTTCATCAGTGCTTTGCCTCCACTGTGCTCATCTTGTTCCAGTTCAGCTCATCCTTGGGATTTCTTTTAATACTCTGTTAACACCTTCATTCAGCTCATTAAACAAGCCTGCATGTAATACCAGTCTCAGCAGTAAGCCACTGAGCTCCAACCTGATACATTAATGTTTATCATTGCCCTTTGTTTACAATTCAGGGAGGTTTTATCCCAGTCAAAGTAACTATCAAGACAATTATCTGAGTAATATTTCATAAATGACTCTATCTTGTGCATTACTGAAATGTAATTATATTGGTGTAAAGTGTCAGAGCTATCAACAGAAGTAGGAATGTTACATTCAAAGAAGACCTGCTGCTGTTACGTGCCCTGCTTTTCTTCTCCCTAATTTTGCTTATTTGAGGCAGAGCCAGGGCCTGGGAGCAAGAAGGGTGCCTGGGCAGCACATGTATGGAGCCATGAGACACTGTGGAGCACACACAGCTGGGAGAGTTACAGACTGCTGCACTGGACAGGAAACGTCTGTAGCACTGCCCTCAGTGGCTCCTGCTTTCCTTTCACAGGTATCTGGGGTCTTCTTTCCTCAGAATTCCCTCCATTGCATAAAGTGAGATGGGAGCTTATCCTCACCCAAATGTAACTGCCAGGATTGTTCCTCCCTTCCAGAGAAGCCAAACTACATCTGATTTTCTCTTCTTGTTCACACACAGCTTAGAGCTTCAGTTGCCTTACTGAGAAGTTTCCTGCACCCTGAGGTCAACACCACCAACTAACAGGCAGTCTCTTCATTTTTCTTCATCCACTTCTTCCTGGTCCAACCCTTAAACCACTGTTAGAAGTCTCTTGCAAACTGTTCCCTTTCTGCTGTGTCTCAGCAGACAGTCTTTGTCCGGAAAGCACATCCAAGTCTGGGAGTGTCATTGAAGCTACTTGGGATTGATGGCTTCTCCCAGACACCATCTCAGCTGGCTCAGGCTCTGCAGGAACTGGCAATGTGGCTGCTCCCAATTAAACCTTACATTTGCTGCATAAATACCACAGTCCCCACATGACCTGAACCGACTGTCTTTCTCATGTTTATATTTTCCGGGAGTCCATGTCTGGTTTGGCAATTAACAGGTCTTTTATTAGATCTCCTTTACTTCCTAGATGCTCCTATTTTCCTTTCTCATTATGACATAACCTTTTTATAGTCAGATAAAACTCTTCTTGTGCGAGATTTAGTCCCCTCACCAATTTCTGGACGTTTTCCTTTGTGGCAGCCTTTTTTCAGGCAGGAAGTGGCCTTCATTAAAATGTGTTGTATTTTTTTTTTTTTTTGTCCTTTGACCATTTCTGAGTACATTTCTACTGGTTTTGTCTACTTACACCTTTTCTCTTAAAAGCCTTAGCCAATTCTTTCTTTTTATTTTGTTCTACTGGTGTAGGTTTCCTTTAATCTCAGTTCTTTTGTTTAGCTCATTAGTCTCAACCTGAAGATGGGGGTGATGGGGAAGAAGCAAAACAGATAACATTCCTGAGATCTCAGCCTAAATCAAAAAATTGAACACTTGTTAAAAGCATGAGCACCTTCTGGTATGAGCTGCTTAACCATGCTAAGAGAAAACATCACTCCTGGCCACTGAAGGCACTTGGCTTCCCAGCTAGTGGCATACAACCTCTGAGCACACACCTCCACTTCTAATCAGAGAGCCTACTTGCTGAAATTGCTATTAAGCAGCTGGAAAAAAAAAAAAAGTGAAAATCACAAAAGGGCTTTGTTTTCTGCAGAATCACAAATTCAACTAATCTCAGCCCTTCCAAGGTGTTAGAATTATTTGCTACACTAAATTCTGTCTTACCTAAGTCAGCAGTGACAATGAATACTTCAAGGTATTTTGTCATATCAGAGGCATTTGTCTTACCAGAAGGTGCCATGCCCTATGAGGTGACCAGAGTGCAGCAGTATTGTGTTCTACTTTCCTGTGTTTTAAACACAAAGATTTTGACAAAAGACTACCTAAAAAAGTGAATGTCTTTCTAAAGGAAAGGTAAATAGAGCATCAGATACCACATTTCAAGCCTGACTGCATTATTCAAGGTGGAAAAAATGCTTTAGTTTTATTTAAGCCACTCGGTGCTGTTTTCAAATCTGTGGCTTGTCTCAGTTATTGAGTACAGCATCTTCTGCAATGACTTGCAAAGCTACCTCTTAAAGTAATAGATAATTTTTAATTGAGGCAAATTCTATGACAGAGTAATAAAAGGAAAATCTTCTTGAAAGGATTTTTTGAATATTTTGCAATCAAGCCTGGGTTTCAGTGTGGATCTGAGGCATGAATGTATTTGCATAAATGGAAAAGAAACGTGGGAAGGTCATTGAACTTACAGAAGTGTTGGGCTTACTGCATGGACTGGAAGCCTTTGCCAAAGCATTACTTTTGCACTCTCTTTTCCCAGCTCATCCATTTCAGAAAGCAACAGTTTTTTCACAGTGTTGAAGGTGCTTCCTGCTGTGATCAGGCTGTGTAGCCAGCACTTACTGCCTGCTGAGTCCTTGTGTTAGGCATTGGAAATCACTGACTTTTGGGTGTTGCAGTTAGACCTCACTGTGAGATGTACTAGACCAGGATACCTTTGCAATGTGTTTCAGTGGAGACATCCTCACCTCAGTTTTTGTTCACCAGCACTGCTCTTGAAACAGACTTTTGGACTTGTTTATTATACTTGCAGCCCCAAATGAAATTGCAACAGTGCACAGGGCAATCCCAAAGTATGCTCAATCTAAACAAAATGAGAGGGGGAAAAAAAACCTCCCACACTTATTTTTCTTCTTTGCAGATAACTGATCAGATCATTCAAGTGCGATGTTAAATATCTTTCCCAAGGTCATATTAGAGGTATATAGAAAACTTGGGATTGGACCTCATTAGCTTCAATCCGGGATTGCACCAAGAAGGCTCTCCTTCTTTGAATATTCTTTTGGAGCACAGATGTCCTTCGTGTCTCTAAGCCTCTGTCTAGAGGCCCTGTAACCACTGTCCCCACAGCGAACAAAAGCCACATATATTCAGTGCTAAGCAGCCATCTCTTTTACACATCACCTGATAAAATGTGAAAAAAATTTTATCTTATCAAGCTGTGCAATTGTGCATCTAAATGACTTTCAAGTATTTCCATTTTCATTATCTCAGGGTGGGTTTCTTTTTCTTTGGTTGGCTTTAGGGATTGGGCTTGTGGGGTGTTTTGTTACTAACTGCTAGTTAAGGGAGAATAAGCATCTCCTACTGAAGATGAGACAAACTGGCAGTCAAGGGAGTCCAGACTGACTAGCTCAGGTTGCCAGTGCAGAGGTTTATCCTGGGGCAGGTGACTTCCACAAACCTCTGCTCTCTGAAGGCCTTGTTTGCAAAACTATCACAGAGAAGATGTAGTGCATTAGCTTTGCATCTCCCTTCTTTGCACAAATCAAGCCCTGCCAAATAGGGATCAAATACTTTTTTTTTGTGCAACAGCTGCAAACAGTAGTGCAGAAATTTTTTTTTTTTTTTTTAAACACTCTATTCTGTTTAAACAGTCTCTTTTGGTTTTTTTAAACTCACAGTGCAGCTTCTTCATCAGTGTGTGATCAAGCAAGTTCCACTCACTTTCTACGAAGTTAGCCACTAGATAGTTGAAAAGCTTCTTTAACAAAGAAGAAATGGAAAGATTTTTCTAGTGTTATGATCCACTGTACAAATAATGAAGCAGGGGGAAACTGTTCAGCTCTCATAATTTAAGCCAAGCAAGGATTAAAGCAATATATTGATTTATTAATGACATATAACTCACCTGCAGTACATTCGGGATCAAGAACAATAATATCATTATTGGTATAAAGAAACCAGAGATAAACTATGCCTCCTATAGGCTCAGAAAGGTCCCTCCACAAGCTCCCTTATATGCACCTTAAGTGTGGGTCCCCACTTCTCGTGCCTCATTCAGTCATGCCACCTACTGAGCACCAGCTCCATGAGGAATTCCATAAGGATGATGGTATGTTTGAGGTACGTGGCGCTAGCAATGCTGACAGGGCAGATTCTGGCAGTGTCAAACCAGGTTTGACTACTGGTGGTTGCCCTTCAAGGTATCTCCCCCAACCACAAACCAATTTTCAGCTTCTTTTATACTTCTTTTCAGGCTGACTCCTCCTTTGTTTCAAAGCTCTCTTTGAAGATTCCTGGCTATTGCTTAATCCATGGATGGTCTCTGTTCCTCTCTAACACCATCAGATTGGGGATGATGGTTGTCTTCATCTTTAACATGATCAGTTAACATGGACAAATGTCCTCCAGCCGATTTTGAGTATTCAACACACACACACACTTTGCCTCACACTGTTGTGCTACCAGGTGCTGTTACTCAGGCCATTTGCCAAGCACGGGCTGTGCAAGCACCTACACACTTAGTTTGAAAAGTGCTGTGAATACTAATCTCTTCCCTGATTATTTTTTATTGTTTAATGTAGTTTACAGTTTAGTTTGGTATCTTGGGGAATGCTTGAAACTCTGCACTCACCTGCACATTTGTTTATCATTTAAGTAGAATTAATGGCAGCCACTGAATTAAAGGTTGTTATTGTCACTTCTGCTAATTATACAAAGATAAACACCTGTGGCCAAGCTCAGCACATTGAGTTGCTAAACTGTTGGTAAGAAATAAGGCACAGATGCCTATTACCATCCATCAGCTTGGCTGCATCCTAGTGGACTGCACAAAAGAGGGAAGCTGAGGAATCCTTTCCTTCCACACTTGCCCTTGTTTCCAATGTACCATGGCACATCAAGCACAGAGCCAGTGCAGGCTGTCAAACTACTGAAATCTCTTCAGCAGCTTGAACAGGCATTAACAGCAGTGGAGGGTTGTGTTCCAACT
This sequence comes from Promerops cafer, assembly GCA_013398275.1. Taxonomy (NCBI): domain Eukaryota; kingdom Metazoa; phylum Chordata; class Aves; order Passeriformes; family Nectariniidae; genus Promerops; species Promerops cafer. Next base: position 1,446,041 of record VZSE01008349.1, read on the forward strand.
CCAGGGAAACGTCAGCTGCACGTGGTCTTTATAAACCTATATCTTAATGCTTCCTATCAGAAACCTGTGATTCCAGATCTAGCCCATGTCATGGGGTTGTTATACTCTGCTACCTTGTGAGCCTCTGCACTCCTAAGCTGGGCTTTGAGCCCCTTTTACTACATGAACTAAGAGAAGGATGCTTTCCTTTTTGCTGGCTGGCTTCTGAACCATGCCAGCTGTGCAGACTTTGTCTCCTGGTCCTGTTCTGTTGGCTTCACGGCCCATGCTGGGAAACCAGCACAGACTATTCAAGCCACCTGAAGCTCACTTGCAGAGCTCCATTGTGGGACAGGTCTGAGCCCAAGGAGAGTGAACAGGCAATATTATGAATATCTTCCTAGGTACTTATAAAGCTACAGCACAGTGGAGCAAATACTGGCTTGCTTTGGTAACCAGGCTGTTGCAGGTAGGAAGGGCAGCAGTCTGAATGAGAAACAGCCCAAGAGGGAGGAAAAAAAAGAAACTGAGGTAAAACAATTAGCTATTGTCTGCAAAATGGGAATATCAAAGCTCCAAACCAAGTTAAACAATGGTGTAACCAAGACTGAAAGCTTGCTCTCCAAGGTTATTAAAGAGTTATACGATGTCCTGAAGAAATCAAAAGAGGTAACTTGTCAACAACTGGTTGCAGGAAGACTGGCAGACACTGACAAAAAAAGTTATATGATGACTTGCTTGAGTAAGTCTTGAAGAACCTAAATTTTAAAACAAACTAACTGAGTTGGAAATGAAGGAAAAGGATAAAGGCTCTGCTTGTTTCAATCTTGTTCTCTCTGCTTGTTACATTTCTATGAATAAATAAATCATAGTAGTCTGGGAAGCAGACTGTGCTGGATTGTCTTCATACCAAAAACCTGGAGGGTGGCAAATTGGTGTGATGCCAATTTTGAAAACTCTAGGTCTGTAATCCTGATGCTTCTACTAGGCAAATTAAATAAAAGTATAATGAAGATTAGAATTAGTGGACACTTGAATAAAAATTATCTAATTGAGCAGAATAATCAAGGTTTTTATGAGGAGAAATACTGCCTTATGAACAAGGTCTTTAAGTGATGCAACATGAATATGGATGGAGATGATCAAGGTCATTCTATCTACTTGGATTTCCAAAAGACTTTTGACTAAGCCCACTGCCAAAGATCACTCAGGGAACCAAGCAACTGTGGAGCAAGGAGGACAGTATTTTTATGGATGAGTAAATGGCAAAGAGATAGAAAACTAAACAGGAGCAATTGCTTGCTTTTCAGACTGCAGGGAGCTACGGGGGATTGTTTTGGTATTTGACATAAAGAGGGAAAGAGCTGGAAGAGGAGGTGGGTAATAGGCTGGTGTGATATTTTTGATGAAAATAAGTTACTCAGGGTTGTAAGGATGAAGTCAACAATGAACAAAGATGGACATTCTACAATGTTATGTTATGTGAATTAATAAAGAGATGAAGCAACATGATTCAGAGAGTAGCCTCACTGAAACAAGGCTCTTGCACAATAAAATGTTACACTGGACAATTAGAGATTAATTTTACAGTTTTATTTGAAAATGGAAGACATTTAAAATGTGATTCTGGGGTTCCATATTTGTTATAGCTTAATTACTTTCAGATCAAATACATTGCCTCTAGCAGTAAGAGATGTACTCTGCTAGCCCTGGAAATTCTGCCTGCCTTCTAAAACTCAGGCTAGATTATCTTCTCATTATGTCTGCTTTGATGCCTATAGAAAATCAAGCTGTGAATTCACTCAAGATTCATCAGCTCTAAGATCCTCCAGCTGTGCTTTTCTAAAATTTGTGCACAACTCCATGACCCCAGGTTCAGTGATCACTGTGATGAGAATGCCCTTGAGAGATTCAACACATTCAGTGTTACTGATATTATGTAAACAAGGTGCTTGCAGAACTGAAACACATAAAAGAGTATTTCTGCCACAAAATAGGCAGATCTGACAGTATCCTCACAGGAATGATCTGTGTGTAAGAAGATGGCATTTTTACATATCTGCTTTCCAGAGTATGACTACACGATAATTATTTTTGACAATACATCAGACTAATGCACTCTGATATATTCTGTAAAATTAATGAAGCCATAGCAATGGCAGGTAGAGCAACAGCATTTGCTGTTAAATCCTCAGTGATTAGTTAATTATAGAATTAAGAACTATAGAATTATAGAATTATAGAATTAAGGAATTTTTCTATTCTCTTGCTAGTACAGATAAACTCTCAAAGGCTTTGGGAAAAAAATTATTTGGGACCTAATGAATCATAAATTAAAAAAATAGAATAAAACTAACTGCTAGAGTTCCTTTGTAATACAAGATGGAAGATCTTTTATGGAAAGAGACAAATTATTCTGTTTAAAGAATCAATATGTGTACACCTGCTAAAATGATTTGTTTACTGTGAGCAGTTTCTTTAAATGCTGTTGTGTTCTGTGGGATGGCAGTCACAAAGGATGCACAGTTATTTTAGCTCCTTCACAGAGTCTTAAAAATGTTTATTCTAGCTGGTTTTTAACCCAAGAATGAGCTGTCTGCTGAGAAAGCATGTTTTGCTCACATTAGTCATTTTAAGTGTGGGGATAAACCAAATTGCATATTCATTTTTGTTGGATGCCTTCAATTCAAGACACAATGTTCAATTTGTCTTCCTCAATCAATAAATTTCTTTCTAAATGCAGGAGCACCTAAATTTTGCCTTTTAAGTCCCTGGGGGTTTTCTTAAGGCACAATTATTTCTGAAACTACAGGAAAGTAAATCCTGTATTGCCTCACCGAGAACCAAAACTGACATCTACCCAGAGTGCTGGATAGTTGAAACACTAAGAGGATGGCTCAGCAGCTTGGCAGATTGTAGGTTCATACTCTGTCAGTCTACTTTCCTAAGCTTTTTTAACCCTATGCTAGTTCACAAAAAAAAGACATAAAACAGTGCTGACATATCATCAATGTATTCTAGTAGTAGAACCACTTTGAATTTGTTATTTGACACTAATAGAAGATAAGTCATCCTAATACCTTCAGCATAGGCTGGTGAGCCAAAAAATCTTCATTTCTCTTGCAGTGTTGTTGTTCTCTACATCCCTGCACAATTCTGCAACTTCATGTGATTAGGCCAACTTGATGTGTGACTTGACACAGGTGCACTGAGAGCAGAGGACTAGAATGAACTCATCCCCTGTTGTGTAGGGTTTTCTGCATAGTATTCACTGTTCTTTCACAATAGGTTGATGCTTTTCAGAGAAAGACAAAACCAAGTTGAAGGATGTCTCAGTCCTTATACACAAGCTTATTGAGAATTAACCCAATTTGTCCTGTTGAAACGCAGTGTTTGCTTATTACAGAGATTACAGACAAAAGGTGCATCCATTGCAGATTTTCAGTTAATCTTCTCACTGATTTAAAAAAGTTAAATGGTCTGTGGTATCCATGGTGTCAATGTGCCTACAATAAAAAAAAATGGTTAGATTCTTTTAGAGTAGTTTTGCATCCAGTTCACAAGACGTAAGTTTGTTTAGTCATCAAAATCCAAAATAAGTGTCATGGAGAGCTTCATTCCTCACTGACTGCTAAGCAAATGTGGCATATATCCCTTCTTGGGCAAACAGACGAATAAACATTTTAATGTGACAATCAGTAGCTGGCAATTTTTACAAATTTTAAATGAGACGGTTTGGTTTCAAAGTGACAGTCATCAGAGGAGACAAATGCTTTTTGTCTCTGTAAAACCTCATAGCATGGTCTCCCACCATGGAGCTATCACTCTGAGGGAAAAAAAAAACCAAACCCAAAACACAAAAACACCCACTTCAAATCTAGGTAGATCTACACTACATTGTGGTCACTGCAGTAATTGTGGTTTATTCCCAAAAACACCACAGGCTGTATAGACAAAAAGGATAACAAGGATGTTATTGCCTCCTGCTATTATTCCTTAATTGAGGAAATGAAGGATTAATCCTAGACCACCAAAGTTGATTAATCATTAATTCAGTGGAAGTGTGGGACTAATTATCTCTGAGGATTGGAGCCAAAGCAGTTTGCCAAAGGTCATCAGGAAGTCTTTGACCAGTCTGTGCAGAAAAGAAACTTGGAATATGATAAATATGCATCCAAAAATACAACCAAACACTATCTCTGATTTCTGTTTACAGCATTTAAGCATCCTGAGGAGACTACTTCAATGATAACCTCTCTGACAATTTGAATGCAGCAACACAAACAACTGACAGGCGACACAAGCTGTGACTTGGCAACAGCAATGACTGTTCTTTAAATTGTGGTTAAGTGTCAAGTGCTTTTGTACCTTGGTGAGTACAGTCTAAGCTACCTCATGTTTGCTGTGTGTTGAAAACATTCTGACAGGCTCTCACAGCAGAATGGCAGCTGTGGTATAAACTTGCCCTGTGGTAATTTGTTCATGCAGCTAGTCATTCCTTCTGCTAACTTCCAGGGATTAGCAGAAGATGCCCCATGGGTGAAAAGTGTACACTTCTTTTTATTTTATCCCAATTTTTGTGATAAAGTATAGAAAAATATTTTTATGGCGGTTTTTTTTTGCTTGTCTAGTTTTGAATATAAAATAGGTGTAGTGCAATTCTCTGACAGGAGTTCTGTCATTGCTAAGCTGATTAGAAATTCAGGAGCAGCACAGCTGAGCTCTAGTATAAGCTATCAGTAACAATCACCACTGGGAATTACTGTGTACTTCTGAAGAACAAAATCCATTTTAAATCAGAATGAGAGATGCGGGACAGTCAAGGAAGCTTGGAAGGTGACTGGGTAGTGTTATCAGTTAAATGGATTTTATAAAATATCAATTTTTCAAAGCTTTACTCATTCACATGATATAAGATCAGGGCCTCAGGGATTCTGCATCTCATCAGGAGCAAAACATGGCAGCAAAGAGAGAGCTGGGCCATAAATTGTTCCTGATGGCTTGGTTTCTTGAAAGCCTGCAGCAGTGTAATCACTGAACTTTTCAGAGTACTTGATCACACAGCTGGCACATCCTAAAAGAGGGTTCCAATAAAATGTCTCCAACATGCATTATCAGGCAGCACAGAAAACTGCTGCACAAGCAGAACCCTTGGCATGAATCAAAGCTTTGACAGTTGCATTCCGATGATGAGGAACTTCATGAAATTTTTTCTCTCTCCTCACTGTTGCCTGACATCATTGTCATGATTCAGGTCTGGATGTGGGCCAGCTTTGTGCTGCCCCATGAGTGTGGGACCTGCCAGGGAACATGCCAGCAGTTCTGTCACAGGAGCAACCCTGATGGCTCCATTCATTGAGTAGCACTGGGTGATCCTTTGGCAGCACATGGTGGTGTGGCAGTGGCAGACAAGCAGAAAGCTGAGTGCAAACTGTCTGCATCCATGTATTTGTTGTAGAACAGCAAGTCCAATAACTGTTGCTTTCTCCTTATCTTAATTTGCCCCTGCAATGGACTGCTGTTGTTACCTTGCTGCTATTTCTTCCTTGCCATGATCTTGGCCATCTCCCCGGGCCATCATTCTGCCTCTTAAAAAGAAAGTGTGGTCTTAAGTAAGTAGCTAGGTTGTCAGGCATTAATGATACAACAAAAGTTTACACAGACTTCTTTTCTGAGCTACTTCCTTCCTAATTTGGAAGAACTAGCTATGTTTGCAAGAGGGAATGAAAGACTCCTAATAAATCCATTATTTTCTTTGTTCAAATAGCTAGGACACACAGCAAGACAAGAGGTCTAGGGTTGAGGCAATTCCATCTCCACACAGACCACTAAAAACCCTTGAAATTCTCCATGGCATCACTTTTAAAAATATCTTGGATTATGTGCTTGCTTGCTTTTGAATCTAAAGGTGAATGACTTTGCAACTTCTCATAGAATCATAGAATTGTTTGGGTTGGAAGTGGTCTTTAAGATTATCCAGTTCCAACCCCCCTGCCTTGGGAAGGGACACCTTCCACTAGATCAGGTTGCTCCAAGTCCACAGCTTTTCTGGGCAACTTGTTCCAGTGCCTCACCCCCCTCATAGGACAGATTTTCTTCCTAATATCTAACCTAAATCTCTCCTCTTTTATTTTAAAGTCATTCCCTTTTGTCCTATCACAAGGGTCATCCCAAAGCCCCAGCTCCAGCAACAGCCTCATCTACAGTTCCCTACATGTTAATGCCACCAATTCTGCAGCGCCCTGCACTTGAGCATGTTTGGTTTTTTGTCCTCCACTGGGGACACAGAGGCCTAGTTTTTTATGTGAATCCCCAGACAGCAAAAGCTGCCATACCAGAATTTGGCACTGACTTACAAAGATCACTTTACATGATAGACAAAGCATGCTGTGGGGTGTGGGGAACTGAAGGTTAGTGTTCCTGTTCATGGGGTAACTTCTAGTTTTACCCAAGGACTCTGTAAGCTGGTGATCACTTCAGAGGAGTGAACACTTTATAAACTTCTCAGCTGTGAGACTTCGGGTGCCTTTGAGGATTCACCTCTTGAGCTCACTGTGCTTGCCTTCCCGGCTGCTTAGAGGCTTCAGCTGGAGGGAGGTGCAGTGGGTACCCTGAGCCTCTCACATGTACAGCACTGAGGCCAACACACTGTTGGAAGGAAGGGTAGATGACTTGCCTCCTCTGAGATCGAGGAGGGTGTTCAGTCTAATTTACACACTTTCTGGATGATTTAGACTCTCAGAATAGGTGAGCTCTGCTCTGTGAAGTACTTGTATGTAGCACTCAAGTTGATGGAGGCACTAAATCTGGGTTCCTATCTCTAATGGTGGAAAAGAAGTTTAACCAATCTTTCCCCATACACTAACTCCTGTGTTTTGTAGATTGCTCTTTGGAAATGACCCAGAACATGCCTATGATTTATGCAGAAAACAGAATGAAGTGCTGGATGTTCTCCTGCATTTGTGTTCCACCACGTCACTCTAACAATGGTGTTAGCAGATTCCTGCATTGCTTCATGTACTCCATGTCTTAACTCTTCACACTGTCTGCCTCAGCTCCTGATTTATATGTTCTGACTCCTTTGCTAAGGCTAGAGGCCTACTTCTTATTGCAATACCTATCTGGGAGGAATATCAGGAGGTCTTGTGGATCTTTCTCAAATTAACTTAAACCCAGAAGTCTCATCAGCTTCAGTCACAGCACTAATCAACTTCAGTCCAAACTCCCTGTAGTAGTTAGATTCCTAATTTCCAGAAATCTAAATATAAGACAGATACATAACTGCTACTAGGACCTGTATCACAGGGTCCTGCAAAGTCCCTGTTCCCCAGCTTTTGAATACATTACCAATACTATGATCCCATGCTGAGATTCTTACTTTCTCACCCTCAGTCACTTCTCCTGTGGTTAGTGCCTGCTGCATCTGCAAGAGAATTATGAGTTAATCATGAGTCATGACAAACCAAATGCTGTGCACAATTAATCGCCAACTTACAGTTTTAGAGATACTGATCCTGTTGCAGTGACTTATGAGTAATTACAATTCCTGGGATATATCTCACATTTTCTGAATTGACACAGTCAGATCACGAAATCACACAATTACAGAATCATCAAGACTGGAAGAGACCTTCAAGATCATCTGAGTCAACCTAACAACACCATTATAACCCCAAAACCAGATCCCCAAGTGCCCCATCCAGACACATCTGCAATCCTTCCAGAGAAGGTGACTCCACCACCTCCCAGGCCACCTTATTCAAATGCCTAACTAGTCTTTCAGTGGAAAAAAATTCTAATATCTAATACAAACCTCCTCTGGTACAACTTAAGGCTATTTTCTCTCATCCTTTCACTTGATGGCAGAGTCTTACCAGCATAGACCATTCAAAAATATGTACATATCTACATTCTCATGCAGGAAAATCAGGTGCTACAAGCCAAACAGGAATCTGCAGTTTATAGTACACACTTGTAATTCCCATACCAGCAGTTGAACACAGAATGTTTATTCTAGAATTTTTGTATGTTCTGCTCTTTTTACAAATGGCTCCTAGAGACTCGAGGCTCACCTATGCCTTAGACACTGCTAATATTTACTGTAACTGATAACAGGCCAATGATATAGGACAGTGTTTGAACAGAAATGCCCTTTTGGATGCCAGCATTATTTGCCATGTAGTTCCAGAGAAACATAGAATGGCTTGTGTTGGAAGGGACTTTAAACATCACCTAGTTCCACCCCTCTCCCCATAGGCAGGGATGCCACTCACTAGATCAGGTCGCTCAAGGCCCAATCCAGCCTGATCTTGAACACTTCCAGGGTTGGGCCATCCACAATCTCTCTGAGCAACCTGTTCCTGTGCCTCACTGTCCTCACAGTAAAGAATTTCTTCCTAACATCTAATGTAAATGTCTCTTCTTTTGCTTTAAAAATGTTCTCCCTTGTCCTATTAATCTGCCTGTGTAAAAAGTCGCATTTCTCTTCTTTATAAGCAACCATTAGATACTGGAAGGCTGTGATAAGGTCTCCTCAGAACCTTCTTCAGGCTAAAAAAGCACAACTCTCTCAGCCTACCATGTTTTAAGTTTTTCAGGTGAGACAACACCAGCCATAAAGGAAAATCTTTTCCCTACTGTTAACACAGTTGGATCTGACTTCACTCAATATCTGTCAGATCTTTAGGTACCCCATGTGGAATGTGACATTTGGGGAGGGGAGGTGTCCCACCTCAAATTCCGCTTATGTCTTTGCTTTGAAGCTCTCTATAGACTTTCCTGTAACAATGATAACCTCTTCTTCAAATTTTTTTAGTGGAAGAAAATCGTCTCACACTACAGTTGACAAACATAACAGACTTTTAGACCAAAAGACAACAGAGAGCCCATTTTCGTCTTCTAAAACCTTTCTGTATTAGATATGGCATCAAAAACTACAAACCCCATCAGGTCCACTTGTCCATCTTTTATTCCAAAACATTTCACAGACTGATTAATAGAGATCAAATGTGTTTCTCATGGCAAGAACAGCAATCTGCAAGAACAGATGGCCAAGTATTAAAATTCTATGACAATGCATCCAGCATCTGCTACAGATACGATGCCATGCATTCCTTATTGCACATAGAAATAGGCATGGCCTACTGCTTCAGTACTTTGTTGGTGTTTGGTTCTTGAAGGTATTTGCCTCAGAAATCCCTTACAAATAGTATCCTGGTGTTTCTTTACCTGATTCTATGAACTGTGAGAAAAGATGGTCATGTACTGCTATTTCCATTTTTCTCTTGTTTTTCCACTGAATTTTTCCAAATCAATTCTTCGTGGGAAGATCAAGTCCAAGACTTATGTGAAGTTATGCCAACAGAGAATTTGGCCCCAGGTTTCTTTTTGTGTATGATGAATTGACAGTCTTGTACCTGTAGCCAAAGGGAGCAGATGGAAGAAATTATAGTGACAATTTTGTTCTAGTTGTATGCTTCAAAAAACTGCAAAATATTGCAAAGGAAGTTTTTCCCTCTTAAGATTTTATATATGGGATGGAGGTATTGGAAGCCAAAAGTGCCAATTTTAGCACAATTTCCCAGTACCACTTTCATAGCAGCTCGTGCATTAGCTGTTTTGTTGTTCCTATTCCTCTCCAGTTTCTGGGGAAAAAAAAAAAAAAAAAAAAAAAAAAAAAAGAAAAAAAAAGAGGTATAGGTACTGACATTCTGTTATATTTTTTTAACTACAGTGAACTCCACTGATTACTCTGATTGTGGCTAATGCAGGACCCCTGGGATTCAATCAAGTCTCCTGCTGTGGATCTGGACCTGTGGACTCAAGCCTAGTTTACAGACACAAGTTTGGAACATATTCCTTGCTGATCCAGCTGTAAATGAATATGAAATCATGGCCAGACAGGCTGCAAGCTGCTGTCTCCAATAACCACAGTTCCCTTTCCAGACTAACACAGCAGCCATTTCAAGATACTTGTCTCATAAACCTCATATTCACTAGGATATTTAACTGAATGAAATCTCCTACAAATGTTACTATGAAAGACAGCTTAAGAAGAAACTGCAGTCTGATCAAGAAAAATATTTTTCTCATGTTATTTAAGAATATTAAATTGGCCAGAAGAGTCAGAAGGATCCAACCTTCTGACCCAACCATTGTAGGATTCAGCCTTACAAAGATGTTACTGTACTGTTTGTCACAGGTAGAACTTGATATGTGGCACATTCGACCTCAGTGTAGCTATGTTCCTCTTGGCAATAACTGTCCTTTTCCCAGAAGCGTGGATCATAAGTAATTGCCAATATCCAACCATTGCTAATACGACTGGTGATTCTGGAAATCACAGAATCTGAATAGAAGGGCAGTGATAGACAAGGCCCTAGGAAACCCCAGCACCTCCCTTCTTTATTCCCTTTTCTCCCATTCATTGACAAAAGCACCATCCAGTGGAGCGGAGCAACATTTTAGTCAATCCTGTGCCCGTGACAGCAGCCAAACTTCAAAGGTGCCAGGAACAGATGGTAATATCCCCTAGTTAAGGGATGTTTGGTGAAACACTTTATAGAGCAGATTGTGGCACTGAATTCAGTAAGGCTAGTTTTGTCTTGAGAGGAAAAAAAGAGGAAGAAAAGGAAGAAAACAACAACAATCCCCAGGAGAACAGTGGTTAGCATACTTGATGAAGGCAATAAGAACAGTACACTCACAGTAGTGCTTCCTCCAAATGTTCTCATGGCAATCATCCAGCAAATAATCAGTTGAGGACTTCCTGAGCCAGAGATATTGTCACTATGTATATTAGAACTGTATTATGCAATTATTTTATACAATTGTGGTGTACACAATGGATATCTTAAACATATGTTGTATACCATTGTGTATAGTACCACTGCACATAACACAATAAGTTTGCATTTTACTTTGGCTAAAGTTCTTTTTCATGAAATTGTCCAGTCACTCTTTGAATTATGTAAACTTGTAGCAACCACAACTTTCTGCAGGGAAACTTTTCACAGCTTGATTGAATATTGCATGAAAATTCACCTCTTTTGTTTGCTTTTATCTAGTCATCTGCTTGTTTCATTTGAAGGTCTCTTGCTTTTGTATTGGATGAAACAGTTTATAATAAAAATCTGTAGTTGTCTTTTCTAGCCACTTGTTTTCACAGACCTTTCTACCCTCTCAGTTATCTCTCAGCCAGTCTATTCAACTTTTCTATTTATTATATAGCAGTTCCATACCTTTGATTGTCCTTATCCCTTGCCTCTGTACCTCTTCCAGTTTTGTCATCACCCTTGAGATAGAACCAGAACTGTACTGAACACCTCCAAGAGACACACTGTGCATATAATTTTCTGCTTTGTTTGCCACTGCTGTGCTAATAATTTTTAATACACTAGCTGCTTTTTGCTTTCAAACAGAAAAATTAATATAAAAATATTAGAAAAATAATAAGAATAGCCTAGATTATTCCTTAGCACCAATGATGCTGGGATAACAAATGCAAGAGCAGCAAAGATGCTAGAGGTGCAAAAAAGTCATACATATGCTCATAACTCACGTCTCTTACTGACCCCAGAGGAAGTGTCTTAAATGAGAGGTTTTATTAGAAATAAAGTTTTGATTAACCTCATGATTTCCTTGACAGCATTTACTGCTCTCTGGAAGGGCTATGACATTTCCAACATTTCCAGCATTTGAGCACTATTTCAAGACTCACTGGACCAAAAGGAAATTTAGATTAAGACTCTACAGTTCTCAGAGAGGACAGTCTCCTAAGGAGCTTTAATTACCTGGCTTCTGAGGCTACTGCTCCCCTGGCAGTTAGGTACCACCCCAACAGGAGGTGCCTCCAGCAATTCCAAGTTTTTTTATCTGGGTGGAAATGCTTCCACAGTTTACAATTACAATGATAAAGATGGATTTCATTTTGATTCAGCAAAAGGTTTTGAATACTAAAGTAATTCTTTTAGTTCAGTGTTTTCTATACAGATTTGGTTGGAGTCAACACAAACACAAGGCACTATTTGGAGATCTGCACTGTGAGGAAGTTTCTTCTCAGAATTTTCATGGCTTTGACAAATAATTAGGGTTTGAAATTTGAGTCAGGATAGGCAGAATTTTAATCAGGAAAACAAGAAAATGAATATGTAAAGAACAGAGACAGGTTAGCATCAACTGAATGATAGCAAAACCAGAAGTGCCATGGTTGTGCTATCAGAGATTTAGAGAGACTTTTATGGCACACATAAGAAAACTGGGAAAAGACACATTTGAAAAATTTGAAAAAATGTGTCTTTTGAGAATGACCAAAAAAGGAGAAAGATGCTGAAGGAGAGAGGACTAATTAAAAACTAGGTATGAGTGATCCGTAACATTTTCAGTACCAGGTTCAGCTTGATTTACTGAAGCCATTCAGAGATGCTGATGCTGAAGGTACACTTCCAGTTCTTGGGCCTTATCTATGGAACAGATCTGTTGTGGAGAAAATGGAAAAGAAGTAGAAGTTTTAAAAGTACATTCACTTGTTCACATATCATTCTACATTTAGACTCACCAAACTAACCTATCACAGCTCCACCAGAACCATGTGGCACTCACAATGTCAGGCATCCCTTTCTCAGGAAATTTGGAACATTTTAATTCACTGGAGAATCCCATGAATTGTCTGAAGACAAATCTAAATCTGTTATTTTTGAATCAAGAAGATAAGTTAATTTCAAATCAAGACTAGAGTTTCCTATTTCAGTAACAGCTCTCTAGACTTTGCAAGAATGAGGGGGGGAAGAAAGGAAACTAATCCTACTGGATGAAATTATCCTTGGTGGAGTTTCTCGTCATATAGGGGTTGTGAATGGCCCTCCTTCCTTACTGCTTCCTGACACCAACCTCTGAGAGAAGCAAACTCTACTCAGTAGGAGAGCAATGGTTCCTTCTTATTATCACATTTTCATTTGTCTAATTGATTCTTTTATTACTGTGTTTTGAGAGCAGTGAGAAAGGTTGATTTCTTAGACTTTTTTTTCATTCAGGCATTTAACAAAGAGGTTTTCACCTGTATGTCTTTGGCTTTAATTTATTTAGCCTGTTTAACAGGCTTTTAGCTTATATAGGTAATTTTAGCTTATGCCATTTTCTTGTGATGATTCTTGACAATGTCAGTTGATGATTCTGGGACTTTTGGTAGGCGCAGCACAGAAAATGGCAGAGACAGTCTCTGTGTCACAGGAATTTCTGGGTAAGTAGCAGACAGAACATGATCCAGTAGGTAAAACATACCTCACCCACATGAGAATAGGAACCTAACACATTTTCTTTTCAATAAATTTTTCTTGATGGATCATACCTCATCCCTCTGCTCTCCTCCCTCTCTCTTCTCTGTGAAGTACAGGTGTCTTTTCTGCAAATAACCTCAAACATTCACAGCTAGAGCTGCAAAAACAGTTTTCCTCAAGCTAGAAGTTTTAATCTTTAATTTTGGAACATATTAATTTCTTTAGATGGATATCAGTATGGACTGTTATCAGATAGTGGGACTAAAAAATAATTAGCTTTCACACAAAACCTTTACTGGGAAAACCCAGGCCAAGAATATTCAGAATTAGAATTTTGTCCAATTTCTTTCCCCTGGGCCAGAAGTCATAGAATGGCTCTGAAAAGTAGAAATTACACTCTGCATGGTACAGAGAATTGTGTCAATGTACATTACACTTCCTGATTTCTGCCAGCTATAAACCCCTCAGCCAAGCTTTTCTGCTGGGAAGCCTGTCTATTGGCATACACATGGAAAGAGCAAGATGAAATTCTATTTTAGGAGGGAATGGAACTCAAAGTATAAAAAGCTTCAGAAAGTGACCTTTGCTGTGAGATTGCTTTGTCCTTTCATGGTGAGGGCTGCCAGAACTAGCAGCATCATGGGGTTGCCTGGATGTTAGGAAAGACAGAGACAGAAAATGTTGCCTGTTTCTTCTATTGTTCCCACATAGTCTGCAAAACCTGTCCCTCACCCTGACCGTATTCCTGTGGTCTCAGCCTGCTGGACAGTCACTACAGCAGCAACTTCTCTGTAAGAAAATGTTCCTCTTTGTAAGATCATTCAGGTTGGACCATTTCAGATATAATTGGTTGTATACAAAACTACCAGGTCTTTCTTTGCTGGGCTTCTTTTGAAATGTGAAGCAGCACCATTATCTGAATTGCAGTTTTGCATGAGCTGTGCTTTGCTCCATCTAATTCATACAAGAGCAGATACAAATTCCCAAGCTGCTGTCCAGTGTGAAGAAATTTAAAAACCTTGTGGTAAGCCCCAGTAGTTGCACCAGAAGAGCATTACTGCCACAAAACCATGGAGCCTGTCTCCACAGCTAAGGAAATATCCAACTGTCATCATCCCATTGCTGCTTCTCTCAATGCTCTAGAGACAGATAGCAGTGCTGACCATTGTCCTGCTAAAGGGAATTCCTGTCAGTGAGTATTGGGAACAACTACAGAGGTAATATATGGGAGGAGGTGGAAAAGAAGACAAGTTTCTCTTTTGCTGAAAACGCAACATTACATAAGAGAGGAACGTTTCTTTCCAAGAATGGAGTGAAAGGAAATCTCTGCAGAACATCTTCCCACTACATTTGGTTTGACCAGTATATTTAAATAGCAGCTTTACAACCTGTTCTAGCTAGTATGACTGAGACCTATGGTCTTTTGATATTAATAACCTGAGTACTATCAAAAGTAAAATTTATGGTACCTATAGTTGACTGAAGGAGGTTTACAGAGTTTACCATGAGAAGTGGGTATTAGATCATCTGATTTGAATCTCCAGTATTTCACAAGCCATTTCACAGAGCTGTGTATCACACAGCTCCCCTTTTATTGTGCTATCTTGTGTTTGGCTAAACACATTTTCAAGCAATTTAGCTAGGCTTGAATCCAAAACACAGAAAGCTGGACAATCCACCACTGTTTTATTAGCTCAATCCAGCTGTTAATCAGATTCACTCTTAAAAATTTGTGCCTAATGTCCCATTTGAATCTGTATGACTTTAGCTTCCAGAAAATAGTGGGGTTTTTTTGGTTGGTTGTGTTTGTTGTTTTTCTTTTTCTCCTGAGGTTTTCCCTATTTAATTCAACTTAATTTCATTCACTTACTATTATTTTATCTTCAAAAACCTACTTACATTGACGTTGTATCACATGTCAGGTCTTTTTTTTTTTTTTTAATGAACTTCTATCTCACTCTGAAGTCATTCGTGCCCCTAAATCTCTGCTGCAAAGGGTGTAGGGGGGTGGTTGGGTTTTATTTGTTTGATTGGTTTTTTGCATATCTTAAACTTCTGTAAGTTAGTTTTAAAACAGAAAAGCTCATGTGACTTGTTAGTCTTATTTCATAACAAAGTTTCACCAGTTTTCTAAAGGAAAATGAACTTGTCTCCCTGAAAGTGAGTCTTGAAAGTCACATTTTTACCTGAACATGGCAGTAAGAGTGTTTGGTGAAATGTTTGCATATTGTGACCTTTAAATAATTTTCAGAACATTGTTCTTGCAGTAAAAGTTCACCATTCTGTAAGCTTCATCTGAATTTCATGTTCTTAGTTTTTACTGTGGCAAAGTACTTGTTTTGAGGTTGGCAGGGACATAGCCACAGCCTCATTGTAACTTACCCTACCATGTATCTTCATATAGTCTTAAAATTTCATCAGCTCTTTCTATTTACTTTCACATAATTAATTCAAATGTTGAAAAATATCAGAATTACTACTACCCTACGTTAAATCCTGCTACTGGTGTTCATACTCAGTTATGACCCTGTGTGGACAATTCATGACTGGAATCTGTTTAAAAATCACTTTCTACACTATTTTCTCACTGTTCCTTTACTGTTTGTATACAGTACTGATATTAATTAGAATGCCCTGATATAATGCCAAATTACTTGACAAAGCCTTAATAGCTTATATTTTGTACTTTTCTCAAACATACACTATCTTAAAAATACAATCCAAAACCAAAACCAGATTCAACTCTAAAAGCTGTATTTCCAATGAAAAAGAAACTTCATTGGCACTTATTCTGTATTTGATATCCAACTCTTTAATAGTTATAATTCATGTCTAGTCTTTACTACTGAAGATTTATATTTGTGTGACTTACATCAGGATAACCAGTATATATTGCTTTGAGCCATCATCCCTGTCTTTGGAATACTGCTGCAGCATTGATAGTCTTCCTGACTCTTGGAACAGCTATGGTAATCCAAAATTTATCAGAAGGGAATTTCAACCAGTTCCTCAGATCTCTGGGTACAAATTATACAGGACTGTAGTCTTAACAAAATTTTTCTATTGCAGTTATTCAATATCCCCCTGAGTTGCTAGAGAACTGGAAAACACTTTTAATTTCCTCTTATGATGGAAAAAATGCATAGCATATTTTCAATGAATTAACAGAAATATTTATTAAGCCTCTATTTGTTTTCCTTCATAACAACTTTATCATCTCCATTTAATAGCAGGCCTAGGAAGAATACATTTTTAAAAAATCTTCAGATTGTCATTTTTTCTATGTGATGCTAACATTTTTCTACATTTTATGATCATATATGCCTCCTTACCTATTTTTCATTACATATAATTTAATATTCACAAGGCCTGCCCTGGCTTCATAACTGGGCCAAGATTGGCTCTAAGCCAAAGCTGTCCCTTCTGCTAGATTTGAACTGTCTTTTTTAAACATCTAATAAAATCTTCTTTTAAATCAATTATTTTCTATTTTTTTTCCTAAACTTTTTTGCTCACATTTTTTTTCCTGTTTTAAAGTTAACTCCTATACACGTGATGTGCATCCTTATGTTTAGCATATGTTTTTATAATTACTGTTTAGGGTAATTTTTTTTCCACAGTGACTGCAATTAGTCTTGATTAATGGCTCCCTGATTTTCTACTCTGTGATTAATCCTTCTTTATCATAATCTGGCACTTAGTAGCCCTCATGTAAGTAAATTACTCTCTCTAATTTTTAGAAGGTGTAATAATCTCTTAACATTGGCAGTCTAAACACTCCCTTGGTATTCTATGCTTTTAATGTAATAGGATGACGTATTTGTTATGAACTGTTAAAAATCAAAAGTTGATTTGCCTGACTAGGACATGCCTGAAGGACCATTACTTTAAGTACAATCACTTTATTATGTGGGAGTAAAGAAGCAGATAAGACCAACAAGGCTAGAAATGGGTTAGAGAGCAATTCTGGACTACATTAATACACAAAGTCGTGCTGGCTGCCTTGCCTGTCAGCAAGCTAGCAAGAAATTAAAGATACAATATACAAGCTCAAGTCTGATGCTTGACTTGATGGTGGAAATAGGCCAAAGTCAGTTATAATTGGTCATGTAATTGCAAACAGCTGACACACTTACCCTTGTAACGGGGTCATGGGGAAACTAGGAGGACTAAACACAGTGAAATAAGTTATTAGCCTTTGGGGATCCCACTGCAGTCAGAAGTGGTGACTTATTTTTGTTTTACTGTTTCTTTTTCTTCTTTTTTCCACAAGAAAGATGGATCTTCCAGACATCGCCTGAGTAAGTAAAGGCATTCTGATTTCCCTGAGAGTAAGTCTTGAGTTGTAGAAGAGACCGTCAACACTTAAAGGGTTTGCAGGACCAAATTCAGCTTTGAGTGGTACTTGTACATCTGTGTGGAAATTGGCAGGGTTGACTGTTCTTACTGATTTCAGTGAGGCTGTTAAGGCTTTTTAAATCAGAGCTGGATTTTGCAATTAGCCATTTCTCACACTAGACAGTGAACAAGTATATGTAGACATATACTCAGTTTATTCATACTGTTTTGAAAACAATCAAATCAATAGTGCCTATTTAAAAGAGAAAAAATGGCAGACTGTAACATCTAGATTATCTGCATCTAAAAATATTTTGAAATACAGGTGGTTTCAGGGGAGCACAATGATTTAAATTTCCAACTTGTGTTTGTTATATAAAACACAGCATTGGCATTTTTATCACCTCTAATCAAGTCCAAAATCTGCATCTGTGTACTCCTTACACTGCAGAATGTCAATTAGTTTTATCCTCAGAGCACTGGTCCAAAACTACTGGTCCTCCTCATTTAAGGATAAAAAAAGAGAAAACTCTGGATCAAGTAACAGTGCCAAAGAGAAGCAAAGAGGAATGAACTGACAGTTTTCAGACTTTGACATGTTTCTAAACATGAATAATAATTCTTTGTTGAGAAAAAGCAGTCAAGCGAGAATTACCTGGTCCTTAGTCAACTTTTAAAAATTACTTGGAATAAGACTGTCTTCACTAAAGCTGTTGTGTTAAGAACAATTTATAATAAGAAAATAATACCATGGGAACCATTTTCTTTATTACAAAGAATCATTCAACATTTGCAATATAAGGATTGTACAACAGTTGCAATATAAAGAGGAACGTTGAAAGTGGTGAGAATTTTTTATGTAAAATAAGCTGTTGAAAAGAGAATAAGTCATAATCATCCTTATGTCACTATATGGGGAACTAAACAAAATGCTTTTATGGTTTGAGAATATTCAAATTGCATTTTATGCTTCCTAAGTCTGCTTTCAATAATATAGCTCTAGATAGGATGCACAAGTCAAGGAAATTGAGAGCGGAGGACAGAAATGTCTAGGTTGCACATTTTTCCCTTCCAAACACTATTCAACAGATTGTGTGACACAAGTTGCCAGCTATTTAGAACACAAAACCAACTTCACAATTACACACACAAAGTACTCGTGGAGGACTTGTCCTTACGTCTCTCAATATTTAATATGCCAAGAACCCTCAGCACTTTTCCCATGTTTCCCATACAGTTATCCATGAATCTCTCTGCTTTCTAAGGTAGACTTGCACATTCAACACTTTCTCCTCTAGGACATTACTTGTTCCCCTTGAGAAGTGAGGAATCCTACTTTTCTGCAAGTTATTCTGTACCATTCATGGTACATTATTACCTATTGTCAACTCATAAAAAACATTACACAGAACTCCATCACTGCAACCCCAACACTTTGATTTTCATGAACAGAGTTACAGAAAATCTGCAGCAGTTAGGGTGGCATAGTTCAAAGAGGAAAATTGTGCCCTGTTTCTTTAGAGAGATTGTCTCCTCTGAGTGCTGTAACACAGTAACTCCTTTACAAAGCTCCATGAACATCTGTCTCTTCTTGCAAAAATTCTGTATCTGAAGTTGACCATCTCCAATGTACAAAGGGACATAATCTTCACTAACATTCCTGTATCAGAATATGTAACCAGTAGCATTTCTCAGCATAACTATTAAGTCTGCAGTGACCAAATTAACTTCTGTTTTTCTGTATGCCAATAGCTACTTCTAAAACAATAACCAGGATCTGGAACAGGTCCGAGTGTCTCCTGAATAATACAAGCCATTGACCCCAACTGGGAGAAGTTCAGCCTGTGGATTACAACATTTATCCTTCTGGCAGGAATGCATAAAAAATTATGCATAAACAGATGTGCCTCAGCCAAATGGTGACACCAGGGACTTCTGGGTTCACAAAAACCTTCTGGAAAAATACATAGAAGAGCTCTTTTGCCTAGAAATTTTGATGCTTAAGTACAAGCGTGTGACATGCCTCCAGAAATATATGCATCAGGTATATGTAGCTGCAATGCCAGAATGATAAAATGACCGTAGATCAATATGAATGCTTGAGGTGATGTTGCACGACAGGAAAATGTTTCATGTGAAGTAGCAGTCCCAGGGCATCTGGTAACTAACCAAGGAACTGTCCCTAGATCTCTGAAAAAGATAAAGGCAATTGTAATTAGAAGATATAAGCTAATGACTAAGCTGTGTGCTAATGGCCTATTAATAAATCCCTTTTGAGCTCCCTGAAATGTGGTTTCAGGCTCGTGTACTTGGAACCAACTTGATATAGTTGGACATCTGCGTTCTGACTCTTCCAAAATTAAACAGTTTAAACATCCAGCTTTAATAGAATGGCTTCGAGTACAGATGGGTCTTCAAGGGTGTTCCAACAGGCTGTTGATCATGGATGCTTCAGGGCCAGCATTCAGGTCCAAATTAGACAGCTTCTTGTTTGCCAAGATGAAAGACAGAACAGCTGTATGCACATAGTACAAAGACAGCACACCTGTCTAGATAATGTTATTCCTGTGCCTAAATAAAGTCTTGTAATATCAGTCTGAGAAAGGGGAGAATAAATAGCTTCTTAGGCACAGATACATGATTTACTGAGGATCAAGCCATGCTTCAGTCCTGTACAGTGATAACTCCTTCCCCTCTATCCTGCAAAAATTAATTCCTTTCAGTCTCTGATAGTCTGAATCTGATCATAATAAAGTCCTACATATGAACTTCCTTTGTACCATATTTGCCAAGCATTTCAAAGAGTACGGGAATAAGTTATTGAGCAGAATATAACAAAAGATTTGACATGACATGAATTGGACTCCTTTCTCCCTGACTTTCTGTAAAGGAAGAGTGGGCTAGAAAAGCATATAAATGAGGAGCCAAAAAATCTTATTTACTGACAGTTCTTACTGTACAATTTCATAAACCAGGGCCTCTTGACTTTCCTGTGTCAGGAACACTCTATGCCTCTGCCCTTCCCTTTGTGGGTGCCCTCTACATCACTGCAGTACAAAGAAGACAAAGTGATTGTGATTCTCTTGCTCTTTAAAGAATGGTGGCATAAACAGAGCAAATCAAATAACACCCCCACACACACTTGGTATTCAAAAACAAAACATAAAAGCCTCCGTGACTGGATAAAAGAAGGTACAAAGTTGCTATTTCACAGCTTCAACAAAATGCGAGAAAAGTGTGCAAAAATACCTCTAGTTCAAGAAAGAAATTCCTGTTAATTAGTTAGAGGCACCCTTTCCAGTAAGGGTGAAATACATCTTTCAGAAAAACTAGACACCTTTGATAACACTTATATATATGTGTAGCATTAAGCCAAAAATAGAAAACATCATTTTTGCTGTCCAGATAACTATGCCAGAAGTAAATCTTCCAACCTTTGCTTGAAATGACATGCAAAACATACTTACGAGAACTATACAGAAGATTCTTCGCTGCTTGATTAAAGTGATAAAAGATTACTCAGAATACAACTTGTGAATAAGTTGGTGAGTGACCCCAAGGTGTGACTGCCTTGGATCATGAAACAGAGTCCCTGGTGAGAAGCTCAACAGGACCTGGCAGTGTTTGCTCGCAGCCCAGAAAGTCAATCATATCCTGGGCTGCACCAAAAGGGGGTTGGCCATCAGGTCAAGGGAGAGAATTCTGCCCCTCTACTCCACTCTTGTGGGACCCCACCTGAAGTGCTGCATCCAGCTCTGGGATTCCCAAAATAAAGACAGTGAGATTCTGGCACAGGTTGCCCAGAGAACTTGTGAATGCCCCATCCCTGGAAGTGTTCAAAGCCAAGATTGGATGGGGTTTTGAGCAACCTGGTCTAGAGGAAGGTGTCTCTGTCCACAGCAGGGAAGTTAGAACTAGATGATCTGTAAGGTGCCTTCCAACACAAACTGTTCTGTGATTCTATGAATGTTGGCACGAAGGCCAGAAGACATGATCAATGTTATCAGTTGTTATAAGACAGAAAGGAAAAGATGCTGACATTCAGACACAGGTATGAGTTGCTTGTATTTGGCAGCCACAGCTGCTGGGAATGGACAGAGCAGCTAATCTGACATATTTCCCTGCCAGGAGAGGATTGCTTCCTTTATCTAGAGCTTTGCTTCCATCTAGTTTTAACTTTCTTAATAAGCAAAGCTCTCCCTGCTTCCACTGAAAGAGAATGTTCCATAGTCTAAAACTGAGCTCACTGCTTTTCTTTTTTCATTTTTGCAAATTTATCCCATTTTGATATTTACTGCTTTATTAAGCATAGTGACTATACCTGCTTTTTCTACAGTATGCAATTTTCTGTTATTCATGGTTTCTTGGCTATAAGGAGAGAAATATTATTTTAAAGTAGACCTGAATTCAATTATTTAGATTGAGAGGGAATCAACTGTGAAACAGTAATAATTAGAATTAGCAATGCTGACCTCTGCCAAGGTGCTCACTGTTCCATACCACGAAGGCATATATAACAATTCACATAGACTAGGAGACAGTTCAGGACACGTCCAAGGATGCTGGCTCTGCATGAGAGGACAACATTCAGAACGACACTTATCCTACCCTGATCCACTGATCCAGAGGCTAAAAGCAATAAACACAATCCATTCACTGTGAATGGAAATCACCTAGACTGAGAAAATGGGCTGCAGTTAAGTTTTACGTCAGAAATTTGAAAGAACATCAAAGAAACACTGTTTTGAAATTTAGTAGTGTTCCAGTAACTAAAGCTGTGGAGAGAACAGGGGCTAATAACTGTCCAGTGTGAGGTTCAAGGTATAGTCTAACGCCTGTCTTGCACACTTTTATTCATGTCTAATTTTGATTGGTTTTACTATAGTGTAAATGTTAATTTTATTAAAAAGCTGATTTATTTATGTCTAATTATGTGTAAATATATGGAAGGGGAGATTTTCTTTCAGCATACCTATTTAATTTATCTGTTGACATGGGACAAAGGTAACCATGTAAAATGAGAGGGGCCTGGGTAAAGAAACCTATTTCTAATGGCCATTTTTGTCACACATATACTAAAACCAGAATACATATCATAATGCAAACCAAACTTCCCTTTAGCTAGTTGTTTTTTTTATTTCTATGATAGCAAAAATAAATTTGTCTGTAATTCATAAAGCTTAATGAGTTTCTGATTACACTCATTTTGTATACTTGAACAGTGCAAAGAGAGATTTTTCTAAGATTTGATGAAACTGTACACTTATCTGAAAAGCAAGCTTTAACAGACTGATCAGCACTCATTGGCACCTGGGCATTTGTATCAGTGAGTACACTGATCACTCTGCACTTCACCTTCCTTTGAGGGAAGATTTGCTTTCAGACTGCTGAGCTTTTGAATCTTTCCATGACTGTATCACTGTGCAATTTCACTTAAACATCAAGAGCAAGTAGGAAGAATAAATGGGGAGCTGGCAAAGCAGTACAAGGTACAATAAAGCAGAAAAATCTCTCTTGACTATATACTTGCATTTGGATTCCCTCATCAAATGATGTGTTTCTAAAGAGATGTATTTTAAAAACTATTAGTTCTCAGCTTCCTCCAGCAGTCTTCATTCATTCCTGTTCACCGTTCAAGTAGCACTCATTTCTGTTTTAAAAACCCAAATGCTCTCCTTGACTCGAGCAGTTAATTTTATGACAAATAATCAAAAGCAATAAGGTTACAAGATACTTTGCATTTAGATTATGTTTGTAGGGATATCACAACACTGGATGTATGAATTTCAGAGTCCCATGTCTCACAGAAGTACTCAGTATGGCCTGTGCTCTTACAGCAGATGATAAAGGCAAATGCACTTCTGTGTAAAAGATAGATGATAGATAGATAGATAGATAGATAGATAGATAGATAGATAGATAGATAGATAGATAGATAGACACACAGAAAGATATTAACTGAACAAAATTCATATCGTTCCTTATAGAAGAGTGCTAAAGTAACTTTAAAAATTTGAAAATATTACTTCAGCTATAATCATTAGTACTATCTTGGCTTGAAAGCAGGACAAATCAGCTTCTGCAATGATTATTACCTTTCTTAATCTTAACCTGTATCTGTTATTTAAAACATGCTGTTTCCAAGACAATTAAGAACTGGATGTTAAGAACTAGCACAGAAATCTAGAACATTAAAATGAACTATTTCACAAACACAAAAGAAGAGAGTAGAAAATCAGAGAATCTATTTAAATATTTATTTAGAGATATCAGCCTAAGGACAAATGAACTTATTACATTTCAGTAAATGAACTTATTACATTTCAATAATTGTACTTGTTCTCTCCTTTTAATTGCACCTGGGAATAAAAAACATGATGTGACCGCACCTGGCTGGACAGCAATGATGGACAGACTGGTGATAAAATTTTCCAAACATGACCTTCCTTCTCCAACAGCCAGATTTACAGAAGCGCAGCCCAAGGAAACAACTACTTTTTTTTGATTTCTTTTCCATCAGACAGTTTCTGTTTTCTGAGCAAACCAGGCAGAAAGGAAGAAGAGAACACCAGCGGCAGCTTTTTAAGGACTTGCTTTGTTAGCTGTCACTAATATACTATCTGTGTATGTTTCTATGCCCTCAAGCAAGCAGATTACAAGGTTCTGAGGTAAAAAAAAAAAAAAAAAAATTGGATAATACTTCTCATTCTAGTACAGTAATAGACTCAGTAAATATCAAATCAATTTGCTAAGTAATTAACCCCTTCAATATCTTTGTAATGTACTGTTAGTTTTCTGTGGCTTTTTGTTGCTCTTTCTTCTTCAGAAGAGGAAAATGAGAACCATGCAGTTGAAGTATGCTTCCAGGCATAATCTCCAACGAGATCCCCGTGAGTTACCAGAGTGTCTAAGGTAGAATTCAACTTACGCTTCAAGAGAGGGAGTTTTCAGCAGAGTATTTGGTTGGAAACCTTAACTCCATGAATAGTTTTCTCATGTAGTCTTTAACTGCTTCGGTCTGCTGGTCAGACTGGCCCATGCCAAACCCTGCTGTCTTAGTGGGGCTTCACAGAAGTGGATGAAGGGCCCAAACTACACTTCTTCCTGGAAATTAAAGGTTATCAGTTTCCTGTTTCTTTTAATTAGTTAGCATGTGTATACATGCAGGGAGTATGGCTGGGGAAAAATGTGATTTATTTTGATTCATTATTACTCTGGATTTTTATTTTAATTAATGTCAGGAGAACTTAGAATTTTAGGAAGACTATTTCAAGATGCATTCAAAGCAAAAGAAATAAACTAAAATTATTTCAATGGGCCTATAATGTGAAAAAAAAATCCAAACATTTTGTGATGACTTCAAAATGGTTAAGAAGCAGGAGGAAAACAAGGCTATGTGTAATTTTTGTATGTTTCACTACTGACACAGATCAAGGCTGAGTCCTAAAGAAAGCTTCCTGCAAGTTGTCCCAGCATGGCTGTAAGAGAGATGAAAGACACTGAAGCAGATGTGGGGAAAAGAAGACTTCACTGACAAAAACAGTCTGTAATTCTAGTTTAAGTCCTGGAGCTGGAAGTCATCTTGCCCATGACTGTTCGGTCAAAGGCAATGAGGATAGAGTTACTCAGTTCACTGCAATTTTTCTAGGACTATACCCATCATTAACTGTTTTGACAAATGAGAGAGAAGTGTATTATGACAAGATCGAGGGTGAAACAGGATGGCTACAAGTGCGAACAGCATAATCATTTATCTTAGTGACAGGAAAAGGGAGCTGCAGTAATTGCCAGAGTCAGCAGTGTTCTTTAATATGGGCTGAACTGCTGTGTGCAGTGAGAAAGGCAAGAACCCACGGAAAGTAAGGCGGTGAGACAAATAAAGGGGGGCCAAACAGCAGGTGACCAAGGAGATGGAAGTCAGTAGGACTTCTCTGCAGCCATGCAGATGTAACCCAAGGAGAGAATTGATACCCAAAGGAAGAAAGGGCAAGGAGCAGCATGCTGACAGCCACATGGGCTGTCACTAGAGGCAACAAAAAGGCTAAGTGGGAGAAGCCAAACTGCATCCCTGTGTCTGCACTCTCAGGTGACAGTGGATGAAGAGCAATGATACAAGTACAGTCTAGAGACAGCACTTGTGAAGATCAGTGGCAGGAAAGCTTGGGTCTGGACAGCTATCACATGACCACAGCAGGACAGGAGGCTGAGCAGGCTGACAGGGTGTAGAATGCCAGAAGATAACAAGACAATGTGTATGTCTCCAAAAACGATAGCTGGATAGCCATGGAGCCAACCAAGGATTGTTTGCACTAACAGACAATGATTGCTGGTGTTAACACTCTGTGAGAAAGAACAAGATGTGGCTGGAGACATGGGCCATGCGGAGGGAGTGCGGCACTTTTCCAGGACAAAAAGCCTTGTTGTAGTTCCTGGAGATGAGCACAACACTGTATCACACCAGCACAGGAATGAGGGCAAGACGTGGGCATGGACTGTAGGAGGAGATCAGGACCATCCAAGTTCCTCGAAGCCCTCTGAGTTATTTCCCAAAAGATCTGAAAGAACAGACTGCACACGATAATTAATGTGCACAGAACGCGAGAAACTTGTCCATGAAAAGCTACCCCCCTCCAAGCCGGGGCAGCACCTATTTTTTCTCTTTTCTCTCCTTTCTTAATTTTCTTTATTCTTTTCTTTTTCTCTCTCTGACCCCTCACCCCCTCTAATTCATCTTTTCTCTCTTTCCTTTCACCTTGCCCCTTTATCCAAAACCCACTGCCGTGCGCTTACACAGCAGGTCAGGGACTAACAAACCAATTCCCACGCCAGGCGTGCAATGTACTAATAAAAGTTTCCGATTGCTTGCAGACCCTCTGACTTCCATCGCGCCTTTCGACCACGAGCATCTACCACCCGGGGCCAAACCACACCGCTGGCTCTGACACGGCCGCAAGCGCTTCATGCCAGCGGGGTCAGCACAGCCGGGGCGCAAATTCCCTCACAGCGCCGCAGGGGGCGGTGCCGCCACCACCGGGGCCCTCCCCTGAGCACGGCCGGGCGCGTGCGCGGGTGCGCGCGGCGCCTGCGCGCGATCGGCNGAGGTCGAGGCGGCGGGCGGCGAGAGCACGGCCAGCCTGGAGGAGCTGGAGGAGGAGGAGGTGGCGGCGGCGGGGGCTGCGAGCGGCGAAGCGGCGGCCGGCGGCGAATGCAAGAGCTGCACGTACGAGGGCTGCAGCGAGACCACCACGCAGGTGGTGAAGCAGCGCAAGCCCTGGATGTGCAAGCGGCACCGCAACAAGATCTACAAGGACAAGTACAAGCGCAAGAAGAGCGACCAGGCCCTGGGGGGCGGCGGAGCGGCGGCCGCCGGGGCCGGCCCGCGGGCGGAGGTGAGGCGGGGGACGGCGAGGCCTCGGTCGGGCCACCCTCGGGTGCTGCGTGGTCCCTGGGATTAGGGGCTTCCCTGGAAAGCCGAGGCGGGTCAGACGGCCAGAGGAAAGGGAAGAAGTTTACGGCCGTCCTACAGCTCTCTCTTCCTCCTGTTTGCCAGAGCAAGCTCCGTTTGTTTTCAGCTCTGGCGTAAACTGTGGAAGCTTAGAACTATACCATAGGATTCCAGGATAAGAAGTATCGCTAGAAGATGCTTCATTTGCAGCGTGGCTTTTTTCTCCCGCGGTAGGAAAGTATAGATCTAAGAGAGATGTCAGACTTGTTTCTCAGCTGGTGCTGAAGTGTAGGGTTTTAAAGTCACAAAGGCCGTTGGGTATCAGGTGTATAAAAATCAGTTGTGTAGGTTCTTCAGCATGCTTTTTGGTTATTACTTTTATATTAAATGGCAGGTAAATGTTTCGACCACTGCTTGTTCATTTAACTTGCATAAGCTTATGTGTGTTGTTTAGATGGGGAAATACTATCAGTGGGAAAACTGATGGTAACGTTCAACTTTTTAAATATTCTTTTTCCTGCAGTTTGTGACTCAGCTAGAACCGCACACTTCTCTGACGGTCGCTTGTACAGAGTTAGTATTTCAGATCTTGTATTTAGATGAGACAGGAAAAGGGAAATAGTTTTACACTTGAAGGTGCTGAGTGGTTTGTGCTCAAAGGGGCAGGTGTAAATGATTGCCAGAAGAAAAAAAACAATCTTACGAGGCACTTCTGCTAAAAGCAACCCTTTTTTATCATCGCAGCTGTGTCTGGAGTCATGTGACTGGGAACTGATCTAACTGCAAACTGACCACCAAAATCTTTTCCTGTTTCTGTTTTTCTTCATGTAAATATAATAGTAACCATACGGGGTGTCACACGAAAGAATCTTCTTTTGTATGTCTGTAAAAGCCATGAGGCAGGTGCTCTAAAAAAGGCAGGTGTACGTGATGCTGCTAGGGAATATTCTCTCATGCTCTCTTTCAGTTCAAAGGACTTGCTGAGGTTTTCCTGATGTGACTATAAGTGATAACATGTAACTATAAGTGATACATGTTCCATACAGTGTTTGGGATTTTTGTTGAACCTTTGTAAGCTCTGAGCCTCTGTTATATTCTGGTAGTTTCTTCAGGTCTGCTACCTGGTGTGAATATTCACCTTGTTTTTGAATCTTGTTGGTGTCAACCTAATTTGCCAGGTGGTGTTTACATTAGAACAATTCCTCTTGTGTTCGTGATACTCACTTGGAAGGCTTGCCTCTTAAGCTTTTGAAAAGGCACAGCATGCTTGTTTCCAAGGAAAAAGTTACGTGCTTTTATCATCCTTGCCGTTTTCTGAGCCTTTTCTAATTCTAGTAGCTACTTCTCTTTTCAGTGAGGTAAGAGAAGCTGCACACATTATTCAAGAGGAGAACGAATTCTAGATTTATATACGAGCATGACTTTCCCACTTCTCTATTCCTTCTCTGGTAGTTCATCCTGCTTGATTCATGATGTGTCTACACAAATACTTGTGCTAGTTCAGAAAAGGGGACAGTGTGGGAGAAGGGTAAAAATGCTGCCTTTCACGTAGTGATGGTTAAAACTTTTTGATCTGTAGCATGAAATAATGATTTTTGCATGTTGGAAGAGGGTGGGTTTTCTTTTCCCAGTTTGTGCAAGTGCAGGTTGCTTTGAATGTAAGGAAATTAGGGCCTGAACCTGCAGAAGGAGGGTATTTAGTGCTAAACTTATGTTTTTTGCAGTGGTGTTTATTAAGGCCATTTTCAGTAGAAGTTTCATTTTTCACTTCTGTGAACAGGATAGAAGTGGAAGATACTTACTGGGATAGTTTTTTCTTGTTCCTGCTTTTGAACCCTTTCAGGTAAATGGAAGTGTCAGTAAGTTTTGAATGTAATACACATAGGATTCAACATTGGTTGAAATTTTCCAAACCTTTCATGTTTTCCTTAGTGGAGATTGTAGAGCCACGTTGTATTAGTATGTCTAATTCAGATGACTGGTGATTGTACAGGAAACAGAATAAACTTGGGGGAAAAAAAAAGCCTGTGGCTTTGGCAAGTTCATCATGGTGTTCTGAAGTATGTTTTGGTACTACAAGGATTGTTGTCATTCCTGCCCAATTACAAATGGTAAATATCATTCATTTTCACAAGCTGGAGGCTGACCTGTTGTGAATTACTTTATTTTTAAGAAATGCAATCAAATAAATTGAAGCCATTAACTAGCCCTAGTGACCTGTTTAGTTTTGCAGTATAGAAGACTAACTCAGCTGCATTGCTTTGCTCTTGCTGGTGAAGTAGTGAAAGGAGGTGGAAAGAAGAGGCCACGTCTTGAATAGATAGATTTCCATTCCTGTGCTGTTACTTTCCTCTGCAGATTAAGGAAGCAAATGTTCTTTACTCTTGAGATTTTATGTGTATCACTGTATCAGAGTTTATAGTCTGACCTCCCTATTTTTTTTTTTTTTTTCATTTTCTGTCACGTGCAGGATAGTGTTGACGGTTCAGTGTCTGTTACAAAGCAGAGAACAGGATCCATTGGAGATCGCCCAGCAAGACCTACTCTTTTAGAGCAAGTATTGAATAAAAAGAGGCTGGTAAGTCTTATTTTCGAGAGGTTTTGAACTCAAAGGCAATGTAACAATGTTTACCTGTCACCATTGTGAAAAAAGAAAATCAGTTTAATAAGCGTGCACTGCAAGTGCGTATTTTCAAATTTGAAACATGCTTCAGAGATGTGTGCTTCAGTCTCTCTGTGAAGAATACTAAGATGACTGAATTTAATGATCTGAAGTTTTGGTAGTAACAGATGTGGTGGTTTCTTTAGGGTAAATAGTGCCTACAGTATAACTGAGGTGGTTTTAGCTTGTTAAACCAAAGCCTTACATAGAAGAATGAATAGACTTTAGGTCTGATGTAAGCTTTACTATGGTGTGTTTTAGAAGTTGTAGATGTATCATATCAAACTGAAAGTTGTGTATATGTGTGTTGATAAAGCAAACTCTAAGCAAACAGTGTGATTTTTAATATTTGCAGACTGCATGAATGGCATGTCTCATAAGTTTTTTTGAACACTGGTTTCTCCTTTAACAAATTAAGCCCAGTGCAGGGAAATCATTCAGTGCCTACAGTTTGTTCAGCTGCTTGATTACAACTTTCTTTGTTGCGTATTTTTGCAGTCCCTAGTCTTCAGAAGATATTGGGACTGTTTGTCTTCTCTCTGTTACCTGTGCAACGCAATTTAACAATCCTCATTATAGTGCTGTAGTTCTGGTTCAGAAATTTGGAAAGCCTTAAAAGGAACATCATGTCAGTCTTAGGTATACAACTACCTAGATGTATTTCTTGACAATTCTTTCTTAATGATAGCACTTTTTTAGTGATTGTGTCTAAAACTCAGAGGAGTATTCATAGCTTTTCAGTTTTTATGAGGAAAACAAGTAATGAACTATGGAGTAGTTTTGATATTTCATGCCCCACTTACTGGCTTGCTATCCCCTTTCTTGCCTGTTTCTATTGATGTGGCTTTTAATTAAATTTTAAAGGTATCTTATGAATGAAACATTATTTTTTATAGAAGTACAGCAACCAGAAGCTCTTTTAATAGATGTTCAAAGTTTTTGCACTAATTATGTCAAGACTCTTTAAGAACTCAAGATTCCTTTCAGTATTCGTGAAATTCAGATTCTCCTTGATCTGGTTCTCACTTCTCTCTTCCTCCTCTGGCTTGCAGTTGCAGTACCTCTTTGGTTATATCACTGAAGTGACCATGGATAATGAGCAAGCATCTAGGGAATTTATTCAGCTGAAAAATATCCCTTTTCCTGTATTAATTTTTGGAAGAATCAATTCCCAACCTGATTTGCCATTTTACCATACAATCACTTGTGCTGCCACCAGGCAGGAATGGGAGTGTACAACCAGAGTTGGATTACAGACTGCAACTATTCAGGCCAGGAGCCAGATGCAAATACTTTTAGATACTTCTGTATTTTGACTGAATGCAGAGGAGTTTTTTAACTCATTCCCTGTGGATGGACTGCTGTTTTGAAATGTTGGGAAAATCTGGACAGTCAGTGAAAACCATAGAGTATCTTGAGTTGGAAGGGACCCACAAGGATCATTGAGTCCTACTCCCTGCTCCTTACAGGACTGCCTAAAACTAAAATACATGATACGGGCATAGTCCTGATGCTTGAACTCTGACAGGCATGTGAGCTTTGCTGCAGGATTACAATATTTTATTCATTTATTAAACTGGTTTTGAGCTATCTGCAGCGGGAAATGTAGAAATCAGCTCAATTGAAGCACAGCTGTAGAACTGAAGCACAATTGGAAGACGTTTTGTTTTTAGTTTGTCAATAGATTACTCCTGTTTGCTATACTTACAGGATTTTTGTGATATTAACCAACAGCAGTGGGTAATGTTCAAATTCATGTAATGGAAAAATATTACTATGGTAGCTATTTAACATAACGTGAGTTTTGTAAAATAAAGTTCACCTTCTCTCTCTTTCAGTCCCTGCTCAGAAGCCCACAAGTAGTGCAATTTCTACAGAAACAACAGCAACTGTTAAGTCAACAAGCTTTGGAACAAAGGCAGCAACAGTTTCAAGGAGCACCTGGGTAATGAGGAAAGATCAATGGTCTGCAGATGAGTCTGGTGCTGAAGGAGGGACAGGATCTGTATTTTGTATAAATACAAAGAATCTCAGTGTTTAAACAAAAATGGAAGTTGCTGTTGTTACGTGTTTGTTTGTTGTTTGCACTTTTGAGGTTTTGAGCTGCTTGGGTGTCTGCAAACTTTTGAGCAAATCATAGAATGGCCTGGGTTGTGTTATGGAAACTACTCAGTCTGACCATTCACGGGACTCTGACAGTCACTCTCCCAGTGCCAGAGACTTTAACTTCTGGGACCAAAGCCCCTTCACTGTGGGTACCTCCAGTGATCTGACAGGTGCCCCACCTGACTCCATGCACGCCTGGCTCACAGTCAGACCAGGTTTCCTTACTGGTTTGACCCCAGGTCTCAGACACCTTGTTCCATAAAGCAATTTATTAAGTGTAATAACACAGAAACAGCCTGGGCTGGTGCCTCCGAGGAGGGATCTCAGACAAAGGAACTCCTAGGCTTTTATACCATCACAGTCTAAGGCAAGCCTCGCTCTTCTTCCTGAGTCTTCCATTCCTGCCATGTCCCTGTGTCCATTCACCTGGCTAGCCACTCACCTTCATGCCTTTTGTTACGCAAAGAGTTGGCAGTTCACTGCCTCCTGTCCTCACTCCCACCCAGAGCTCAATTTGCATTTCAATCTGCATCTCTAACTGCAGCTTACAAATCAGCTACCTGCAGCAGATGTATTCCTCAACATTTGGAAGGGACCTTGAAAGATCATCAAGTTCCAATTCCCCCGCTGGGAACAGGGACACCTTTCATAAGACCAGGTTTCTCAGAGCTCTGTCCACCCGGGCCTTGAATGCTTCCCAGGGAAGGGGTATACATACCCAACTTTTCTTAGCAACCTGTTCCAGTGCCTTACTACCCTCACAGTAAAGAATTTCTTCCTAATATCTAATCTAAACCTCTTTTAGAGTGAACCCTGTCCCCCTTATCCTGTCCCTACATGCCCTTGTAAAAAGTCCCTCTCCCATGTTTCCTGTAGCCTCCCTTCAGGTAATGGAAGGCTGCAATTAGGTCACCATGAAGCCGTCTCTTTTCCAGGCTGAACAATCCTAGTTCTTTCAGCCTTTCTGCATAGGAGAAGTCTTCCATCCTTCTAATCAACTTGTGACCCATCTCTGGATTTGCTGTAACAAGTGGATGTCCTTCCTATGTTGTGGGTTCAGAGCTGGATGCAGTCCACCAGATGGGATTTTCACCAGAGCAGAGGGGCTGTGATAGGTTGACTTTGGCTGGACATAGAGATTTACAAATTTTCATTAACTGCTATCCTCTGTCCTTTCACAGATAGGTATTGTTTTCCTGTCTCAAGAGCATCCTTCACTCCTCCAGATGTCCAAAATCAGGCCATAACTTGGGCTAGATTCCATCAAGATGGGTGCTCAGGACAGGGGAAGCAGCACACTTAATTGCTGGGCACCAATGTTTGCCCTGTGCTTCCCACTCTGCTTATTTCTCACAAAATTCATGCTTTATCTGTTCATGTCATTTTTTCTGCTTTACTTTTGCAACATACAACTTAGACCACAAATTATTTTCCCCCCAAGGTTAAATCTTCTTGGAGCACATGCTGAGTCTCCCCATCCTTCTGCATTATCCACCAAGTACACCCAGGTTCTTGGAGCACATGCTGAGTCTCCCCATCCTTCTGCATTATCCACCAAGTACACCCAGGTATTTGAGCAAAGACAATCCCATAAATGGGTTTGCCTTTTCCTGTAGGGAGAGATATCCACCCCGATTTTCCCAGCTACTTCCCATGTATAGCATGGGGATGTTATCTCCTCCCTCAGTGTGTAGGGGTTTTGTGTGGGCAGGACCAGGGAGGTTTGCAGATCCCCTGGTGTTAACGAGCCAGCTGGCTTCTGTTAAATTTACATCCCAATCCTTCCATGCCCCATTACCTAACACTCTTAACACAGTCTTCAGCAGTCCATTATACCACACAGTCTTTCCATAGGCTTATGGGTGATAAGGGATGTGATGTCCACTCAATGCCATGGTTTTTTGCCCAAGAGTTTATGAGGTTATTTTGAAAATGAGTCCCATTGTCTGATTCGATTATCTCTAGGGTACCATGTTGCCACTAAATGTGTCTCTCAAGACCTGAGGTGGTGTCTTGAGCAGTGGCAATAGTTTACAGGGTATGTTGCTAGCCAGCCAGTTGTTGTTTCTACCATGGTGAGTATGCAGCTGTTGCCTTGGTGTGTTCATGGCAGTGGTCCAGTTTGCCAGGCCTCACCATACTGGAAACCCAGCCGCTGCCCTCTATTCCAGGGAAAGTTTACTTCAGTGGCTTGGTTGATTGCAGCACATGCTGCTCATTCGTGAATGATCTGTGCAATGGCCTCCGTGGTCAGGTCCACCCCTTCATGATAAGCCCATCTGTCTGTTGCAGCTGATGTTTGATGGCCCCATCAGGTTATAAACAGCTCACCCTTCCACTCCCAGTCCAAGTTAATTCAGTTTTGGCAGCCTTACCTACCTGTTCATTGTTTTGATGTTCTTCAGTGGTGTGGGTTTTGGGCATGTGAACATCTACCTGATACACCTTTCCAGTCATGTTTTCAACCCGTGCACTGATGTCCTGCCCCAGTGCAGGTGCAGTCCAGCCCAGATGGGTTTATTCCTGCATTGCCAATCGGTCTTCTTCCATTTTTGCAGCCACCTCCATAGGGCATTAGCCACCATCCAGGAGTCAGGATAGAAATAGAGGCTGGTCACTTTTCTCATTCAACAGTCTCTAGGGCTAGTTTGGATGACTTTCGCCTCTGCAAACTGGCTTGACTTGCCTTCTCCTTCAGCAGCCTCAGTGACCTGTCCACCTCTGATGGTTTCCTGCCACACAGCAGGATCCATCACTAAATAGGGCATAGCCTCTTTCATCTTCTGGTAACTTGTTATGTGGGGGTGCTTCTTGTGCACAAGTCTCCTTTTCTGGCAATGCTCCAAAATCTTTGCCTTCTGGCCAGTCCATAGTTTTTTCCAGAATTCCCAGTTGAGCTCATGTAACCAATGCTACCCTCTTACTCCCTGTAGCACTGGCTGCGTGATCTGTTAAGGGGATGTTTACTTTGAAATCTGGGGAAGTCTTCTCCAATTATTTTTAAACCTTCATTTTAATATTTAATTTGTTAATAAAAATTTGTTTATGGTAGCAGTGTTTAGCTGTACACCCTTTTCCTACCAAAGTTATAATAAATTAACATTTTTCTATATAAACATCTACAGTTAAACAAGTCAGTCTTTGATGACAATCATTGATGGAAGTCAGTTACTTTCTGTGGACATTGTGAAACAAAGTTCTGAAGTCAAGCCAGTCCAGTGACATTTACCTAACAGCAATTGCTCAGGGATATGAGAAATCTATGTCCTGTAGAATCTTGCACTAAAGGCAAAGACAACATGCCATCAAGAAGTCAATCCAGCAGTTCAGAAAAGTACAAGTAGGTGATCTGTTTATTACCTGCAAGTTGAGTAGCTTTGAAATGCTTCATTGTGCATAGCATGTAAAAGAATTTGCATTTGGAAGTTCCTGAAGTGATAAATGGCAAAAAGCTGTAAAAAGTATTAGGTGAAAAGTATGAGACTGGGAGTTGGACCTTGTTACATGGAGTTACTTGAAATTACTAACTTCTTATATGTGAAATATAACTTAATTACAGATTGCAATACCACTAATTTTTAAGTGACTAAAATGAATTAAATTTTAAAGCTTTAACTCATAATAGTAAGTAATTCAAAATCTAGTATTTTTCTTCTCAAAAAGGTAAAATTAAATTCTTTTATTAACACAACAGATCTCTAATCAGCTGCAGTGCTGGAATTCACAGGTTTTCTCCCAGTTAAAATGAACTTGCAATTCATTGGGTTAAGAATCCAAACACTATATTATGTGTTAAATCCCATGTTTTATTTATAAAAATAGTTTTGTATTAAGCCACATTTCTGAATAGAGGTTATCCAAATGGGTTAGGCACTTATTATCAAGTACTACTTTTATATTGCAGCAATTTGATCCACTAAATAATATCTCTTCAGCAGTATTTATTAGTCTTATGGATTTTTACAAGCTCTGCTTTTTGTATTTACACGTCTTGTTCTGTAGGGATTTATTGTATTTAGCATTGTGCAAGTTGTTCTTTAAAAAAGGACTTGAAAAACTTTGTATAAACAGTTCTGGACCAATAAGTGAGTAAAATCTTTGGTTTTTCTTTGAGAAAAAACTCTGTTCTTTTTTGTTTTGTTAAATTTGCCTGGGTTTTCCTTCCTGTGCTAAAAGAGCCAGTTTTGACTAGATGGCATTTTATGTTTCAAGGTCTTATTACAGAAAGTTATTTTAGATTCAAGCAAATCAGGTTACTTTTCATTGCATAAGAATATATGTGAAAACATAATTGGCAAAAATTGTAGAATAATTTATTTGATTTTGTTTTAAATGGTCAACTTTTAAAAGGTGAACAGCTCATTTGGGTTGACAGATCTGATTAAACTTTAAAAAACCTAAACCCTCAGGGCAGAAAATTGGCACAGGGAGTGTTTGTTAAGACAGTGCTGAACAAATTGTTTATGTCAAAACAAATGGAAGTTGCTGAAGCTGTGCATAGAGATGTTCAGTAGAGAGCAGCTCACCTATCCTGTATTTTTGGTAGTCTGTGATAGCAGCACCATCAGGTTGGTGCAGACACTGGGAGATGTGCTGGTAGCAGCAGCACTCTCCTGTTTGGGCAGAAGTTTGGATGGGATTCCCAAGCCAGCACTGTCTGCGTAGCTCTGAGGCCCGTTATGTTGTCTTCTCCCTTCTGTTATTGCAGAACAAAATCTGAATTTTTGGAAGATGAAAACATGACACTTCTGTAAGAGTACATTCTTACTATATCTCTCTTTGTCCTTGAGCAGTTTGAGAACAGCACAGCTGCAAGTCTGTGTTTCCACTAATGTCAGTCTGGTCCAGAGGGAAGGCTTCTGTCAGAGGGCAGCATCACTGTTTATTGACTGCCAGTCAGATCAGAGCTGTCCTCATCAAAAGAAAACTGAACCATCTTTTTAAATCATCAGATCTACCACAAGACAGTGAGAGATTCACATACTGTACACAGAGATTTTATGCTGAATTACGTTTTAATACATTTTCTTGTGTTGAGCATCCCATTACTCAGTGCAATTACTGATTCTTCTTGCCTAAGACTGATTTGTATGAATAAAGGCTTTCTAAATGCTTCAGTTCCCAAAGTCACTTGTGGTCATACTGGGTCCTACAGCCAATCTCTTTAAAAGAGAAGAATGGGAGACAACAAGGGGAGGAGCTTTTAAAACAGAAATATCTTTATTAACAGTAAAACACAAGACGTGAATAATCCCTTTTACAATAGAATAATTCCGGCAAAAGAAAGTGGAGTGCATTAAAAAGTGTATTGTTCAGACTAAATGTGTTGTCTTCAGAATGCCTCAGATCGAATGCAGCAGGAGGAATGCTTGTGAAAGTGTCCCCTTGGTTAGCAGTCCTTCTTGGTACGACACAGCATGGAGTAGAGTACTCTGGGGCTGGTTGGAGGACTCCGAGCTGCCCGGATCTCTCGCACTCCTGAAGCTATGTCTGCGATTTTTCATTCTCCAGAGGCAAGAGCCCAAGTATTGTTCTTTATACAGCGACCTACGCTGGTTTACAGAATGTCACAAACCGTGAGTAATACTTGTGGATAGTGCAGGTGTTTTGCTTTGCTTGTGATGGGAAACAGAGGGCAGAATTATTCATAGACATAAGTGACTCTTGTTAATCTATGGATGACTCACAGTGCTTTTCTTGCCAGACTGATAGGTCATAGTTAACACAACCCCATAGTTAACACATCTTGCCCAAATCCACCATTTTAGCCCCTTGCACAGAGCTTTGCAACTTCATGGCTTCATTGATCCACACAAAAAGGCCTATTTCTTCACTTTCTTGTCTCACTTCTCTACCCCATTTATATCACAGAGGTGATATGAAATAAAGGTTTAAATTGCTAACACTGACTTACCTGCAGAAAGCAGGCTGTGGTACATTTAACTTGTACTTTAAAAGTATTATAAATAATTAAAAACTCCAATTGCTTGAGTAAGTGAAGAAAATTTATCTGTGCATTATCTCTGCTCATTATGATGTTTGCTCCCTTGCTCTTGTTTGCAAAGCTTCTCATGGACATAACTGTGAATTAATAAGACAACACACACTTTACCATCAAATAAACCACTTTGAAATATGATGTGCTCGCTCACTACTGTGAAAGTGCAAGGGGTCAGATTTTACTGAGTTTTTTCTAGCTTTTCTTTGCTGATGAGGTCTGTATTTAAAATTATTAACTGGTTGGTCTATTTCACCCTATGCTATTTATATGCAATAATATTTGAATACTAACACAGAATATAAAATAGCAGCATCCATGGATAATAAAAACACTACGACTGAAGATCTAAAATGTGTTAACAATTAGCTGCAAATGTTCACATTGACTGTAATGGAAGAGTAGCTGACTCTGGAGGACATAGTGGTTATGTCTACCTTGCGTGAGAGACATGGCCTGCAAGTTAGATTTGTTATCTGTACAGGCACCAAGTTTGCAAGCATGGCCCAGGTGCAAGTGGAGGTGTCCTCTTGCTAGGATTCTCATGTGCCTCACCTCCCTGGCAGGGAAGTGTGGCATCCGTATGGCAATGTAACATAAGGCACGCCTGGGCAAGGTGTCCGGAAGGCCCTGGGATGAACACGTAACAGGATCCTGGCTATTCTGCAGCTTCCTATGGGTAGATGATGGGTACAAACCAAAGGCTGTCTTCTGTGCTGGTCCCCACCATGCAGAAGTGTCTGTCTGTACTAGACACAAAGCGGTTTCTCTCAACTGAACACAGACTAAATGCCCATCAGCTTCCTGTATCTTGCAGGAAGGTAGTCCTGGAGCTGCCATGAGGAACAAGCCCTGTTTCAGTGGCTGCAATGAAGCCTCCAGGTTGCGAAGTTTTTTACTCTCAGATCTAAAGTCTCTCAGAATCTCTCTCCCCGCTGCAAGATGGGACCAACTCTGTCAAGCTCTTTTTTCATGCTAACTTGACCTCTTAGTTTCTCTTAGGGAAGCACACTTGTCCATCCTTATGTACTGTTAAAAATGTGATTTCATAGTCAGGACTCCTCATGAAGATTCCTGCTGACTGTTTTCCTTTGGGCACTGCAATTCCTAACCTTCTCTTGAAATGAGGGCTGGTTTGTTGAAATTCCCAGGTTAGATAATCTCTCTATATATAGTCCAGGTCTTTCAGTTGTGCAATTTCTGTTCAGACTGCATCTTTATTTGAGGAGCACGTATGGGATGTGTTTAGAGTGTCCTTGAGCAGTGCCCCAAAGCTGAGCTCCTCATTACTCTTGAAGCAAGGCAGAGAGTGACCTTCCAAGTGTGGTTTCCAAATGCAACCAGAGCTTACTCTCTGGAGCACATGGGACAGCATTTGCCCCACTATATCAAATGGCTTAATCAGGAAGCTGGCACACTTTCCCAGGCCAGGTGTATAGGTAAAACCTGAGCAAGGATTGTGGTACTTGTAGCTGCTCCTAAAACAGGCCTTGACGATTAGTTCAGATGTGAATGTAAAAAGCTCTAGTGAACAGGGTGGCTGCCCGAGCATGTACTGCCTTGATACCTCCAGCAATGACCACTGGGTTTCTCTGGTTGTATGCTCCCTCCTCCTTCTCAGTCTCTTCATCACCTCAGTGCATTTCTGGCTACTGGAACACCCATGAACTGTAAATCCTCAATAAAAATTTTCTCAGCACCTTCAGTGGAGTCTCCACTCACTCAGACGGGCTTGGGTTCAGATGTTCAAGCAACAGCCTGTTCTCCAGGTTTCTCCAGAGCAAGGAAGTCTTGCTTCTGGTTTGATGGGCATCTGGGACGTCATCATCATCATCAAAGAGTTTGGGCTGGAAGTGACCTTTAAAGATCATCAAGTCCCAACCTCCCGCCATGGGCAGGGACACCCTCCTGTAGACCAGGTTACTCAAAGCCCCATCCAACATGGCCTTGAACACTTCCGGTGATGGGGCATCCACACCTTCTCTGGGACAGCTTCTCCTGTGCCAATGTCTCCCTACCCTCACAATAAAGAATTTCTGCCTAATATCTTAACTAAAACTACCCTCTTTCAGTTAAAGCCATTACCCACTTGTCCTATAACTACATGGCCTTCTTGTGATGTAAATCTACATTTTGGGCAGCACTTCTCAACTTTGAAAAATGGTATTTAATTACCTTAGGACTCATTGATCTTTTTTTGTTGTGTTTGATTTTGGTTGTACTAAGTTAGGTTATGGGGAGCCAGGGGAAGAAGTGAATAGTACAGAGGATGTAATGTTTCTTTCTTTTGCTGAGCACCATGTAGTGCTAAAGTATTCCTAAAAGTTATAATTGTACCAGAGCAGTCTTGATCCAAGAAAATTAGTCTTATACTTGATACCCCTTTAAAGTTCCTAAATTGATCAGGCTTTTTTATTGTTTCCATGCAGTCAAGAAGCAAAGGCTCTGCCTGAGCTGCCTCTGTAAATCAGCTGTTTGTGCATCTCCTTAGTCACTGGTGAGATTCATTTGTAGAGCTGATAGACAAAGGTGGGTGTTGTAAGCCAGGAAGAACAAGGACCGATTAGATAAGGTTACAGTCACAAATGCCTTGTTTTCTGCATTTTAAGAGTGGTGTGGTGAAGATGATGTTTACAGTGAGAGATGTTTGGAGTGCTGATTTTATGCTGAGGGAACACTAATATGAAATAGCTAAGGAGAAACGTTCAGGATGAAACTGCTGCTAACAGAGAGCTCCTTCCTGTGGCAACCAGTTATCACTGAATCTCCACAGAGACCCAGAGGATAATGTATTTTGGAAGGGATCTCACTATGGCATCAAGTCTGACACCGTGCTCCAGACAGGGACTGCTTGGAGAAGGCTGCTCAGGGCAGTGAAGG
The DNA here is from genome assembly GCA_013398275.1 of Promerops cafer. Classification (NCBI taxonomy): domain Eukaryota; kingdom Metazoa; phylum Chordata; class Aves; order Passeriformes; family Nectariniidae; genus Promerops; species Promerops cafer. The sequence goes on from VZSE01008349.1 coordinate 1,486,723, forward strand.
TCTTGACACAGGACATGCTGGAGACATGGAAGGGATTTCCTCAACTCCAGCTGATGGTACTTTGGGCCACAGTTCCCCTTTATGTTTCTGATACATTACCCTTGAGACTGAGCTGGGCGAAGCATTCTGATGAGGATTAAAGACATTGGTGGAATAGCCACTGATGGGCAGGGCAAGCACGTGCTGCACCTTGCAGTGCTACAGCCACTGCTGTGCTGTACCTGGGCAGCTTTTCCAAGGCAAGGGGATGGGACTCGGCCACCCAAGCAGCAGTGCCATGGAATGGCTCCAGGCAGTCAGGGTGCGAGATTTGCTCCTGTCACCTCTGGATGGAAACAGCACATTAATATTGGTGCTGCTGAGGAACTGGCAGCAACTAAAGTCATCTTCTCTCGACTATTTAATAGGAAAACAAGTGATCTACGTACCATGCTGAATGTGCTTTATGCCTCTGCCTCATTAGGCTCCCACCGCTGCCTGCTGATGCATGGTACTTCTCCACAGAAACTTTTAAGAGGCTATGAACTGTTGATGACTCAAAAAAAACCATTTTAAAAATCTGCTTCAACTAAGTAGTCTTGCTGTAAGTGGTTTTAAATCTCTCAGGAAGACTGTCTCCAAAGCTTGAGTATTAATGAGTAGTACATTTATAAAGACCTTCAATTGACTACAGGTTTTAAGGTTCATGAAGACCTTTCAGCAGGAATTATCTCCTTCCAAAGTGGGGAAGACATTAGAGATATAAAGTTATATTGCTGTAAATTGTAAGAAACCTGAATTTTTAACCAAGTTCAATTCACACATATTAGAGAAACCTGTAAAAGAAACTTTGTTCAAAAAGAAAGGGAAATAAATAGTCTATTAGCCTTATTTTTTATCTCTGCATCTGAGCAGGGGTCATCTTATTTACTTTTTTGTCTCATCCAGTGTTACCACTCCTCCCATGTACTGTGGGCTTTGGGGAAGAGCCGTCAGCTTCTGCTTGTTTGCACAGCACAGTGGGCTAAGCCCCCAGAAACCACCAAAATAGGAAACAACTGACACAGTGGTATCAGCCTTCCCAAAGGCTAAAAACTGAGATGGCTGTTGCCAGAATTGCCCAGAATCAAGTGCTTTGATCCAGTTTTCAGCAAATAGTTAAATTTGCTGAAATTCATGTCATCCTAATACATGTGTTTTAAATGGGTCAGAAGAATCATGCTCTAAAAATGCCTCATTTCTTACTAGTAAGGAAGTATTAAAGTGACTACCCCAAATGAGAGTCATGTATGGACTGCATGGAAGCCAAATCCTATTTGTAAAACGATTACTATAAAGGTAGACATAAAGGAAAGGAAAAACTGCTCTGAATTTACCAAACACTTACTGAGCAAGCATCATTAGTAGGCTGGGAAAGTCACCACACCTTCATTAGGGCTCCCCTCATCTATTTTTGGATACATCCAGTGTAGCAGTCTGCATTTGAGCTAGTGACCCCGAGTTCCCCTTATACTCAGTGGGAAGGCACAAGCATGCTCAGAGTGCAGTGTATTTCACCTACTTAAAATACCTTGTGATGAAACAAATAATGCCCCAGAAGAAACTGCTTCTCTTCACTGGCCACCCAATTTTTCTCTGCAGCATCAATGAGAACCAAGTTCTGGAGCTGCCCAAGAGCAGATGCACCTCGGAACATTTCCTTTTGCGCTCTATGAGGAAGATGACAATGCTGGGAATGTCTAAAAGGAACTCCTAGGTTTCTCTCTCTATTAAAAGGGAAGGAGGTTTCAGCCTAAAAGGCAAGGAAGGATCTAGGATAAGGGACAGAGCTAGATCCTGGACAGTAGAGGTGATTTCCTCTGTCTTAGCTGCTAAAAAAAGAAAAAAGAATGAGCACAATCAAAAGGTGTTCATCCTGGAGCAAAGGTGCAACTGGAGAAGAGGGGCAATAAATATGCTAAAAACATTACCAGTATCTGATCACTTACGATAGAGGGAGCTGAGGAAAATGCATCTTCCCAAACGGATGTCTCTAAAGTCTGCTAAATAGTAAATGGCACACCTGGAATTTCTGTATATTATTATTATTGTTATAATATTTCATTGCTGCAAGAGACTGCAAAGTTTTTCCTGTCTCACAGTGACACTGCTGACATCAAATGGTGACAGAATAGGGTTCTTCGCACTTACAGATTTGCTATACAACTTGCCATTACTGCTCAAACTTAACAACAATTTATCCTTCTGTGCCCTGCTAATGCTGCAGGCAGCTGAAGATGCATTTAAATGAAGTAACACTGTTAGTTTACTCACTGTCTTTCCAGTGAATGTTATTTTCTTTTGCATGTGTGATACAGCTGAAGATTTCAGGTGTTCTCTTCTAACTGTGCAGCAAAATGTTTAGCACCAGATATTGTGAGATAGGAAAAGAAATATTCTGAAAAACATTTTTTTACCAATAATTCTCCTACTGCGTTCTATGGAGGAATGATATTGGAGATGTTATCACTCTTTCTGACCCTTAAATAAAAACAATTTTCAGTGGACTGTTATGCCTGTTAATACTCGACTCTTTCAGCAAAAGGAAAGACCATCAAAATGTAGTAAGACTTTCACCTGTCTTTTCAGGAAAGCTTTCCAAGTGAACAGCATTTTGCAGGGATGGGACTAGGGTATGGGCAATAGGTTTCCCTGCTTACAGAAGGAACACAGTCAAGGTTCTGCACATAGATTCACTCTTCACTTGTTCGTGGCATACACTGCCTCACCATCCTCTGTAGGCAAGGCAAAAGCTCAGCGAATGAAGAAGTCTGTACCTAAGATGAGAGACCATCCACGGGGATGTCAGGAGTGACTTGCAGGGAAGCTCTCTCAGTCAGACCCCAGCAATGCTGTCAGATCCTGAGGACTGGCCCAGTACAGGGGATGGACATGGCTGACTCCCATCTCCTTCTCATTGCATCCTTTGAGTGTGGGGCTTTCTGTTCCCAAGATGAATGATGAAGTAATTTGCTTCTTCAATGCACACTTAATTTCCCTTTTCTGAATAACAGTTCAAGTCCCTTTTAATGTACCCTTGATATCAGCACAGGAGTCTAAATACAGACAATCCTTACTTTAAAACAAACTACATCAATACTGTAGAATGGATAGGATTCAGTTTACATGCTGGACACATATGCAAGTATGAATGTACTTTGCAAAAAAGCACTGAAAGTTAATTATTTTTTTAACTCATGGCATATATTTCAATTATTATTTTTTTCATAGGAGCTTGTTGCTTTTCAGTGCAGCAGTACCGTACCCTACTGTGTTAACAGTATCAGACTACTCGGATTGTCCAGAATGCTCTGAGATAAGGCTCCTGTGCTGACCATGTCCTGAGGGCTCCCTCCTCCTGCCAAATCCCAGGAGAGACAGTGAGCCTCAGCTCTTCAGAGGGTTTGGTGCCCAACGTGCTTTGCAGTAGGGAGACAAACTGGAATGGCAGTTTAGTCCTTCAGTTCACTAGATAAAAGTCATTTCTATGCGTAAGTCCTGTGCACCACCTAAGGTCCTCTTCTGGACTTGAAATCAGGATGTAAGATGAATATAACACAGAGATCTGACTTTGGTTGCCTGCAGAGGGGTGAATTTCACCTACTAGGAACAGCTACAGCCAGGTTTCTGAACCCACATGAAAGTGCTGGGAATTTGCACCGTTTACTGGCTTGGCTGGGGAATGAAGATGCTCACAGGAAACGTTTGACACTTTTGCAGGAATTTGGCTTATTTTTTACTAGAGAACAGATATGCTATACCTGAATTTCTAAACTTATTGTACTGGCATCAGAGTAACTAGAAACCACAAAATGAAAAAAAAAAAAAAAAATTAAAAAGAGAGTAGACTATGTATAGATATATTTACATCTACATACATCTACATATAGAAGCTTCTGTTCATGGGAATTCTATAAGCCACTGCCTGCAATAGCATCCATCCTAAGGGAATTCTAGAGATGATTCTTAAGAGACTGAGGAGATAGGGTTGTGAGGTGAGCCCATCTGTGTCAGCACCTTATCCAGCCATTGCAATGGTCCATGCAGGTGGATCTCAATCCAGCAGGGCGTGCTTGTAACATCTTGGCGATGATACTCTGCTCCCCAGCCCTGTAAAAGGACCAAAAAGCGAGGTGGGTTTTTTTTAAAAAACAACCAAAACATTAAATCACAGCTCCAGTGCTGATAGTCTAACACAACTACAGATAGTCCACCACCCAAGTTCCCAAGATTTAATGCTTTATCCTAAGAATAATTTTCTCTAGAAACTTTGCTCCCTTTTAAGGTCATTGTTATAATTACCAGGGACTCGATGCTATTAAATTAAAAGCCTCAGTCACACTTCCAGGTGCTGAGAACAGCTGGCATGGAAGGCCTGCTTCCAAGTTTGGCTGCCTGCAAACAACCCATGGGGAATGGTCCCTGTTGTTTGCACCCCAGGGACATGCCCAGGAAAGTCTGGCAGACTGCTGTCTGGCACTGACAAAAAGCAGGCCAGCCTCTTTCATTAACAGGAACTAGGAATGGTCCTGGGCACTGCTTCATGTATTGGTAGAGATTCATCCTGTGAGTCTAAGACCTTAGAATTTCTAAGTATTTATCTAAACCCCTGGAAACTTCCAGCAGTTCCTATGTACCATATTTAGCCTATGTATAAATATTTTCTACAGGTTTTCTATCCTTGAACACACCCTCTTTCCCAACAAGAGTTCCTGGCTGTCTGCTGTGGGAAGTCCTGCAGTAATTTATCCAGCTCTCTTGGGGAACATAAGGAATATGAAGCATCTGAGAGAAGATGGGGATGGGGTGCTGGCAGGGAGAAAAGAAAACCTGAAGTACTCATGCTTCAAGGAGCAGGTTTAAGCTAGGAAAAGGCTTTTCTCCCAGAGGGTGGTTGAGCACTGGAACAGGCATCCCATGGAAGTGGTCACAGCACCAAGTCTGACAGAGTTCAAGAAGCATTCAGATAATGCTCATGGGTGTGACTCTTGGGGATAATGCTGTGCAGGGCCAGGAGCTGGACTTGATGATCCTGATGAATCCCTTCCAACTCAGCATATTCTATGATTCAAGCAGGCACAGTGTCTAAGCAGTGCTAAGCAGGCAGCCTGATGTCACAGCAACACAAGGCATGTGAGTCACAGCCCAGAGTCTTGCAGCTCACCAGATGTCTCACTGGCAGAACTGAACTCAGATTTCCATAGGGCGATGTGCAAAACATGGTCCCACAACAGGATGAAGATCATCTGTGGCATGCTGATCAGACACTGAGTCATACCTGTCATTATGATAGGCAGGCAGGTTGGTCTTCTTGTCATGAAAAAAGGACATGGAGGTATATTAAGACCAATGGCTGCCAAAGTCACCAAAATTTGAGAGTGCTGAGCAGCTCAGACAACTGTAGCTGCCAGAGCAGCCACTTCTTTAGATGATAGCTGGAAAACTAGGATCAACACTAAAACGAGATGTCACCATAAGTGGTCTGGATGCTAATTAATGAAGAAAACAGGAAAGAAAGCAGGAGAGTAAGATAGGAACCCACCAAAGCCCAAAGAATACTTCCAAATAGACAGCATTTTCCTGAACTGCAGAGCATTTATCACACCAGAAAGAGCCTGCGTTCACAGAACCTCAGATTGATGTTCTCTAAATGTTTGCATAAAATGCCAGCAGACTCAGACTTCTGAGATGGTGAAGTCACAAGTACTCAGCTGCAGTGAAGATACACAGCCAGGAGAGCAAGTGTCAGAGGAGCTGGCACACCTTGCTGACAGGCAGGACAGAAAATCCAGAGGAACAGCAATTACAGGATTCAAGCCCAGTGTGCCAGATTTGGGGGAGCCTGGCAGGCGGCTGGCCATCTCCCTCTGCTGGCAACTCCCAAACACTCCCAGCGATGCTGTCTCTGGCTGGAGCACCCCCCAGGGGAAATGCCAGGAGGGGAAGGACCCCGGTGTTCCCTGTATATCACTCTAGGGTTGCAGGTAGCCTCCTTCACCCCAGGACTGAGAGGAGCCCAGACCTAGAGTTCTCTTAACGAGGGAGTAAAGTGAGTACAAATTTCAAAGCTGCAGTGGTGTTTTCCACAGGTGGTGGGAAGACAATACCGGTACTCCCATGGGTCCTGCTGCTCCTGCCAACACTTCCCACTTCCTGTGGGCAACAACTCTCTCCAGCCTAGGCTCCATGTCCCAGAGTGCTGAACTTTTAAGTCTGCGGGGTGTTCCCCTTAGCTCCAAGACCCGGGGAAACGTGGGAGGGATTGTCCTGCGTTCAGACCTTGGCTTGGAGAAACTCTCCATCTCTTCCCTTTGTGCTTCAGCTGCCTCAGTTATGGAGAGCTATGGCAAGAGCCATCCTGCTTTGGTTAGCAGCAGTGCCCAGTGGATGGAAGCTGCTTTCACTGACAATACACCCACATTTGAGCTCCTCTCATTTGAGCTGCTCTGTGGGCGCACAAAGGGGATCTTTGGGGACAAGACCTTCACCTCCCTCTGTCCCATGCCCTGTGTCCAGAAGATGGCACAGTCCTGGCAAGTTTCTCATGTCTTGGTCCCTACCCATCCCTGCCTCCCAGCTGGTAGCTCAAGCATTGGTAGGGTCAGAGGCAGGGTCTCCAGCCCTTTGGGCTGTAGGTGACCAGCAGTATCTGGACATGACTCAGCGGAGAAGCCACAGCACTGCCCTGCACACGAGGGCTCTCTTGGACTGTGGCTCTTTCAGACAACAGGCCCCTCTGGGCACTGCATCCTCAACACTCAGGGTCACTCCTGACCCCAGACTGAACACAGGAGGGCTCATTCCTTGGGAGGGAAATATGCTGGGAAGACTGAATACAGGAACGGCCAGGCAGAAAGAGCCTAGATGAGATTTGCATAGCAATTTTACAGACATCATGGGAAAGAATTCAAAATAACTCCTTGCACTGGTCTTCTGGTACCTGAGGCGCAATAATAGCTGCTATTATTTCAACAAAGCAAGGTGATAATATGGCAGCAGCATTATACAGTGCATCAACACCACCATTTCTGCTGCCATGCCGGGCATGGAGGCAAATAACACATCAAAGAGCCTGCCCCTGAATCGCTGAGATAATGAAAATATTGCCTAACTGGCTACACTGCCTTTACAAACAACATGCCCATTCATGTCTTCCATTAAAGAAAATGCTGTTTGTTGGGTTTCTTGCTTTCTTTTTTTTTGCCCTAATGCTTGTATGTGAACAAGATATCAGTTCCCTCCCAAGAACAAAGCAACAGCGTGGTCATGGGCATGGAGATTTTGGCTTGGACTCTCAGGAGAGGTTACAGGGCACTCTTAATGCTCTTAAAGACTTAAGAAGATGGGTCCCCAAGGGTGGCTAGAAAAAGTTAGACCAGAAAGATATGTAGGACTCAACTTATCAGCTCTGTAGAACTTAAGGAAACTGGACTCAAGCCTCAAGCACTTTTTGGTATCTTAGATGTGAATTCAATATCTCAGTTCAGTCATTTGTATAGAAACAAATCTGCAAGACAAAGGAACGTACTCAAGCCATTTTTATGGTACCTAGCAGGACCACGGGCTTCTAATGGTGCAACTGCTCTAGTCTGCAGGCTGAACATTGCTGCCAGCTCTCCCCAGCAGCACTGTAGCAAGTTGGTCTAGCATCATCTGGAAACTATCTCGAAACGCTTGCCATTCTTTGGGGGTTAGATGATACAACAGGCATGTAAATAAATCCTAAGTGCTAAAAGGAGTTGAGAGATCTCGTTCTGGTGATAAGGCCATTCAGAAGATTTGAGAAAGTCCCACAAAGACTGATAGATTTCCCACACAGCAGTCAGACTGTGAAATTCAGATATGAAGGACATCAGATGACAGTAATGGCTTTGGTGTCCTCCTGTTGCTTCCAAATAACAGGGGGGAAGGTCAAATGTTCTTTTGTGTTTTCTGTTCTGCTTGCAAGAAGCCCATCTTCTTATGTGGCTGGCCAGAGTGAATGTTATCAGAAAGTAAGACAATATTTGTCAGGGATCAGGCAGATGGCAAACAACAGCAATTCTCTGCAAGCTCAGTGAGGGATGAATTGAGACAATATATACCAGTCTATGGTACTGGTGAGACTGTAAATTAGCCTAAATATATAAGGACATTCTTTTCAGATCAATGGCTCTATCAAACTCTATTGCAAACCAGTAACAATAGGAGAGATCACAACTGCCTAGGATATGTGCTACAACCTTTATATATTGCTAAGCCCTTCTGAGTTGAGCTTTTTGAACAATCAGTGGGGGAACACCACCATGCATTCTCTGCCTATTTTCCACAGAGAGTCTATGGAATACTTAAATTTTTTAATCTAAGAGATTTTCAGGTTGACCACAAAAGCTATTGATTTTGAGCACCTATAAGTTTAAGGCAATAATGGAAAACAGGCAGCATGAATTGCTATTCAAAAGTTGGGTATCTACATCCTCCCTTGGAATGGATTTGATGGGATCTAGTTTTGCACCAAAGCTAGCAAAGATGCAAGAGTAAGCAAAGAATCCTTACTTTAACAAAGCTCATTCGAATAGTACACATCTTGGTCAGCTCATACACCACTTCAAAACCGTGATTGACTGACTGGGCAAGCAGCTGGGCAAAGAGCTGGTTGTTGAAGATCTTGAGGCTGCAGCCACTGGGGATCTTGCAGACTGTGGCTGGGTGGAAACCATGCTGGTAGTTGCAGTTGCGGCTTTGCACAAAAATACTGCTGTCACTGACACATTCGGCATAAACCTCCCCACCGACGTAGTAAAGATGAACACCTTGAACAACAAAATAGAACATGTATTATTTCTCCATTGTTCCCAACACACTTTATGCCAGTAATTAATTATTTTACTGGTATGGGCATACAAGCCCAGGATCCTTCCAGAATCTTTGTTTGTCAGTGCAGGTTGCTTTACTTTTACCTAACAGCATAGTACTTTATGACAAAATACACATACATAAACATCAAACACATGTCAACCATATCCTAAACATCAATCAAAACTATCCAAGAACTGAAAAATCAGTATTGCATTATACAGCTAAATGTATTTTCTCTGTTAAGCAAATGTTAAGCACACTGGCCACGATCCACTTCACTGCACGCTGTTGTTTTACTACAGGATCCTACTGTCATACAAAACACAGCATGGCGTGTACTTAAAATAGCTTTTCTGTATTTTGCTTTATCTGCCACATCAGAACCATGTATTTGCATTTACACGATGTGACTTACTCATCAGATCCTGTTCCAAGTGACCTTTAGCAAGAAACAGCTGATTTTCTTCTGAACTTTTCTGTGCCCAAGTGATTTACCAATACTAACTCAAATTTTGACTGTGACTTGGGGAAATTAAAGTGGAAGCACTTCTAGCCCTTCAAAGACTCTGATCCACCAAGGATATCTGCTTGCATGAAAACATACCTGAATTGATGGGAGAATTTATCTTAGCCTAATTCAGCAACCTTGAAGTTGGGGATCATCCGTAAAATGATAACTGTGTAGATGCCTTCTCTAGCTGATAGATAGAGAAAGGCACTGTGACCAGATGATTCACTCCATCTGCTACAAAGTGCAGGCTCAGAGAGAGCTTAAAGCCATGGAAGTCTGTGCAGGTGCTGAAAAGGCTCTCCCATTCCCTGTCCCTGCTGGCACACCTGCTTTCATGCTGGCAGCAACAGCTGAGGATTGGGCTGCTGTCCAGGCTGAGGAACTGAGCCAGCTAATAAACTTAAAAACAAACAACCCAAAATTTATTTTCAGTGAGATCTTGTGAGATCTTCATCAATGCAAGTGTGGCAATGGGGACCCTGACTGCTTGAAAAGTGAGCATGAAGCCACAACCTGAAGGGGGCCAAGTCACCCTGTGAAAATGCCCAGACAATCACCTTTTCCATGGCTAGATTAGGGGAAATAAACTCTTTCCATGGCCAAGAGAGGTGGAAGAACTCAGTTCTTTGTTCTTGTAAAAACCACCACTAAGTAAAAATAAAATCTTCGTCTCTAATACTAGGTATGCCCTTCAAACACACACAAATGTTCACAGAGCCTCAGCAGACTGCCTGCAAAGCTACTGGTAACTGTGCTTTAATAATGCAGCTGTAATTAGTTTTATTCCTGGTGTCTTTCATACAAACAAAGACTGGTTACATATTCCAAGTCTGTTCATCATTCTGCAGTTATAACAACAAGGGGCAGCAGCGCATCTTTAGGACAAAACCAGCCTCGAACCAGAAGTGGGAATGGCAAGGGGGAAAGCAGATTGAGTGGGAAGAGAATCTGGGAAAAATAGACTCTCCCATAGTCTTCCAGGGTGACTCAGATGGGAACCTTAAAGTCTGTCTTCAAGCCATCACTTGACTTCTGAGCACCCACAAGATCTGAATTGAGCTGTGAGTGGCAGGGGTGTGGCTCAGAGCACACTCTGGTATTGCACTGGGAACAGTAGCGACAGGAAAGCATCAGCCCCAACTGCAGCAGGCACTGCGGGATGCTGCACACTGTGACTGTTACCACTTGACCTTCCTTCCCATGGAAATGGAAAAAAGGGAAGGACAGAAAGGACCTTGATGGAGTCCATATAGCTTTCCATATAGAGTCCATATAGCTGAAATAATCAGGTGAAGTAAGAACAGAGGGTAGGGAGAGAAGAATAAGGACATAAATGTGCACCACATTTCAAATCTTCCCATGTAGCTACTGATTTAGGGTCACCACAGGGGATGATAAGGTGAAAAATTTTAAAGTTTCCAAATATATTAAGTAACCCATTTTCTGAAAAAAATGAATGCTTTCAAAGGCATTGCCCAAACATTGCGCTACAATAACAAAAACATCAATTTCACTTCTGAAAGCAGAGGTTACAAATTGTTTTTTTCTTGTGAACTTTTTAAAAGCAATAAATACAACACTAATCAGTGTGTATTCCTATTATTCTAGTATTCATTCACCAGGGGAAAGCACCCTAAAGGAAACCAAGCAGCTTAATACATATTTGTTGAAGCCCAAATCAAAGGTCCATATGTTTCATTGCTCCCTGCAGAAACTGAAAATTCAGCAGTCTCCAAGCATCCACATCTTTTTGACACTGATCAAAAGTTCCTTTTTTGTCCTTGAAGTCTGACTGCTGAAACAGGTCCAATTGCTCGTAGATGTTGCATTGTGTTCTGGATTGTTTTTAGCTTTGATGTGGTATTTCCAGGAAACGGTTTCACGCTGATACACTAGATGACAATTCAATCACATATCCTTATCCTACTGAGCTAATCTTGTTTACTCACTCTTTTTTCTCCAGTGTTAACATGTGACAATTGTATCCATTTCAGCAGCTTTCATCTGTCCACCATGCCTTTGAACTACAGCAGCTTCTGGAGCTGCTCTGTGCTCTTCTGCAGGCCTGCACTGGTCCCACTTGTATTCCACTTGTATATGGTTTTTTAGGATTTGCATAAACAGGGAAGAGCAGTAAAATTAAGGATCTCTGATATATTAAGCTACTCTTTGGGCAACCTGCTCCCTTCCCTTGGGCACATTCCTCGTGTAGGACTTTAAAGGACTTTTAATCAATTAAGACAGATCTTCACATTTAAATGGATGAAGACCATTAGCATTTACCTAACTTTATTTCTGTTCTGTCTCTTCATCTTTTGGTGCAGAAAGTCACAGGCTGTAACATCACCAAATGATAGCTGGGATCTTTTGTCATTCTTCTTAGACTCAGCTTTGATCTACATCCCTCTGGCAGCTTACACTGATAGGATGTAAAGCTTTGCTTTATTCTCTAAGTTGGAACTAGATGTACAACACATTTGCACTCTGCACAATGAACCCCTATGGCACAAACTTGTAGCATCTGCAACATAAGTGTTTTCCATTCTAGGGAAAAGTGCAAGAGCTTAGCACAACATTGCCTGCTCCAGCACTCAGGTTCACTGCCGTTTGCCAAACCTGTATCACGTTTGTCTCAGAGCTTCCTCGTATTCAGTCATTCAACACTAGACTATCAAGAGCCAATTAAAATATTGCTCTAGGCCTGGGAAATGAGGTGAGGTTGACAAGATAATACGAGTGGAACAATTAGAGTTAATTAGCCCAGTGGGAAATGCATTCCCAGGCAGCTACTGGTGAGAGGCTGGGTTGGCAAGATAATGAGACTAGACTGGATATACCAGAACGGGCAAAGCTTCATCTGCATGGAGAAGTGGCTGGCACAGGGCTTCTGACTCACCACCACAAACAACAGTAAGGTCTGGGAGAATATCAAACCCTACACAGCCCTGGGGAGTGTGTGTGGCCATACGTGTCCAGGTGTGGTCTCCTCGTGCTTGGCACCAGCAGCATGTCACACTGCATGCTGAGGGCATGTGTACACCAGAGGTGGAGCATACAGAGCTGCACCAGTAACCACTGGTGGGAGAATATAAACCTTAGTTTTATCAGTGAAAAGCTGACAAAGCAGGGAATCAGACTGGCAGGGGGTGTAGGGAAAGCTACAAACACAATTCTGCCAGAGTTCTTCAGCTAAGTAACTCAACTACTAAGTGTTTCATCCATCTCCCTTTGTTATTTGGTGGGAGGAGAAGCAGCCCTGAGGCACCAGCAATTATCCTTTTAGTGGCATTTCAATGGCAATATTCCCAGTTGCCAGAATCTCTAATAAATAAAATGAAAATACATACTGCTAAATTAGAACACACAACTATAAACAACATTTTTCTCTTTGCTGGCCAAGTAAATAGCCTTTGTAAGGAGTTACTCTGCTGATTGTTATCCAGTAAGAAAAGAACCCTCTGCTTTTTGTCTATTTCAAAAGTAATGTCAGAGGTTTGATTTTAAGGCAAGCACATCTGATGAATCAGCTAGGTTTGTTAATGCAATGTATGGATCTTCTGAACTCTGAATATTATTCCTGAGGAGAGGGGATTTCCTCTTACCTTTTCCTATGTGTCTCCTGGTGTTTTCTATAGTAGAATTGCGGTTTACATTTGACAGCAGACCCAGGCAGAACCTGTTTTTGTTATTTGAAGGATCTGTAAATCCATCTATAAGGATACTTCGAGAGGAGGCCTGGAAAGTCTCTCCTACCCGGTTGTTGAGTTCATAGTAGGCAACTGAGCACCAGTGTTGGGGTTCCTCATAACAAACAGGCCGAAAGTCTGTAGGAAATAGAGTTAATCAGCTGCTCAGGTTTCAGTAATTATTTTTTAAACAATCTTTCTCTGTTTTCTTTCATTCCCTCCCACTCTCAGCCCCCCATCTCTTCATCTAAACAGTCACTTATGTCATACTTTATTCCAACAGCAGCTTCCACTGCTTCTTGATTTTATGACTGAAGTCCCAAACATGCAAAAGGTTGGTGCATCAGCTTAGCTCTAAGCCTCTGAGGAGCCCCACTTCTTCTTAAAAGTGGAAACTCCACTGCATTAAATCAACCACACTGACATTCCTCACTGAACTGGGGCCCAAACTATACACTGAAAATAGTAAGGGATACATCTGCTCTGCACACCAGCAGGAGATAGGGATGACAGATGGGCTCAAAGCAAGTCAAAACTGAGCCAAGTTTTTGGTATGAGGCATTCAGCCTAATACCAAACTCTGTAGTTCAGAAGTAATAAATCACTCCAATTTTTGCACGCTTTCAGGCTTTCCACTTCCATGTGAGACTGTAAGCAGAAATGTCAGTAAGGTCATTTCTTTTGGATCTATCCCTGCCCAGGTTTTCTAAGTCAGAGACAGCGAAAGACTCAAAAATGTAACAGAATCTCTGAGCCTCATTTGTCCTACAGGAATTAGTAGGAAACTTTATCCTGCCTGCTCACCACAGGCATGTGAGCCTGCCTGCCCCCAGAGCACCTCTGTGTATAACCTCTAATAAACTTCCAACTAATATTCACTAGGATAATGATCAGAGATGGTAGGCTGTGATAAAGAGATTAAACTAGCTTGACAATTTATTTAAAAGTATCGGTGTCTGATATCTTGTTATCCAGCCTTTCTGTGTCCCCATCCATAATTAGAACTATCCCCTCACATTCCTTCTGCTGCAGTTCCATGCTACATACACACTCCTCGCTGTTTCAGAAGGCTGGCAATATTTTTTTAATGTGCATGTGTGTGCAGTGTTCAGTCCTAATTCTAGAAAATACATGTCTTTAGGAGCATAGTATGATGGACTGAAAGAGCAACAATGATTTTTCCTTTGCAGCATCAGGAAGCCGAAGCAAAAGCCAGCAGAGGAACTCCATTTCCCCTTCCTACTCTGCAGCAATGGGCTCTGAATGGTGGGGGCATCAGTACTAGCCCAAAGGTAGTACTAGACTAGTACTGATGTACTAAAGTAGTAGCACTAAAGGTAGGCTGTGCTGGAGAGGTCATCAAGTTGCTTTGAGGGGTGCAAGCAGGACCCCAGACCATTTTGACCATTAACACCTCTCCCACTAGAGAGTTCTTATAAGACGACAAAGACTTTGGTCTTCTGTCAAAATACCTTGGTACTCCACTACAACATGTCCTTTTCTTTTCTAGCCAGCCAGTAACGTAACATTAATACAAAGATGGCAGTAAAAAGTCCCTACCACAAGGCTTTAAAGTACTTGAAACCTAGAGCTGAAGGTGATAAAGAAATGAGTTCTGATATTGATAATGCTTTTGTGTGTTATATTGCCCCACCATCCTTGATTTGATATGTTTATCTTTACAATGTAGATAACAGTGTTTGCTTTCAGTAACAGGTTTTTAACTGTAATTGTCTGTGGATGCAAATAAGGTCTAAACTCTGTAAATCTGCACATAATTCATGGAAATATTACATAACCTATCCTGCTAGCTAATGGATGGGTCTAGCACACAGTCTTACTGCAAAACTGCCTGAAACTTATTATTACAGATCACTAAACCTTCTTGTGCAAATAACAATTTTTTAAACAATTTATTTTCTTAACAGTTTTTACTTAAAGAATAGTACAAATGGTTATTTACTTTCAGCTTCTCCATCGGCAGATTTACCTCCATTGGGCAAAGACAGCACTAGCTGACTTTCAGCTATTGCATCCATTGACCGTCCATTGTGGATTCCTGGTGGTTCTCTTGCATGGTAGGGTGGAGGTGGAGTTTCCACTACAGAAAGAAAGAAAAAAGAAAGGAGAAAGAAAGGAAGAAAGACACCTAAGTCAGTATGTTGGTAAATTCCTCCTGTTTCTTCCCTGGTGAATATTTTACTACTTTAGCATTGTTTGGCTTGAGAAGACTGGAAAAAGCACAGATCTGAATCTGACCTCCCTTCAGTCTCCAGATTAAGAGCATTGCATGTTCAAGAAAGATGGGAAGGAAAAGCTGTGATGCTGGACATACAGCACTTGAAAGAGAGAGGGATGGTCACAACAGTGCCTCAGGCCTAGACCCATGTAAAATCAAGTTCTCTGTTAACACCAGTTGTTACTCTAAGAAAGTAATGCAGTTTCATCCGTTATTTCCAGAATTCCATCTCTAATTTAAGGAGGATGATTTAAGAGCAGAAACTAACTTTATATGATCCTCTGGGAGAAAGCTCTCTTTCTTCACAACCTAAGAAAAGCCTATGGAAAGCTATAGAAGTCAGACTTGGCAAAATTCTCTCCAGGCTTTTTTCCTCTGTCCTACAAGGGAAGTCTGTCCCTCTCCTGGTTTGTTCAGTCTCCCATCAAAGAGCAATAGATGTCATGAAAACACTGGGAAGAAAAGTATCAACTGCTCATCTCCTGATTTGTTTCATTTACAGCAACATGAGCTAGAAAACAGAAAGTGACTCTACAGTGGGGATTATCCAGAAAGGCTGGAAGCATTAGAAAGTCAAATTAAAAAGAACTTCATTTTCATATTATAAAATGACAACATTCAGTGCATAAGCGCTAAAACTGTGTAGTTTTGCCTCATTTGAACAGAAACTCAATGGGCTTATATGAAAATTATAGCCACATACAAGCTTGCAGGACCAAGGGACTCTTTAAGAAGGGTTTAGCTTGGTTCCAGACTGAAATTCCTTCTTGTGTTGGGGGTCTGTTGGCTGGGCCTCAAAATGGAGAAGCTTGACCCAGAGTGGATAACTGTGAACTGTATCATGAGACAACGACTGAATCTTCCAAGTAAGCCATGTTATTCTATTCTATTTAAACACTGTTCAGAACCTAGGAATTTCATACACTATATGACATTTCTAACATTTAGATGCCATAACCCTCCAACAAAAACTAGTAAAACAAAATCAAGAAATAGTGGAAAACAAATTACGGAAAGGAATATAATCACAGAATCACATGGTCATATGGATATTTTTTAGGTGTACTCCTAAACTAAACATTTAGGTCTCCTTATACCCACTAAAGTAAAATAGGAACCTGCAGACACAGTGCATTGGACGTATACAAGAAGATGCAATGAATCTTATTCTAGCATTGTCTGTTTTCTACCACTGATTGCAGGGAGAGTATAGACAATTCCATGAGATGCAGAAACCTGCATTGTTGACATCTATATTTGGTCACAGCAATCCCTCTCAAGGTTCTTGATGTAACTCCAGTTTGCTTTAGATAGCCTTCCATCCCTGATTGTTACTCAGGCAAATTATGCTTATCAGTATGCCGTGTGCTGTGATATACTGAAGCTCAGGTTGAGCCACTTCCATTATTAAGCAGCTTTGCGAGGTCCCATGTTCAGTTAAATGCACGAGTCAGAGTCATTACACAGCTGGAATGGGCCTGATTTACCTGTCAGGACCAGCTCCACTGAATCCAGCTTAGTTACACAGAGGTGAAAGAAAAATATTGGAGAAGACAAACAAGTCTTACTACTTGACGAAATGCTTCAGTGCTGCTAAATATGATTTAATCAGAAATACAGATGTAGAGAAGAAGTGAATGAAGGCACATTCATTGAATGACGAGGGAAGGAAAAACATCACACTGTGTTGAAAACATACAGCTTAAAAGGAAGTCCAAATGCTACAAACACCTTGTAAAATAAATATCTTTCTTGCACTTAAAATGAAGTAGGCATATCATTAAGGACCTGAATTTAAATGCTTCATGATTGAGACACTAAAAACCTAAATTACAAGATTCTGACCTGAATTCACCTTTGTGATAAAGCTGACATAACTGGAACCATTTGAAAGTTAAAATGCTGAAGTGAATCTGAACCATGTTTTGATACTAAAACTAGCTCTTAGCTGTGTTGCATTAACAGCAAAAGCACAGTTAAATTTTCAGGTAATTAGAGCTGTGCTAAGTCAGGAGTTCACAACACAAACAATCTGAGTGACATAAGCCTGCTAATCTCAGAACTGTGGAACATGTTCCAAAGTCATAGGAACTTGCCTGGTGACTTCTCCAAGTGTTGGGCCAAATTGTTAAGCACCTTACCTTTCTGAAATTTATACAGTCAGTGGGATTGTCATAAACTTAAAAAAAATTCTGCACACCAATTTTCCCATTTCATCCTGTCTCTTCATGGAGTTTCTAAAGGTTCCTACCCTGACCATCCTAGATCCTAACTTAGGTCTTGCAAGTGCTCTTTCCCATGAATTGTGCCAGAAGCTTGGATGGGCAGCTTTGGACAGAAGGTGGCCTGGCACACCTGCTTCTCTCCTCAGTTTTCCCCCCACAGTAATTATAACATCTCACCCAACCACTTCTAGGAGTGGGATGACTACAGTTCTCAATCTCTTGAGCATCTGTCAGAAGGACTGAGAGACAATATACAAGAGACAGTCAAAAGAAATCACATTCCAAGTCCATTCTATCCAACAGTTCAATCGGCAACTCCAGTCTGAGGGGAGCACAGAATTGTCACCTGACCCCAGGCCCTGGCAAGAGTCTCAAATGCCTCAGTCAGGGTGTCCCAAAGCTCATTCTTACCCGTGAGCTGATAGGGACTTCCTGGTCCAGAAGAGCTTTCTGGTGAGTTGGGGTAGCTGATGCTGTTAGGCGACTGGGAGAACATGTGGCTGGGGGATGACGGAAAAGGGGTGCATGGAGGATGCTGGAAAGAATCTGGATAAGTGGCATTGTGTGGCATCAGTGGCTCGCTGTGCAGAGAAGTGTTTCGAAACTTGGCAAGGAGGCTGAGGTGAGGGTTAAACTCGCTGTGTCTTGGAACGAGTACAGGAGGTAGGACTGAAAACAAAAACAACAGAAAAAAATGATTAAAGCTGTATTTTTGAAAGTATATCTTGTTGTAAGTTAAAAAGGGGCATATTCCATGCTGCTCAAATATTGCTGTCTGTATACAAGTAATTGAAGAGTAACAAACCTGTCCAAACCCAAGAATCAAAAGCTGAATTCTTGGACGTTTTTCTCCAGATCTGCAATCAGTTACAGCAGTTCCATATGCAAAATATGGAATCTTGACTTGAGCAACGTACCATAAAATTCACAAGTACAGCATGCAGAAATTCAGTCGGTACATCTCTCCCTTTCAAAATTACCTAGTCCTTCCTTCTTCAAAAACTGAACACATCAGAAGTTTTCTAAATATTATCACCAGGATGTGCCAAATTCACAGCCAAGTTTAAGAACTATTAATAGTGCTTTGCAATACACTGCATATTTTACTACCAGCGTGTAACAGATGGGGAAAAGGAAGTACAGACCTGAAGCCAGACACCAGATCTAAAATGTTG
The DNA here is from genome assembly GCA_013398275.1 of Promerops cafer. Lineage (NCBI taxonomy): Eukaryota > Metazoa > Chordata > Aves > Passeriformes > Nectariniidae > Promerops > Promerops cafer. Next base: position 1,505,415 of record VZSE01008349.1, read on the forward strand.
TTAGGTACTTGAAAATGCTGCCAGACAGACAGTGGGATCTTTAAAAGGAAATGTAAATGGCAATTCAAACATTGCAGCAATATCAATTTAGGTCTTGAAATATAGTTAGAAAATATCTAGCATAAAAAGGCATATGTCAGTTGTTGGTATTTAAGACATGAAAAATGCAGGCCAGAAAACTGAAATCCAAATTAACCCATTTAAAAATTAGTCTAGTAGAAGATACAGCCTATCCACAAACTCTCTTCGCTTTCATCTCACACAGTCAGCACTGTTAACAGCATTGCCCCCTTGAGAAACGCAAAGTTGATCCAAATTACTTTGGATTCTGACATATGAGAAGCAAGAGTAGAATTAAGACTCAAACCACTTTGAAAATCCTGACTAGTAAGATACCTATGAAGATGCAGTCCCTAGGCTGGAACACAAGGAGGCTTGCTGGATAATTTTGAATATGAGAGTTCAACCTGAGGCTTCAACTGTGTCTTCCATAGTCCTTGGTGGGGAGAGCAGCACCTACAATGGGGGATTCCTGTACCCCAAGATTTCTCTGTTAGTTACTAACTCACATAGTGACTAATTATCTTAGTTAAGGCTTTCAACACAGGTAGGGGGCATGAATTCCCAGTTGGTATCATGCAAATCTAAAAGCCACCAAAGAAGATAAAGAGGCAATTTGAGTTATAGTGAGAAGGATGAATTGTCCCAGCATGGGGGACAATTCAGCAGGCTCGTATTGACTGACCTAGTATCCAGAGTTCCTCTGGCCTAAAACCCAGTAGCACATCATCTTCCAGTCTATCCTTACTAGTTTGTGGAAACAAATAGCAATATGCACTCTTGGTTTTATATGTTGATGGGAATATACAGTTTGAACGTGTTTTAACATATTGCTTGGGCCAAAAACTCTGTCTAGGTAAGGCAAATTCTTTTAAGGTAGGTTAGCTAAAAGCTTTTAATTACAGCAAACTCTCATCCAGCTTAATGAGAGAGTGGAATAATTGCTATTGAATAAAGCAAATAATGTGTAGATAATGCAAAACATGTGCATGAGAAGAGGCTGCAGGGACTCTGCTTGAAATGTACATCAGTCACTCAGAGAACTGGGGCATTTACAGTGCCTGGTACCAACAATGGGTTTACAGCTTCTTGCTCAATGTAGCACTGCGCTGAAGTAGAGACAGGGTTAGACAACATGTCTGCCCACCCACTGGAATATACCACTGGGAATTCGCTAGTTACCCATGACCTGAAGAACTGAGCCCTAAAACTATGCAAAAGATTAGACTGATGGCAGGGAGTTGACTGCAGAAGTTATATTCTTACCTGCCCGGAGACACAGGCACTGGGATACCTGTTAAGACACCACATATACATGCTTCTCTGGCCCAATGCATTGCTGATTAGCCTCTGGCCAGGACAAGGATTGGTGCTCTGGAGATTACTTCCTTTCCTTCTGCCTCTCATATGCCCCTATGTGTGGCATGAAGAGTCTGCTGCCACCTTTTAAGTCATTTGGTAGAGAAAGGCATTTCTGCTTCTTTACTGTTCTTTTGGCTTTAAAACATTCAGGTAGGACTCATACAGGCAATACCACTATTCACATCTGACATGCACTGCCCAGTCCCCTGTGGATCTCTTCACAGCCAGTGGAGAGGAATAAACTCTTTTACTGCTATATACAAGACCAGTACTGTCACTGCGGATGTGGTTTTGGTGTGCTGTATTCCTCCCACCCCATGCTCCTGTGAACAGCTCCAGGCTGTGATCTGTTGCTGCTTCTGGAGTTCTCCTAAGCTGCTTCTGGAGTTTTCCTCAGCAGCTCCATGAAACTGGTATGATTCTTGTCAGGTCTGCTGCTGATCAGCCAGCTCTGACTGGCAGCCTTCAAAAATGAGGAGCTGGTGATCCCTTTGCACCCAGCAGAGGTGCTGAGCAAGGGACAGCTGTGTGCAGCAACGTCGTGCAGTGTTGAGAGGCTGACACCTCATTGTAGGTACCACAGCTGAGGGAGCTTCTTCCTTCAGCCCTGTGAGAACTCAACTCCTTCTCTAAATGAAAGCTGAGAATCTGGATTTGTGAACAGCGCTTGCCAGGGAAAGCCTTTGATTTGCCTTGAGTGAGTCAGCAGGAAGAATTTTCAAGCCTTGAACTCCTTCCCAGCTCTGGCCATGGCACTCTTAATTTCTGCTCTGCTGAACAGCTTTTTGCCACCTCACTCACTCTTTCCATTGACTGTTCTGTGACTGCCTGGAGGGCTAAAGCCTCTGTGGTGGGGAGGCATTCAGAGAGTATCTTGTTTGTGGCTAAGAGTACCCCCCAGGGCCTCATTCTCCTTGTTCTTTTGGTAACACGTCACTCTCCAGGGCTCAATCACTCTGAAGGAAGTGTGACCAGAGGCATAAAACTGAGTAACTGATTGTGTTGGGACCTGTCTATCCTCATAAATTACCTGCATTTTCTCCACTCATTGGGGTCCTTTTCTTCTGTCTGCTATTGTCCACCAAGAGCCACAGGTGGATCCTTCCTTCTACACATGCTGAAGTGTTGATGATCTTTGTTCAGCTGAAGACAAGTATGGTCATGTCCTAAGTCCTGCCACTGCCTTTCATGCCTTTCTCCCATTCCTTTTAGTTTCAACAGTTCTTGCTGGGAACCTGGCTATGCCTGTGACTTTAGATGCTAGCAAGCAAACTTATCTGCCTCATTTTAATTTCAGGTACAACACCCACACTGCAATTTCTTACACATTAATCCATCTCTGCATAGTTTACTACTTTTGGAGACCACTCTCCAGTGAGATCCATCTATTGCCTGTTCCCATGACTACTCCCAAACACATGGCAAACAACGAGGCCATCAGGTGGTTTTCTACCTGGGAGGCTATCACATCTTAGTCCCACTCAGACTTCATGAGAGCAGTCAGCCAAAGTCAAAAGATCTCCTGTCTACAGCAGTGGTGCACCCTCAAATTTGTAATAGTTACATATGAATGATCTCTTATAAAAACAATAGGGTACATGTTTAGGCAGCTTCTCCTGACAACAAACCAGACTTCTGAGAAGCTCTTCAAAGGTAACAATGAAGGGGGAATCACAGCATAACCAACATACCTACCTCCTTCAGATTTGGTGGCCTAACTCCTCTCTGCAGTGGGATGTTGCACACATAGAGGAAACATTTTCTGTTTTTTTTCTAAGTGGCACCTGCTATTCAGCAGACCTGAGAAGAAATCTGCCAGGAATAGTTGTAGCAGTAATAAAAGCCATGTGTAATCTGTGCAGTATCCGTAGCAGAGCCTAAAATGGGACTGGGCAGCCTGAGGACACAGCAGGGGTAATGAAATCCCTGAATCTCTCACCAGATTTCAAAGCTGTAATCCAGTAACAGAGGTCTAGGGATTTACCAGGCTGTCAAAGAAAGGGTGAGGCCCTCCCATCTTTGACACAACTCATTCATTCTGGATTGAAGTTAATTGATCTGGTCATAGAGTGGTTGACTCAGCAAGAGAGACTGCAGTGATGGAAAATGATCCCCAAAAGGATGGACATTTATATGAAAATAATACTGGTATGTGGATTATAAAAAATAGTGTTGACTTATTCAATGGGTGGATTTTTTAGCTCCAGAGGATGAGACTCGGAGAATCTCTAATAAGCCTAAGATCACCAACAGCCAAGATGAAGATTTCCTGCAGTTAAAAGAGGACTGTTGTTTAAACAGAACAGCACCTAAATCAACCACTCCCAGCCTTTTCTGTGGTGATCTCACTGCTACCACTTTCTCATGAAGCTCATTTGTTCTCTTGCCTTGCCAACACCTGCTTACAGCACTGCTTTCTAGCTGGAGCTGCATTGCACCACTTGCAGTGGTGCACTTTCTCTCTCCTGCTCCTGTCCCAGAACACCTGAGTGGGTTGCACTCTTTGCTATACTATACAAATATATACTATAGCTGGGAGCTTCAGCTTCTGAGTTGCCCCTGTAAGCAGAGCTGTAGGAGTGAATACAACAGCCTGAGAACAATTCCTGGGTCCTGTGGAGAACTGGCACAGCACAGCTTGTACCCTCACAGCTGCACTCACTTTCACCTCCAAAACAAGGTGGCCAAGTCCAAAGTGCCCAAAGTCCCTCCTGTGGGCTAACTCCTGCACTCTGAGAGCTGCTAGTCCACACGAGTCCACATGGGTCAAAGCTGTTTCTGGGATCATGTTACCAATTCAGCAGTGCCCAGACCTGCACTTTGTCCCATTCTACTTTACTAGCAGAGATACTGCCAGTCTGCTGCACAGACAAACAATAGAGACATGTTCGCAGCTGAAAGCTTCTGAGTTTCAGGCCCAGAACAAGCTCTGGCAGCCATTTAGCAGCTGCTGGACTATACCATTAGCAGTGTTTGTTAGCTGGCACTGAACAGATGAGAAAACCAGGGCTGAAATCAGCACTGTTCAGTGCTGTCATCTACTGCTCTGAGGAGACTCCATTAACTGCACCGAAGTTACACCAGAAGAAATGAGAAGACACTGAAGACTGCAGCCTGCAAATAAAGAAGTGCAATAAACAAAAAATGGGGTATTTTATGAGCATCTTTTCTTTAATTATTGAAGAGTTTACTTTAGCAAGGCATGAGATCAGCTCTTTCCACTGAAAACTGTTGACAATGAGCACCACTCAGTGTAGCTGTAAAATATAAAAGTTTTGACAATGTTTACAGCAGATTGGATAAAACTTCACAGTGGCAGCTCTGCTGCACTGGAAGGATTATCAGAAGAGGAAGCAGCCCCTGGTGTTTAACAAATGTTAACGAATGTCTTTCCCTTATTTCATCTGTGTGAAATGAAACATCCCACAGTTCACTTATCTGATCCTAATGTCACCTCAGAGTAAAGTTCATGCCAGACAATGAGTAATCTCAGAATAAAAAGTATACACTTACCAGCTGTATCCATTAGTAAATTTAATTACCGTGATTTTTGGCAGCAAGGGAGAGCTAGGTTAGACATTAGAAATAATTTTGAACTGCAAGGATAGCAAAGCAATAGATTCACTTGCCTGGGGAGGTTGTAGAGCCTTTATCACATGGGATTTTTAGAGCTCATTAGGAAACGATCTGACAGGAATGTACCTGGTAATTTGGTTTGGTTTGGGAGTCTGGGCAGAAGAAAACAGGATGACTGCTCAAGACCTTTGCCTGCCTTGCTTTCTAAGATCCCTATAGAAGTCAACATTGAACACTACCAATTTTTAACATCTATTTCATTGACAAAGCCCAACTAAATGACCTTTTAGCGAGGTCATAAGTTTTTAGTGCAGTCTGAAGAGGATTATCAGTAGAAAATTTCAAAGTTTTGGGAGAACCTGGTGGATTTATTTCACATAAAATCTCCATTTAGGTAAGTAAATCCCACTTAAGGCAGACCACCAGGTATTTTAGGAAGAATCGACTGACCTGGTTTTGTATGCACTGCAAAATATGCCATTTTACTGCAACTCTTATCTTTAAAGAGAGAGATAGTGTTTCCTGGGGGTTAATGAGTCAACTGTTGGTTTTCAATGAGACATAAATGTCACCATGGTAGTGAGGCCAGGCTGGTGCCCAGACTTCATGCAAATGGCCACCAGTTCAAACAGGGAGGATTCAGCACCCACGTCCATGGAGAGTAAGCTGCTTTCAGCACCTTGGACAAGATCCGGGTGCCCTCAGGGGGCCGATGGGATGCAGACCCCAACGGGAGAGCGGCTCCTTACTCCCTCCCTAGTCCCGGCTGCCAGAGCTTTGATAGCACCAGGCAGGGTAAGACCCAAGATCCTTCCATCAGGTGGAGCCTGCCTTTTCACATTTCAGAGCACAGCTGTAGGATGCACGAAGACTAGACCTGCCAGAGCAAGAGCTAACACAGAGATGCGAATCATTTGCAGATGACATAATTACCTGGGGTTTCCACCCGCCGGTAATGGTAGGGGTTGATGCACACTTCTTTCTGTTTCGAGCCAAAAGGGAACTCACAGCATTCCAGTGGTTTCAGCTCATGGTGAGATTGTAAATCAGGCCAGCGCCACACTCTGCAATATATGACGTGGGGAAGCCCCTTGCGGTGAGACACCTGCAGCCGCCCATCCAAGGAACGTGGGATCGTGACGCATTTACTGGGCTGACCCGGGCAGCTCAGAGCCCTCTCCAGTTCTTCCATGGCTCCTTTTTTCTTCTTTAACTTCTTCACCAAGGAATCAACAGCTTTTTCTGCCCACTTTTCTTCTTCATCTCCTTGTTTCCAGCCCAGCAGCCTTTTCACTGCGGGGCTGGTGAAGGAGAACAAGGAACTGATAGGGGTGCTGGAGTGCATAAGAAGCAGATTGCACACGAGCGTCAACGGAAGCACAAACTGCTCTCCTGCCTGGCGAGGCCTGCACGGAGTTTCCACAATACTGTGACGGACACTTCCTTCAAGGAAAGGGTCTTTCACACGTACGTTTTTGAAGTCTTAGGCACTGGTTACAAGTAGTCCAACAGGGTGGGTCTCAGAACTTTCCGAACATCAAGAAACTGCTGATGAAGCCTGGAACAGCAACACAATACATGGTTAGGCTTCACACACTATTTCCATTGTTCCTTCAAAAAAAATATTTTGAAAGAGAAATTATTCAAAATGTGTAGTTAATTTTCAGTGGTTTTCTGTTTGGTTTTTGATGTTTATTTTGGGCCCAAGCCTCTCCTCCCCACTATCCACTCATTTTAGAGTTGGACCATGGAAATTGTTAAATATCTAGTCACTTCAGCTTGTGTTTAGAGTTTAATGCACCAGGCAAATGGTTGCAGGACAAAGATTATTTTTAGAACAAAAGAAATTTTACCCTTTTTTATATGCTGGTAGCTGTAGGTTCAGCTCAATCATATTCTATGAAAATAAATCTGTAATATCAAATTTTATGGAAGCAAGGAGTAGAATACTGTTCTGATTTCAACTCACTCTCTGCCACTCCAATCTCACTGTGCTGTCAAGAGTTGTAAAATATTAACTGTAAAATTAATTTAAACTACTCCTAGGTTTCACTTAAGGCTTTTGAAAGATTTACTAATGTTCTCTAAACTTATTTATATTTTCTTACATGGAAGAGAAAAACCTTTTTTCCTACACAGTCTGTTTCTCTCTCTTCAACAGTTCACAGCTTTCTGGATCCAAATCACAGACTTTTGGACACAGTTTGTGCTGGATGGATCCTGAGTTATTTTTGCTAGGAGTTGCTACATCTGACAAAGTCCAACAGTTTAGTTCTTGAGAGCTTTTCCCTTTTTTTTTTTTTTTCTTCATATAGCTGGAGCCAGTCTAATTTTAGCTGAAAATTACATATTTCCACTGACTGGAACTCTGAGGAAAGATGTCCTTGTATGTCAAGCTATTTACTGCTTTAAATATATTTCATGGACCCCCTGTGCATAGCAAGTCTAAAGGTCTGAACTTCACAGAGGGCACTTAAAACAGGAGATGGGGGCAGCTTCCAAATGGATGCCTCTAGAAAAGCAGCTCCATGACTACCTTAGTCCACCATTGTGGACCTTTTTGCCCCCACCAATACAGGCCTGCTCACAGTCCTCAGCACCACTTAGATGCAGCCACTGAGGAGACAGATGTTGCCCAGCACATGGAGTGGCAGAGCTTCACAAACCATATTTTTGTGCAATTTCCTTAAATGTACAGATCTTGTAAGAGTTCAAAGGGCACCTGGGGACACCCTGTGCAGGCACAGGTACAACACAGTGAGACAGGAGGCCAATCCCAAAGACTGGTTCCTTGGCATACTTTTATACCCTTGGCGCCACGCAGCTCTGGAGCACGCTGCAGTGTGAGCACACATGGCCCAGGGCAGCACAGCCTCTTGGACAGGCTGTGATGTTTACTAAGGACCAAGGACTGCCTAGAGCTGTTTTTCTCCCCGCTCTTCTGTTTTGTTCTCATGCCTATCCCTATGCCCCACTGCATTACCCTTTGAGATGCCCATCACCCTGAGAAATGTAGATACATGGAAACATAACAAGCTTTTTCCCTTCCTCCACAACAGCAGCAATGGTGGGGGAAGGGGCTCAAATCCCAAAAGCCATCCAATGCACTAGGAGGATGGAAGCACTTGTGGCCACACAGAGGAGAAATCATGAAAGCAACTCTTTGGCAGCAGCAGCTGCTCTTCCCCAAGACTTTCATATGCCAAGCACCAAGAAAATATGCACAGAGGAATTACAAAACTGGAAGGCAGAACATGCACACCTTGCTTCAGGCACCCACAAGAGCATTGAGCTCTGGCTTATGCAATTTCTACATTATCAACCTATGTGTGTGTCTGTTTGCCCCTGACTGTCAAGACAGGCTCTTGTCAAGAGTGTGGCAGAAACCCCCTCACTCATGCCTTTCATCAGTCAAAGGTCAATTCCATGGAAATGTGGAAACCTGTTCCACCATACAAAAAAAAACCTTCAGATTCCAGATTTTTTCCCTGGTCTGTATTAGTAAAAGTCCAATGAACTGGAGTATTTAACTAGATAGTTACTAATGCCTCTAGACAAAACCAAAGTCTATTCCAAACACTTAGAGTGTACATGTGAGAATGAAGTAAATCAGAATGATTTATCACAGGAAAAAACCCCCCTCAATCTGTTTGTAAAACATAATGTGGATAAAATTTAGGCAGGCAGGCTCCAGCCTTTGCAGGAGCAGGCTCAGCCTACAGAGCCCAGCACCAGCCCCATCCAGACATCCTGTGCAGTGGAGGTGTCTGTCCCTCACTGCCCTGATGAGAACCTGTGGAGGATCCACCATCACACTGCTGTAATTGCCTGGCAGCACCAAACCCCATCCTCACATGAGAAAATAGAACAATGCTGGGATCACTGTGGATCAACCCTGAAAGCAGCAACAGGAAGCAAGGAAAGCCTGGGATGAAAGCCCACTGGACCAGTAGCAGTGTAGAAGTCTCTGCTCTCTGCTGAGAGGGAAAATGGCTCACACTTCTTATCTCAGGGGGTCTCCTGGGCATTGGCATGTGTAAACAACTGCTCCTGATAAGTTAATGCAACATTACAATCATCAGATGTGAAAACATATATGTTCACATAGAAGTATTGTCCCGAGATTTTCTTTTCCATTTTGACCAAGGTTTTAAATAAACACATTAATCTTGTTCAGTCAAATTAAATAACTCAACAGTGACATCAGTATGAGTCTGAGCACTATTGTTGCTAGTGGGAGAGTCGCCAAGACTATGTGTATAAAAGCAAAAGCTGTGCTTTGCAGACCATGTGATGTAGTCTCAGATAAGTACATTGCACAATTTCCTACCGCACTCCCCCCAGTTTCTTCTAAAATCCTTTTTCCCCCAAATTCAACTGACATATAAAATATAAATGGTATTAAATAAACTAAACAGCTTTCAAATAATATTATCAGAACATCCTAGAGCATGTTATTAAATTACATAATACTGCACACTATTCAGCAGACTAAGCCCTGTGTTGCTACGCTTAGATTCTCCATTGCGAAATAGCAAGGCAGCCACTCTACTCCAGGGCTGCAACGACAGAGATGTCAACTCACAATTTAATTTTAACAGTCTTGCAGGACAGCAATTGCTTAAGCCATATGCCTTTGGTAACAGGCAACTTGCTTACCCAACTGGAATGTTTCAAACCCACATGATGTATTTTCTGTGCTGATGATCCATTCTGTTTCTCGATGCTCGATGCAGTTTAGAGTGGCAGTGGGGAGGGAAATGTTACAGTTTTGATTCATATTCCCAGCACAGGTCCATTATACAATGATGGCAGTTCTGGTCTGGTCAGCTCTATCTCCCTCAGTGACAATATGATGTGCTATCATGAGGATGAGTCACGCATCCTTCAGGATACATTCCTAACACGATTCCCTCCTCTGGGAGGACAAGGAAGGCTTTGTCTGTCAGCTAAGTGACTGGTCAACACTAAGCACAGTCTTCCATGCTGTAAATCTTTATTCCATCACTGAATATAGCCCAAGATCTGAAGTTTGATTTAGGGAAGAGGTAGAAGACGCATGGGATGTGAGCATGGACCCACCCTTTTGTTTCTGTGGCCTGCAGGAGAAGGTGGGACTGAAAACAGTCAGCCCAGTTCACTGGCTCCATTCTCCCTAAAAATAGGGTTGTCTACTATTGCTGTGGCACAATAGTGATGGGAAACATCTCCGGGCACAGGAACTTTATTACCTGTAGCGTGTTATCACAGCATCTGGAATGGCTTTGGTCTGTGCCAGCAGCACTCCCCCAAACCACTCCTGTGCGTAGTTGAAGAGTTAGGAGGGAACAAGGGTCACTCCTGATAATAAGTCAGCATAGAGCCACCCTGTTTTGGAGGGTGAGACAACCATTGCACAGAAGTAAGCCTCAAGGCCAAGAAGAGTATAAGGCGTGTTTAATTTATTAGCATAGAAGCAGTCTTTCAGTAGAACTTACTTGGCCACATAAACATGTCCAAATTTTTGACACCCATATCTGACCTACTCATCCCCAAGTCCCCAAATATGTATTTGAGAAATACATGTGTGTACATGGCATGGACCATTCCACCTAAAGGAAAATACCTAGGAAAAAAATAGCAACATCAGGCACTGCATACAGCTAATGCTGTGTGAGATGAGGCACGTCAAGTCTGAATGACTGCAAGACTAAGAGCCAGCAAAATGGACATGAATTGGAAGGGACTAGGATATTTTCTCCTCCTCCTATGCCCATTTTTCACCTTCTGGTGTAGAAATAGCCTTAGGTCCTCAGGTCAACAGGAGAAATGTGTTGCTCTGGCAGCTTCACTTCAGTAACTTCTACTGTGGCACTAAAGAGCCTGACAATGCCAGGAGCAGAGGAAAGCCCACCATAATTGTGGGCTTATGACTTCCTAACTGGAACCAGGTCCTCATGAAGTCAATAAAGGGGTTCCAGAGCTCATGGAAATTAAACATGCCCTCCTCTGTGTCTAGTGTCAACATGCTGACATCTCCACTATGGAAAGATTTTGTTAAGTTTAGATTTTACTTAATGTGAAAAGGATCCATTGTGTCAGGGAAGACTCACATCAGACCTCAGCAGAATGCCTGTGCAGTCCAACATGCTGATGAAGTTTCCTCTAATTCGGTTGTCATAGAATCACAAAATCATAGAATATCCTGAGCTGAAAGGGACACACTAGGGTCATCAAAGCCAACTCCTGGCCCTGCACAGGCCACCCCAAGGGTCACACCATGTGCCTCAGAGCATTGTCCAAACACTTCTTGAACTCTGTCAGGCTTGGTGCTGTGACCACTTCCCTGGGGAGCCTGTTCCAGTGCCCAACCACCCTCTGAGTGAAGAAACTTTTCCTGATATCCAACCTAAACCTCCCCTGACACAGCCTCATACCATTCCCTAAGGCTGGGGGGATTTTGCTCCCATAGGAACACAGCAGGGAGATTGTACCATCCTTGTTAAATTTCACTCTAATCTTTTTGCAGAAGTCAAAAAGGAAAACTTTCATGGATGCTAACAAAAACAGATTTAAGACACCACTGTGTAAAAGTAAAGTGTCCAACCTCCCTTAAAAGCATATCTGTGTATGTGTACGTAAGCACAGCTGTGGGCAGATGTGTATGTGCTTCTGGTCTCGGCATAAAGCTTCAAGGTGCTGCCTCCACTCCAGCACTCTCACTGCATGGTGAGAGGCATGGCTATCTGTCTCGAGAATGCCTGACATCATCAGTCTCAGTGTCACTGCAACAGCTAAGTAAGGCCACAGAGGGAGATTTCTCAGAGGGTTGTCTAGACATAAGCTGTGCAGTTCTTGGAGATGCATGCGGCTGGAAAACAGAGCAGTGAGACAATTATAGCTGGAAGTCTGACACTCAGTGACTAAATCACAACAGAGCTGGAAGAGAGAAAATTTTTTCAGTCTATCAATGTGAAGAGGAATGCAGTGAACATGCTCTTGGTTAGTTATTTTTACCTAGCACTGATTCACTTACTTCTACCTACTATGAAAGAGAGAAGCATGCGAATTTTCTTAAATTAAATGATTCTTGGTATGTTTTCAATTGTGCCCAGCTGGCAGCAGCCTGCACACACTCAGGGCTGGCAAAGAACCTCCCGAGTCAAATCATCACTGCCACTCGCTATGGGGATCTTCTACACATCAGCAGGGAAAAGGGTTTAAAGCAAGCAAGCAAGCAAACAAACAAAGTGTGTACAAATATGTGGGTCCCAAAGGAGTGGCAAACCTCACCAGCCTTGCCTTGGGCCTCATGCACCAACCCTTTTTGGATTTTTTGCCCGCACAGCAACGTGGAGCTGGGCAGCAGAGGTTTCACATGTACACTCAATCCAGGAGAGCAGTGTGAAAGCACACGCCTGAGCAGCACAGTCCAGTAATCAGCTCATGGCTCAGCAACAGTGGCCACATGCTATTTCTGAAGCATGTAAATCTCTTGTTCCACTCAGGGCACCCTCATTATCAGTTGGGATCCCCCGAGGCTTCTTGTTGTCCTTGGGACCCACCAGGCAAGGGTGCTAGTATGAATCTATCTGAAACCAATGTCTTTCACACACAAGAAAATACAGTGAATTAATTATTCAATGTTACCAACTTATTCCACAACCACAGAACCTAACACCTAGGGTTTTAATTTAATAGGATGTAAGGAAGGTTTTTATTTTTAAGTAAGAAGTCAAATTTCTTCCCAGTTTGACCCTGGACTGCTCCAACTATAGACAGATGCAATGATAGGAGGTAGAGTGTTTGAGGCTCAGATTTATCCATGTTTCACACAGCCTTGGCAACATCTTGTTGTTTATTCTTATAAGCTTAAATGAATAATGCAAGCTTCTGAAGCTCATTTTGTTGAGTCTTTTTCAAGTTTGTTCAGAAAACCCTTCTACAGTGAACTTTATGTGCAGGCATCAATATCACAAAGCAAATCTCACCAATTTTTGCCTTTGAAAATCTCCTACAATATCTGAAGACACCCCAAAAAATTACCACAACCAAAGTCTATGTAAAAGCATTAAACTGGACCAATTTATCACTATGATCTCTCTCCATCTCTCTTCCTTCCTCGGTATTAATTTTTAAAGGAAACCAGTGACTGTGATGTTTATAAGGAGTGAACCACACAGTATTCCCTGTCTGGTCCACACTGAAGTTTCTAAGATGCAATCCCCCAGGGACACATCCTCTTCTCTGCCTCACACCCTGCTCCCTGCAGGCAGGAGGAAGACCCATTCACTTAGTCCCTGCCTTACCCCTTCCTGAGCCTGCCTTACTCAGATTCAGACAGGCACCTCCGAGGAAGAGCCTCTCTCTCAGCTGCTTTCCTCCAGCAAAGATGAAGGCTAAGGAGCACTCATGCCGTGGAGGAGCTCTGAGGATGTATCAGTGGGAGAAGGCAGGAGGCATCGAGGTGATGAGGAGGTGCATCAACCTGCAAAAAATGTCTTCTCACGGCTCTGGCTATCCCCATTTTATAGCCAGTTGGTCTTGCATTCCTCACATACCCACCATTCCCAGAGAAACTGTAGCAAAGCCCACTGGTGTTTCTTAAAATGGAACAGTTAGAAATATGCAAAAAATAGAATTCCTGCTTTTAAAATAAAAGTTGATTTGTCTCTAATACAAAGCATACAGCCAAGTACCCCCAGAAAAAACACTTCACAAAGGAAGAAGGGAACTTGAAAAGAATTTCAGTTTTCATGCTGGTTTAAAGTTTATAGCCACACTGATCAGATCCTGTAATCCTTGTTATCAATCTGGCATTCTTGGAGTCATTCCCAAATACTCATTTTAGGAAAAGGATTTGCTTAGATTTAGATGTTAAGAATGTTGTGAATAAGGATACATCTAAAGAAAAACTACTTCACCAAGGATGTGGCACTCTAGTCTGATGGGAATCTATTCTGGTAGTGTCTTAAATTGTTAGAATAGAATATGCTTTTGGAGACTTGGTTGTGCCTTTACAGTGCACACAGGGAAAAAGGATAAAGCAAATGTTCTCCTCATATTGTATGGTAGCACATCCCACCCCAGGGAGGTCTGTCTGAAGCATTACTCAGTTCTGGTGCTAACACAGCAGACATCTTTTGCAGATGATTTAGCATCTCACAGCTTGGAAAGTGAAATACAGATCAATAGATCATATGGATCATGGATAAAATACTCAAAAGAAAGAACTTCTGGAAGTGCTTCCCCTCTGACTGGCAGCTGGCCTGGGTAGGAAGCAACACCTCTCCTTCTCTGCAGGTGAGAGAGCCTGGCCAGCTGCATAGGGGAGATAGATTTCACACACAAGGCACTTTCTGTATACATCACACTAGAAGTTGTCCACAGAATCACATTAGCATTTCATTGCGTTCAAACCATATCACATTCAAATCTGTTTTTCCTAAAAGGCTTCCACTGTGCATCACTGTGGGAAATTGCTAATGCAATATGATTGACATATAGGTTCTCCTGCATGAACATCCGCAGTAATCTGTGCTAATTGAGCCCTCAGTGGCTTGTGAAATCCTGCAGCGGGGAGGAAGGGTGGAGCATCCACAGGGCCTGCATCTTGGAGAACTGCAGCAAATAACTGTGTGGAGAAGAGGTAAGCACTAGTATCAGTGTACTTTATCCATGTAAATATCTGATTCAGTGGCAGGGATTGCCTTGGTCAAGGGACCAGGATATTTTCTATGAAAAAGCTATCTTGATGAAAAGCTATGAAAAAGCTTATCTGGATAAGCTTGGACTGTCTGTAGAAGGTTTTTCCCAAAAACAGGGCTAAGAACAAAAGGAGCAAGAACTTGCCTACCTAGTTCCCTCCTGTGGGGGAAAGGAGGAGATAGCTGGCCATTCCCAGTGACTTCAGCTGAAGATGTGAGTGCTCAGATTCTCTGTAAACCAGAACACCTGCTTATGAGATTAAACAGGCTTCATATGCCTACATTTGAGCCTGGCAGTAAAAATCAAAGGCTGGATTCTCTTTAGCATGTAAGATGACATGTCATGTTAACTACCAGCTTCAGAAAACACTGAGCAGAAGGCACAAATTAGACCCTGAGTCTTTAAAAGAAATATTTCACTCTCCGTCAAATCCATCTCAGGATTCCAAGGAATACCCCGTCTCTTCATGGCTGTTTCTGCCCTTCCTCTCCCCTCCTAACACTCAGCTCTGGTCCATCCAGCCCCTACAGCCCAAGGCTCCCAAGAAGGCCACCACCAAGAAGCGTGAGGTGGTCCTGTAGGACCATGCGGCAGGACAGGCATGGAGCCGCAGGCTGCAGCCTCCCACGAGAATGGATTTTGGTTTCTCTACTGTAGATGTCTCTGTGAAGGCCTCATGCCCTGTGTGAAGTAATTCAAGATCTGTTGATGAGAGAGATAAATCAGCTACCTCATATACACTGCAGGGTGAGAAACTGCACGTTGGCAGCTGGGCCAGCTGAGCCAGGGTAATTTGACAGAGACAAGTAGGTTTGGATAGGCAAGACCAGCAAGTAACCATAAGAGAGTTTTGAAAAGCCACATGAACTGCTTGTGCCTCCGGTCAGTTTTGTGCCTACTGGGCAGCGTGTGGGATTGCTTCCTGCCACAGGCCTCAGGGTAAACAGCTTTCCCTCAGGTGCCTCGATTTCTGCATCTGTCCCACAGGTACCCAGACAGGGATGGCTTTGTAAAGCATGATCAACTCTTCTGATGCGGAATGCTGCAAAGGAATGTTTAAAAGAATAGAAAAAAGTTTGGGGTTTTTGGGCTTTGGTTTTTTTTTGTTGTTTTTTTTTTTATTAAGGGAAGGTACAGCAAGAAAACACACATAAAAAAAGATTAAGCATTGTTGAAATGTATTGACCTCAGCTGCAGGGTTATTCACATTATAAAAGATTCTTCATTAGGTGGAGCTTTGCTGCTTGCAGACAAGGCCTCCTGGAAAGGGCACCTCCGTGGCCTGCTCCTGCCTGCTGTTCTGCACAGCACGGCTGCGTGACCCAGCACACCACCAGGCCAAGCAGACACAGAACCACCATTATCAAGAAGTGGCCAATCTGGCTCCCATTGTAGCCAGGTAATGAGGGTGAAAGGAAGCCTGAAGCAGAACAAACTCTAATGACCCACGGGTCTGTTAATTTTCTTTCCTCCTCATTTCTCTCTTTTAATGGACAGTGAGTTTGAGGCCAACAGTTGTGGGGAACTCGGGATGTTGGGAATATTTTCAAAACCTATACAATGGCCAGGCATACAGAGACACTCCAGAATGGGAGATGTTTTAGAAAGAAAAAGAAAAGATGCAGGATTTTGGCAGGGATCATGGTGACTGGGAGCAGATCGTAGGTGGTAGAAGAGAGCTTCTTGGGAAATGGGAGGTTGCAGTATCAAGCTGGAAGGTTGCCACAGCATGGACTAATGCTTTGGCAGCTGCAAACAAAAGGAAGGAGGAATGTAAGAAGTAACATGAAGAAAAACTGTGAAGAGATATCTGGAAGTATCACAACCTGTGACGAAACAGAAGCGGCAAAGATGATGCTAAGTTTGGCAGAGGGAGGGTGGTGATGCTACTGACAAGGAAAAAAGAATGGGAAGGAAACAAGTTCTGGATAGAAAGATGTGAAAGATATGGCTTTGCTTCTCCCAATCAGAAACACCCTTCGATCTTAACACTGTCTCAGAAAAACAGAGATCAATTTTCAGATTTTCTTCTTCTGTTTTTTTCTTGTTTTTTTAAGTAGGGGTGGCTGCATAAACTGGGGAGTCTCCTTCACTCCGTGTTCACCTCCACCATGTCCTTGCCGTGCCCTTGCCCAGAGGAACTGATCCTCAAAGAGAACTGCTCAAGCTTACATCTGTCCAAGGTGCAGAAACCTGCAAATTGTCCTGTAGAACAATCCACCTGATGTTTCACCTGCTTTAATTAAAATGCAAACATATATTACTCAGGATCTCTGTCTGGGCTCTGATCCTGCAATCTATTAAATTCACTCATCTGCAGAAGCACAGCCAGATTTTTAGCTGCTATAATAAATACACAGGGCCCAAGTCTCTTTAAGTCACCTTTCCACCTGTAAAATTCTCACAGTATTAACCTTTCAAACATTGCAGACAAAATATAAGATGGGAAGTAATCTGGGATATTTTTGAAAAATTAATTTTGGTGCACTGTATTCAAAGTCTAGTGCTTCCTTACAACTGTTCTCAAAGACAATAATAGGACCACGATGATTATCTCAAATTGTTGTTGTTATTACTATCCCTTGCTGTTCATGTACAGTAACACTAATGATTCTCTATACCTGCCTGTATCAGGAAACCAGGCAGTTAAACAGAACAACCTTTACTACATATATTTTTGCTGTGTTGTTTTCAGTTAAAATATTTATGATGCGTTGTTTGGCTTTTTTTCTTCCCCAACCCTGTAATTATTATTTGTAAAGGGTATATATTGCACAGAAAATGGAATCTCTCTATCCTATCACTGTATTTTTTGCAGCTGACAAATTATAGAGCATATAAATATATATTTCTGTCTCCCCTTATTCTTTTTAGTTTCTTTGAAACAAGGTGCCCAGTACTGCTGATGCTGGAATTACTGTTAGTCAGTATCAGCACTGGTGATAAACTCTAGGTAGTGTTTTGGTTAGAGGTCACTTGTAATTAGTAGTCATTGTCCTTTGAATTTAACAATGTAAAAATAAAACTTTATAGTGACAGATTAGCCTGGCCATCAAAATTACAGCACTTTAGCACTCAGGAGAGAGGATTGCATGACACACTATCTCCCCGTGTGATAACAGCAGATAGCTAAGAATTCAAATGCGAGATGCAGAAAGCCTGTAAAAGAATAAAAGGAGAGAAAGGAGGATTAACTGCCCAGATGTTACGTGATATATTATATTGACACTTCTACACTCCTCATTTAGTGAGCTGGGCCTCGTCTTGTACCCACTGAAGTGAAGATGGGGCACTACTGCCAGTTTTTGTGAGAGTAGCTTTCAAACCCAAGGTGTTACTGAGTTCCTCTACACTATGTCCCCACCTTCTGCAGATACTTGGCACGTGTGTGTATGACTCTTAGTGAAATACTAATTCTCAACTTCTGCACAAAGTTGTGCAGTTGATAGCTTTGTGCATATTTGTTTCAGTTGCTGCAGGTAAATAAAAGCTGCCTCCACCTCGTATCAGTTTACAAATACCGACACGGATTCGATGCATCCATCAGGAAATCTCCCAGTTTGCATATATCATATGGATATGATAAGGATTTGTGATAAAATATACTTGACCCTTATTCCAGGCACTTTTGTAGAATTACTGTTTATCAGCTCCTGTGAGAGTTAATAAAGTGAAGAAGAAAATGTTTCTAATTCCATCACAAAGGACAGACAGGAATGGTAACTACTGCTAAACCCAGTAAATACAAGATATCCTTCTTGATACAACTGACTTTAAATGTATTTTTGGGTATGTTTATTTTAGCTACTAAGTCAAATTAACTCAATATTTAAAAAAACAAAAAACAAACCACAAACATCCCCAGCCTCTGATTTAAAATCTAACAGGAAGCAAAGATGAACCAGCCAGACACTGGTACTTATCAAATCTGAAAGAAGGGAGTTGTCTGGCTGGATTAAAACGGATGAGGTTTGTTTGAGTGATGACATTTGTCCTACCGTTGCTGAGGAGAAGAATTTTGCAGCCGTTTCTTCATCCTATGCTCCTGAAGATGGGAAGATTAGTCCTACCACACAAATACTTGCACATATAGAGAAGCACATTTCCACACATCGGAGATGCTGAAGAGTACTGAAACTTACGTTATCTGCAGTGTCCTTCCCAAACCACTGCAAACTTGAATATATTCCCAAATCATCCACATCATTTCCCACTTCTGCCAAGGGAGAGCTCCTTCACTAAATAGTTGACCATTCTGGGCTGAAATATTTCTTTCACTAATTTATAAGATGCAAGTAATTAACAGCGGGCGTGCATGTCTGTGCGTGCGCACGTGTCCATGTGTGTGTCATTTATTTTTATTCCCACTAATGCCTCTTTTAAAGCAGACTTGGCTAGCATTAAATAAATTTACCCATAAAATCAACCTAGGAAAACACAAAGTTACCAAACAATATCCGAATTGTTACCAATGAGCAGAACTCCGAATTTCGCCCCACTTAGAGCTGCCTGGGCACGGAGATAAAATTACAGTGATTTATAATTTGCCATATCAAGGGCTATTGTTTTTGGAAATGTTGGTTACTTGCTAACATGTAACGTTTTAACTTCGGAGCCAAAAGACAAGAAGCCAATCAGAGTCATCGTTCGTAGCTGGAATAAAAACCCCGAATCCCAGCAATTCTGCTCAGTTGTCCCGGGAGCGTGTCCAGGAGCGGGATTTCTCGAACAGAAAATAACCTCTGAAAGGAAAAGTATTTCCAAACGTGTCATGTGGGGCTCTGGTTTTTCTTTTTTTCTTTTTTTTTTTTTTTTTTTTTTTTTTCCCCTCCCCTACTTAAACTAGAAAGAAAGAAATCCTGACAGCGGGAAGACTTGTCAGCGTTTAGCCATCCATAAAAATGTTTTTCCCCGCGCTCCTCCTTTCGCTCGCCGTCCTGGCGTCGGTCTGTCTCATCTCTCTGCTCTGCGGCCCCAGCCCCCGCCCGCACACC
>VZSE01008349.1:1525724-1565460 GCA_013398275.1 Promerops cafer
ACGAACCCCCCCCGCGGAACCCGCCCTTCACACCCCCCCCGCCGCCGCTCGCCCCCAGCCCCGCGGGAGCGCAGCCGCCTCGGGGGCCGCCATTCCGCCCGCCCGGGCTGCCCTCGGAGGGGATGCCCCGATCGCTGCCCCGCCCGGGGCCGTGCGGGGCCGGCGAGGCGTTTGTGTGGGACCGCCGGGCCGCCCCGGCACAGGTCCTTCGCCCAGTGCGCCCGCAGCCGGCCCTTCCCCGGGGTCCTTCCCGCCGGCCTCCGAGCCCCCGAGGATGGACACAGTGGCCAAGTGGGGCGTGGGCCAACTTCAACCCCGTCCTGCGCTGCAGCGAGTGCTGCTGACCCGGCTTTTGCGCACAGGGCGCAAACGCCGGCCGCGGGCAAAGAGTCGGAATCAACGTCGTCCCTCTGGGACGGCTGGACAGCACAGCTGCAACTGGTTTGGGGATCAGACTGCGCTTCCCACGCCGGGCTGTGCGGGGGTACCATCATTTCTCGGACTGGTCAGAGAACAGCAAACTGCAGCTGGCACTGGTGAGCAGATGCATTTCCTGCTCCACAGATTACCTATTAAACCCTCACATTCCCTAGATGTAAGGATCTCTAGCTATGTAGTGTATTGCATTGGCTGCAATAAGGAAGGGCTGAAAGAAGGGAAGTCAAGTGGCTTCAAGGACACTAGACATAAAAGCTACTCATGAAATTGGGGCTCCAGGCAGTGCTAGGAACAGGTACTGTCTGAACCTGACCCTGGCTGCATTGAGGGGTTCCAGTTAAATTGCACTGTGCCTTTTGAGGTCAATCAATAAATATGATTAAAGATACCATCCTGCTGACATTTTCACCAAAATTTTTTACATTGTAAAACATGACAGCAAAGCTAATGTTGTTTGAGTAGACATCAAAAAGCCACAATGCAATTACAGCTCCACAGAGCAGTTTTATCGAAGCATGCGTGTGTGAGGACTGTGATGCAATAGGGAGATACAATGTAATGCCCCAAAATATCTCTGTTTCCCTCTTTGGACTAAATCGTCTTCAAATACCAGTGGTTTCCCCACTGCTTGTCGGCCATCTACAGGAGACTTCTCGACAGATGAGTGGCAGAAGAGATGGTGTTAATTAAAAATCACTGTAAATATTAGTAAAGTGCCACTCACACGTTTTAATTCAGCGTGCTTTCAGATTTTATGTCCACAATGCTGTTTATTTTTAACTGGAGACATCATGCTGCAAATGCATACACGGGCAGTTGTGGGGGGTAGGGGGGTGGGTCGGCAGAGGTGTGGTGTGTAACTTACTGAGGCACAACCAAATTCTGCTGGGTCTCACTGCATCTCTTTCAGGTGTTGAAACCTCTGGTTTCTCATGCCTCTGCTCACAGTTTCTGCTACCAAAAAAGGGTAGCAGGACAAGGTGGGTCTTTACTCCTGCCACTCTGGTGCACAGCCTGCTGTGCTATCTCCAGTCTATCTGCATTGGCGGTGGACATTAAAATACCAGTACTGCTACTGGAGTGATCCCAACCAGGGCGGGGGTGGATAGCAGCAGAGCTGCTGCCCATATTGAGCAGTCAGTTCCTAAAACTTTCCTTTGATTGAAGCTTCCATTTAAATAGGCATAAATTATTTGTGAAATGACTTAATTGCATTCCTATTTGTGTGGTGGCAGTTTTAACCATCATATTGAAAAAAAGTCTAGTTAACAGAGGTCTCATGGGTGTATATATATAGATATTACTAGAGTTTGATACATTATAGATTATATAGCAGGCAACGATTTTTTTTGCATGCAGTTGTATTTCAGATCATGGCATGCACATATACATGTTTTATTACAAGAGCTGAATAGATGCTGATGTTAGCTGTGATCTGCTAAACCTTTGGAACGATGGATGTCCTCAGGAGCAGTGCTCGTATATCCCGCCTGTCCTTTCCACTCTCTCCACACACAGTGTCAGAGCCCAAATCCCTGCGCCCAAATCTTCTTCTGCATGGCTTTCAAAGCTGGTGTCCTCTTTTTAAGGCTCTGCTCCTCCTGCCAGGGCAACTCATCACCTGTCACTCCTCTGCACTGCCTGGGCTCTGCTAATTCCATTTCTCATTTGCCATTATCTCTCTCCAGTGCCTCATTTCCCATCCTGCCCTTTGTAAAAGCCTTACCTTAGCCTGCACAAGATATAACTTTCCTTCTCAAATCTCCTCCTGTAAAACATGGACCAACCTTCTTTACTTATAAAGCAAAAGCTGATCGGAGTATTCTTATTTCAGTGTGTATTTTGTCTTGTTCTACTGGATAACTCTGTAAAGAAAATCATCAGTATAAGGTTATATAGAAAATAGTAAAGACTGAATGTAGATGTAAGACGGATGGAAGGCTACTACTGTCCTTTAGCACTGATACTGTGTAAAACATAGAATAACATCAATTTTCCACTTGGACGGAACTGCAAGTTCCTGAGAACTGTAAATATACCAACTCTGTATGTACTGCTCCAGGGCTCCAGTGAAGTACTGGCACTGTCCACCACCGAACAAGGAGCAGCTGTTACAACATCAGTGTCGTGTGCTGTGTGATGGAGATTCCTCAAACAGCTCCAAGTGTGCTGCTGCGGGCACTAGAAGACTCCTAGCCACAGTATTGGATTTACTGTGTGAGTTACATTTTCCGCAAGGGCTTTCTCCAGGCAAAGACACAGCAGGCACGTGCCTCTGGCAGCAGCTTTTTGGGAACAGCAACACAGTTGTGGTTGTTGCCCGCTTTGCCTGTGCCAGAGCCCTGGAAAATGAGGGCTGTTCCTGTATTGCAGGGTGGAGTCAGACATGCGGGGCAGCATTGCCAAGAAGCAGCTTACTATTCAAGCAGCAGCAGTCACCATCTCACTCTCTCTGTGGGTGCCTGAACTACAAGCCCAAACCCTGCCAGGATGCCCAGCTCCACACCTTTTATGCCTCTTCCCAGGACAGAGCTGGACCAGCCCCAATTCCTTACCCTTGGGTTTGACTGTTTGATATTTCTTGTGCTGTCTGGAAGCTTGGAGCTTACCTGGCTTCTTATTCACAGGCAGTTTGGGTATCTCAGCATCCTAACTAAGGTCCCAACAGTTTGGACACATCTGTGTCAGGTTTAAAAATAAACACTTGAACCATCAGGGAGTCTTCCTTCACACACCTTTTCCAGCACAAGCAGGACGAAACATTTGCTTTTACAAAAATGTAAAACTCACATCAATTTCCTGCATGTTTATGGTTTAAGATGCTAGTTGTCAGAAGAAAAACAGGTGGGAAAAGCAGCTGCAATCTTGTGCAACATGTTGGTGAATGCAGCATTGCAGAGACTGTGCTGGGCAGCTGGGTGGTCTGTTCTGTCACAGAAAAGGCATTACAATTGCTCATCTCACTGCTCTTTGCTTCAGACTCTGCAAATGAAGCTATAAATCCAGAGAGGGAGAAGAAGGAGGTAGGCAGGCCGGTTTGGAGGTGCATGCCTAAAGAGAGAGAAGGAAAAAAGGGAATTAGCAGTAGAGTGGATGGAGTAACAAGGACCACCCGAGAAGACTGAAAAACAATAGTTCAGAAATACTGGGAGACACAGAGGTGAACAAGCTGAGTGGCTTTAGGTACTGCCAGCAGGATGGGGATTCTGTCCCTTTTGGGTCAGATGACCAGTAAGATCTGAAATTTGTCATTTAGCTTCATGGAACTTTTCATCCAGGGTTGAAAGAGGTGTCAAGAAGTGAATAAGCCTACTCTGGTATGGAAAAATGCACTTTTTCTCAGTACCTTTCAATTACCAGATGAAAAAGACTCTGCAAAATATTTGGACTGGCCAGATTACTATAGTTTTCATAAGTGGAAAGGATAATTTCCTATCCAGTACCATAACAAGATTTTTGTTAGTGTGTGTATGTGAGTACTGGCTGAAGTACCTGTACAAAAATGAAATCATATTTGTGATTAAAGATTTTTGGGGCAATTTCTGCTCTGAGCTAAAACCCCATAAATTCTAAGGAATTCCAGGGAAAATTGTCTTCATCTCATTATAGCAAAGCTCCACAGGGTCCCTTGATTTTTTTCTTTTCTTTGATCCACATACAATGAATTGGCTTTAATTTTCCAAAGCTTTTAGTGCACTGAGATCCAGCTACCTGTCTTGTTATTTGTGCTGAGTTTGTTCTCTGTTGCAGAGAGTAAGACTTGAGATGCTCAGAACAATATGATTGTTGGGATGACTTTTTATTCCAAGAGATGTGGATTGATGCCAGACTAGCTGAGATTAGTTGGAAGAACAAGATCATCCAGTTGACAGAGTCTGTTACTTTCTCCTCAAAACTATGAGACCATGTGGAGGAAGAGGACAGAGACAACCTACTTGCACTTCTTGTTCCTTTAGCATGGCAACATTGATGACTTAGTAAACCTTAGAAGGCAAACTCTGGAAGGATTCTGTTTCCACCCTTTTTAGCCATCACTGGCTGAAACCTGTGATAAATCACCTTCCTGATGTTTGCTTGACCTGGATGAAATATTTATGTGCCTCTGGCTCAGCTGGCATTGATTCAAGAAGCGCTGTAATCCCCTGCCTTCACTTCACCTTCTGAACTTCACACCTAATGTTGAGAAGAATCAGATGAACCCTCAGCCATTTTATCTAAGTCCATTCTTTATCTTACTAACCTGAGCAGTTTTCTTGTTGCTGAGGACTTGCTTGGATGAAAAGGAAGAGTATGGAACAAAAACAATATGCAAAGATTCATTGGTAGTAAGAATGAACCACTGTCCTTTGACTTCACATTTGTACAGAGGTCCCAGGATTTCCCTGAACTTTGGCATCAGAGCCAACAGCTATGGTTGAGCTAGAGCAAGTCTTCTGGAAAAAGAGATTTTGAAATTATTAGTGATGGAAAATCCACTACAAGTTTTGCTAAGTTGTTCCATGGTCAGGCTTATCCTCAGCTGAAAAGGTAGCATAAGCATGGGCTGTAAAGAAAAATGGCTTTCTCTGCTCTGAATTTTTCTAGCTTCAGCTACTAGCAGTTTGATCTTGTGTCTTTACACATGGGACTAAAAGTTCATTATTTCTGCATGTCTGTTCCGTTACAGCCTGTGCTTATGCTACCTTTTCCTTCATACACTTGGCAATGGCCCTTAAATATCAGGTGAATAAATCATCTGAAGAGCTGCTGCTCCCCTTTGAGTCCTTTCCAAATTTTCAATATTTTTTGAATGGTGGACATCAAGAACCCAGGCTTCTCCAGCTCTACTAGACATCAGGGCACATACACAGTCTTTGACCTTCTATGACCTTGACACAGTAGTTGACCTTCTATGTCTCTATTTCAACCTATGGAGATCACGCCAGTATTTAATGATTTTGGTTCTTGCTGAGATGAAGCCCAAGATTTATTTAGGTTCTAGGTTAGACTCCCCATCCTCTCATACCTTGACCTGGAAACATTCTTCACTCCAGCATGTCACCTTACAGACAGGAACAGAGTGTGAAGAAATGTGCTGTTTTCTTGAGCCAGGCTTACAAGCAAGTACTGGAATAACTTCCCCATTGCTGAGGGAGAAACTCTACCTCTGAAGAACAGATTAGGCAAAAATCTGTCTGAACAGATCTTTCTTGTAAATGGGGAGGGATAGAATGACTTTGAGGTCTTCACATGCCCTACTGACAGTCTAATTACATATTCTCTTCAATTTTTTTTCTCTTCCTTTTTCAACAATGCCATAATTTGTGTCATTGGCAAAGCTCTCAGTAACAACATCATAGATTGTTCTGCGTTATTATTAAAAACATAGTTAAATACTGTTAGGTCAAGAATTTATCTTTTTGAGGTCTCATTAAAAATCCATCAAGCTGATAAACTTTTCCCCATTTATGGTGACGTTTTCAGACCTAGGAACTAGTCAGTTTTTAATCAATTTAAAATAATACAAATTCAGTACAGCTTACATTAATTTCCTAATTAAAATGTCAGGTAGCATGAAGCCGACTACCTCTGAAAAGTCTGTAATATCAAACTCATTTCCTTTACGAGCTAATCTTTTAATTCAGTTTTAATTTCACCAGATATATTTATTGAGTGGTGGTACATACGTTGTCCTCCTGTTGTCGTCCCTTAATCCTTTAGTGGCCATGACCTTTTTTAACTGTTTCATTGTTTTACCTGGAACTGTTTTTAACTCAGAAGGACCTCTAATCACCCCACATATTCCATACATCTCAAAATGCTAACATAATATTAGCTGTCTTCTGCTTTAAGTTTCCTAACCTTTCAAAAACTGTTGAAGTAGCATGTGTTGGTTATAGAGCTCATTAGTGCTCACATTTAAAATCCTTAAGAACAAGGTGTTAGATGCTGAATTTTTATGACCAGGAAATCCAGTAAGCAGAGCTTTTTCAAAAGAAGCTATTGACCTGATCATTTCAAAATGTCTTAAGTCAGGGTATGCTTTTTAACATCATCTTCAGTTATTGTTAAAATAGAAAATATGTTATCACCTCACAGTATAAGTAGTTAAACTCTTTTTTTCCCAGATAGTTTTTTAAATCTTTAATTTATTATTCCCAGTTCTACCATTTCCACCTAGTACTGAAGAAATAATTGTTTGAATTACTTTAACTTCTGGAATACTTAACTCCTTTCTTACCGTTACTTTTGCTATGATGGATTTATCCTCCTTTTTTTCCATTATGATTTTTTTTTCTAAAATCTCTATTTTTTTTGTCTTGTGTGTTTTATAGAACATATTTGCATTCATACTCATTTGGGGTCTGTCTGTTCTCTGTTAACCAGAATAGCCTCCGTTCTCACTTGGATTGTGGTTTTGAAAGCATCTCCTAGAACGTTTTAAGCAGTTCCTAATTATGATTCCCTTTCTATTTATTTTCTTTCTTTTCAGCTGATTTAGCTTCAAACTGCTTTCAGCTTTGTAAGACTGAATTTCTGGATTTGGTTTGTGAGGTTTTTTTTTATGGTTTTTGTGGGTGGTTTTTTTTTTTGTTTTTTTTTGTTTTTTTTTTTTATTTTCAAAAACATGATGAGCAGTCTGNTCTATTTATTTTCTTTCTTTTCAGCTGATTTAGCTTCAAACTGCTTTCAGCTTTGTAAGACTGAATTTCTGGATTTGGTTTGTGAGGTTTTTTTTTATGGTTTTTGTGGGTGGTTTTTTTTAATTTTTTAAAATTTTTTTTTATTTCCAAGAACATGTAAAGCAGTCTGAACTATCTCTCCTGATCACACATCACAAATGCAATTAAGTCATGATACCTTGCAATTAAGCAATCTCTGTATTTTAGTGATAGGCTTCTTTACCTGTCAAGACTTAGTCCAACACATATTTCTTCCATGTTAGATGCTAAATTTTTGCGGCCAGGGAAGCCATCCTTAGTGAACAGAACTTTTCAGAAGAAATTATTGACCTGACAGGGTATCATTCCTGACCCTTTCTGGAAGCAGATTTAAAGTGAGTCCACAGAGATATTTTTTTCTCTTGGCCATGTTGTCATGGATTTTGGAAGATTTTGGAAAGTGTTCAAAATCCGAGAAAATGTGGCACATTGTGATATGATCTAGTGGGCATGGTGCTATTCAGTTAGAGGTAGAATTTGGTGGTCTTGGAGGTCTTTTCCAATCTTATTGGAAACTTTGTTTTATCTTTATCTGTCATAGGGCAGCAGTTATCCCTAAAATGCCCTTGTGTGTTCTGTTTACTTAGAAGGTATGGTTATTTGGATTTTCACATGCTTATATGGTTTCTTCATATTCTTGCTCTAGGAAGGGAAAAGAATGGTCACAACAACAACAGGCCAGTAATTCCCCCCTCCCCCACCTTTTTTTTTTGTTTTTTTTAATGGGCTTAAAAGCTCATTAAAAAAATTTTCAAAACAGAGACTGCAAAGATGTGTTTCACTTTTGGAGAAAGCCCATCTTGGAAGGTCATTTTAAACTCTTATCACTAAATGGTGTCCTCAGCCTTCCCTCTCCAGATGAAAACATGTAAAGATGTTAAAAATTAATGTTGATGGCAAACATCTCCTTAATAATATTTTATTTTAAAACACTCCCACAGTTTAAAGAAAGACAGTATATGTGCCTGCCAGAGGAGAAAAAAAGACATCTTTATAAACTAGACTATTTAAAACTCAAAATACAAAAAGAGGAAAAAATTCTCAATGATATCTGTCAGGCAAGAACATTGTACTGATAAACATATCTTATTTGTTCAGTGTTGGCATTAAAGCGGGATGCAGTGAGTAGAAGGGAAAATGCCATCTGTATTAGAAAACTCAAAAGTATTTTAATTAAAAACTTGATTTATATGGATCAGATTTATCTGTATTTTTATTACCTGGCAGAAGGAAAAAGAACCTCACAAACTTATAATTGCTTCAAGCAATAGGGGTCAAGCAGTGCATCATTTTACCCTGTGTTTGCTTTAAAACAAACTGAGTACTGACTGAATATTTTGCTTAGGAGTTCCAAGAAGAAGACCACTGCACTCCAATCCACTCCTTGTAAATATGTTGTTGTCTTGGAGATCATGAAGTTATTGCCACTCCATAGGACAAGTAGGAACAGTCTGCTTGGAGGTCTGTGGCTTTCAAAGGGAGATGCATTTGGTAATTTATGCCCTGATTTAAAGTTGACTGCAGTTCATAGGAACTACCACCGCCATTTTCATTAAGTTATGGATCAAGTAGTTATTAAATAAGGACTGCAAGACTAAGCTTGTGATAAATTCACTCCCCTGGGAAACACCTGGCACCAAATACCAGGCCTCATATTTAATCAAGTTATAAGAGAAGCTGAGATACATAAAGATCTGTTTTACTCAGCATCTGTTCAGTGACTATTAGGCATCTGAAATGTACAAATCCTGAAGAATGTTTTTATACCTACAAACATTTTTAACCCACTCAATGCCTAGGATGAAATACTTTGAGACAGTTCATTAGTCTTACATTTTGTGGTCTTACCATAAAAAACCTCTAAACAAACCAAAAGAGAAATAAAGGGAGAAGAAGCTATTTTTTATGGAGGAAAGCAGATCAGTAGTTAAAGATTTGCCACCAAAGCATACCTATAGGTATATCATCATATGAACTTCAGACAGAAAAGTATTTATTCCTTAATTCATAAAGCAGCTACTTATTTTCTAGAGTCTTACCACATTTGAATCACAGAGATGATGCACAGTACCTGATACATATACTGTTGCCATTTCATGATGCCTCTTCATCTTTTTCCATGCTCCAGACCATATTCCAGAAAAATTTCATCATTCCTTTCACAGAAACATCTGTCCAACTGTAAAATAGACCCTTTTTTGTTGTTGTTTTGTGGCTTCCATCACAAGACTTAAAGGCACCATATTTTACAATCTAACACATTTAGATTCAGTGAAACTCTATGTTACTGCACACTAATGTAATAATGAGAAATGTAATTAAAGTCACTGCTATAATAACATCTTATCGGAATGCACAATGAAGATAAACTTGCTTATTCCAGAGACAGAGGGCTTATTGCATAGGAAGCAGTTTGTTCTGATGGATTCTTTGATCTACAACCGGTATCTCTGTTAACTGGAGGGGTGAGGAAGGGCTCGGTATATATTGCCACATTTTCTTTTGGCTGCCAAAGGGAGGATAATTAAAATAAAGGGGGCTTCAGGATCAAAGAAATGGAAAAAGTTATGCTGCCTAGTCGACAGGCTGAGGGAAAAAAGTTTTTAAAAATATCTTCATTAGTAAATATTTAGAAGGCACAGATGCTGAATAAACACCTCATTTAGCTACAGAGTTCAGCAGAACAATTACTGTATGAAAAAAATCAAAAGATTCAAAAGAAAAATAAAACTAGGTTGGTGGCTAGTATGTAAACTGTGTGTAGAAATACCACAACTATGCACAAGGTATCAGGTTTTTTCATAAAGGGCGAGAAATTATTCTGACTCATCTCTCCATATTTTGTACACAAATGAGACTGGATGGCAACTAAAAGGCTCAGAGAAGGCTCAGAAGTCAATCCCTGGGAACTGGGTGAGATAGTTTCAGCAAACTGGCCCTTGGCACTGTGTATCTCAAACTGGGAGGCCCAACTAGCTCCAGTCTCTTCCAAAGGAGGCATTAACAAGCACAAGGAAAGAGAGAAGAAAAGAAGTGATTTCTTTATTCTGCACAAGGCTTGTGAAAGCTGGAGCACAACATTGTTTATTCCAAATACTTAAACATTCAGTGCAAGGGTCCATGTTTGCAGAGTCCAAGTGGAAATGACTCAGCATACTAAAAAGAAAAAGAGCAAGCTGTCCTGTTGTAATTCACATAATTAAAATATTCTGCCTAAATGCATTACATCTCCCCACACACATCAAAGGCTTGTGTTTCCTCAAACTCTCCATTTACATTTAAGGAAGCCAGAGTTCTTAAGCCCTTATGAGAGAGAAAATATGATGCGGTCTGGGCATCTCTGCCTTGGTGTGCTTAACAAATCATAATACAGTGTAAAATACCAGGACCCAGGCAAAGATGCCTGATTTTCAATACACACTGCAGCAGCACCGCTGCTCTGTCACCCTTTGCTGTATTAAGGGCTGTGTGTCTAATTCAGTTTGTACATCAGCCTGTAGCCACACGAGCCTGCCTGTGGGGACACACTTTGTACTGGCTGGGAGCGGGGCTGCGGCCCAGCCCCATCCCTGATGAGCTACAGCTGTGTGAGCCAGGTGACCAATATCAGAGGCAATGAGACATGGAGGGCTGACCAGTCCCAGCAGGGCCCACAGCTGCAGGGGATGTGAGATCAAGGGTATAAAAGGTTGTGCTAGAGAACGAGAGGCAGCAGATGCTCCAGGGGCCTCTGGAGGGCCTAGCCAGAGCTTGCAGGAGCAGCAGAAGACCTGGAAGGAGCTGCCAGCTATGCAAAAAAAAAAGGGCAGCTGGTCCCACAGCAGCTCCAGAGATTGTAGAAGGAGCTGGTGGCCCTGCAGCAACTGTGGAACCTATGACAGTAGTCATTGACCCAGAGGCAGACACTTAAAGCCTTCTGAAGTGGTGTAGTGGTATTCTGTGAATTGTGCCCATCTCAGCTTTGACATGGGCCCACCAGCAGCCCAGCAGTGCTGGAAAACTAGGTTGCAGGTCTTAATGAGTCAGCAGGAATTTATATCCTAGCTGGCATATTTTTAAAGGTTTTTTGGTTTACTTGATTTTTGAAGGTTGTGTGGGGAAGTCCTGGCAAACAGAGGTCTGCCTAGAAGAATGGCACTTGTGATGTGAATGGGCAAGGGCCTGCTGTGCCACTGTTGGCATTTGCACAGGCCTGCCCTTTTCCTCTGTGGCTTTAGGTAGCTTTGGTGAAGGCTTCATTAGCATAGGTGAGGTATTTGCTCTCTGGCCTGGCAGCCTCCAGGTGATGGAAAATGCAAGTGGAGAGGCAAGAGTTTAGGGAAATAAGGACTCAGCAATCCCCATGTTGGAAAGAGCAACAGCTATGGGTTTTGGGCCAGTAGTAAAAGTGACAGTCATTGCAGAGGTGTCCTGAGATGAGGAAAGCAAGGAGGAGCCAGCAGTAATGCTTGTGTGGGCTGCTTGCACTGGGACTGACTGGACTGTGGGTGCAGGCTTGTAGGGCTTTGCTGGGAAGAGACATTGACAGGGAAGATGAGGGGCAGGCACTTAGTGCTTGTTGTACCCTCTTGTATCATGCCCTGGAGACTAGTGATATGAGTTGAATGATCAAAAGTTTTAGAAGAAAAGGTGGTAGCCATTTTCCCTTTATAGCCCAGCTGAGCCTACAGCTGGGATGGTTTTAGGTCCAGGATGATAATGTGAAGAGAGTGAGGGTAGGGGCTAGGGTGAGGTGGTGTTACCCTTAGGTCTCTGGATGTGAGGTCAGATTTTTTCCTTGGCTTAGGGGGCTGTGTTTGGCTGACTATGTGATGGACAGTGTTAGGACTCTTCTGGTGGGGGCAGCCACTCCAAAAGCTGGAGCCTGTCACCTGGCCCACATTCTTCTTGGCTGAAGCAATATCTCCCTTCAGGTTTCTTTAATGTAATTTGGTTATTTCCAGTGGGTTGGTGCTATTTACTGGGTTATTGTATTGTGTATCTTGTGAAGACAAGACTTAAGACTGACCACTATAAACAATTACCACATAGTTCAGGGGATGAAAAAAGAAGAATATTTTAGAAAAGTTTTCTTGTTCAGTCTTTTCCCATGATACTCAGAATCTAGTTTTCTCTAGCAGCAGTAACCAACCATTCTGTGGCATTTAGTCTTATGCTACAAAACATTGGTTTCCCAATTAATTTTCCCTCTTAGTGAAGAGTTGGGGAATAGATCTCATTTCCACAACATGGTCGTATAATCCCTTTTTTTACAGCTTTGATGAATTAGAGAAGTTCTCCTTGCCTGCCTTAGCTCCTCAGTTGAAAGCTGTTGGGTATAAGAGGTGGTGCTTGGTACTTGTAGGAGAGTGGGCACCAGACCATCACCTGAGGAAGGTAGGAAGTAGGGGCTGCATCACCATAGCAACATAATGGCTACAACAAAATAGAGCAGACAGGTTTTGGATACTGCTTAGCTTAAAGGAATTTAATCTGTGGTACCTTCTTTCTGAAACAGTCACTGAGCTATGAAAAGGTCCAGCATGGGGCCACTGTTTAGCAAGGAGTGCACGACTCCTGAGGACACAAAGTAGAGAGGTACACACCCTCCCTTTTAACAGAAAAATATGTTTGAGAATGGGAAGTCTTGGTTTTTGTCCATGTGCTGGAAACTGCTTCACAACACTTGCCTGAGAAGCAATTGAATAAAATGCCTCTGCAGCACTGGAAACAAGACAGAGGACTCCTTTCCCAAGGGGATATGTAAACTTTTCATTGGAAAAGATTTAAACTTGTCATTTGACATATTTTGTCAGCAACGATTTTATTACTCAGTGGCTATTAATCATGGGCCTTACTGTGGCATTCATATTTCAAGTCATTAGCCTTTTATTTTCTGGCAAAAATGTAGTAGATCTGTAAGAGTGACTGTTCCCTGCTGTTGAGAAAGCCATGGCATCATAAAACTTGAGAAGCCTTGCACTAATGTAATCAATCTACTAAATGACAGCTATATTTGAAATACAGTGTGCATGTATAATGCCTCACAATGGAAAGCAAAATCCTGGTAGCACTGCTGTGTTGTGGCTCCACACCAGCAATTTGGTGAGTTTCTTGTGTGAGACTACTTCCATTTTGCAAACCCTTCTTCTTCTTGGAGGTCTGTTCCCTCAGACTTGGTGGTGATTATCAAACACCAAATAGTGTGTTGGCCACATAGCATTTTGATGTCAGGTTTGCATCCTAGCAAAATGACAACCACGTCTTCTTTTCTTGTTTGTTTTAATTACATTATCTCTCAGATACGGAAGATAATGTTTGCCACTGACTTTACATCCAGTGAATGTTTCTTGTAAGTTTTTTTTCTGTGTTAAGCAAAGACCTGTGAAACCTGAGTTAATTTATTTTGAAGTTCTTTACGGTGATACTGACTACAAAGACAACAGCCATCTTAGGAGAATTGCATACTTTCATCTGTCCTCTTCTTTGAGAATGAAAAATTAATCTCTACAGGACACAGACCCATTTAGTATGGGATTCAGCCCTGAGTGAATATAAATGCAGATTAAATTGGGGTGAAAAGGTTGACAAGTCTGCAGCAGCAACATGGAAAGAACAAATCTTTTGTAGAGCTAGGAATTTCCTAAGAAACTTTTAAGGTCCTTGTAAATTATTATCTAGGCACAGCTGAGGACATCAGTCTACATTCCTGCTAAATTTTCCTAATTCTTAAATATCTGAGTGCAGCAGTGGCTTTATGAATGACCATTCTGCAAATTTTTTCCCCAAACATCAAACATCTTGCTTGATGGAAAAATAAAAGCTCTTGCACATTGCTCAAACTTGTGCAGTGATATTATCCACTAGATTTGCACTTAGTAGCAAAGACAGTATTCTCCCCAAAGTAATCACAGTGCATAATAAAGCCTCTTTAAAGTGGGGAGTGTAATTGCCTGCTGTTGACTGCACACCTACAGAACTATAAGCCTAATGCTTGCATTGATAGAGAACATCTCAGGAGGAGAGGAGCTAAAACCTCAGGATTTTTAGTGCAGCCTGCAGGCAGGGTAATTGGGGTCCCAGGTAACAGACAAAATGACTTCATATTCCCTGTGAGTGTTCACAGTGAGGAGCTTCTATTCCAACATATTAAAATCTTTTGTCCTACCACTGGAAACTTCAGTAGAGGTTTTTTGAGGGTAATTAAATTATCATGCCCATCTTCCAGATTAGGGCTAGTCTGATTTACTGTATAATCTTGAGTAAATAAGGAGTAGCCAGGAATAGAAAGAATGCTTCATTATTTTACAACCCAGAGAAATCATTACATGTGAAATTAGATTCCTGTAACCATGCAGGTCTGTTCAAGGCACTCCTGAAATTCCTTTGTGATGGGCAAGGGTGCACACAGCAAGATCACTCTTCCCTCACTACTTTCTCCAAAACCTTTCAGTACTGGAGGCAGAGCATCCACGGTTTCAGGGAATGGGGTGGGCCTTACACTGAATTTTCCTTCCTTCAGTCTTCTCAGTGTTAGATAAAACCCCATTCTCTCGCTTCTGAATAATTGTTCAGGGGTACCTGAGCAGTGACCCTGCATTTGGGACTTTTATCATGATCCTCTTCCACTATCTGGAAAAGGGAATGTCCAGGATATGAAGTTAGCTCTTCCCTGGTTATCATGATACTTAGGAAGGCACTGGCAAGTATGTGAAAGACAGACATTACACATGCAGACAAAATGGTAACATCTCCACCCTGCAGTATTTCTGTAGGATCTGACAAATCACAGCATTCTTATTCTTTGTTTAATACTTAAGGATGAATGGCTCTATTAAGTTGTTTAGTTCTATTTATTCATTTTGGTAAACAGACTTTTTCAGTAATTAATTTGTTTGATAAGTGAACTGAAAAGGTCCAGATTTCCTCTGCCATGGGATTACTACAGGCAGATATGAGTGTGGGTGCAAGAATTTCAGAGGTGTCATGGAAATTGAGGCAATACATGGAAACATGAGTAGTGCAGCCAGAAGCTGCTTAAATCTAATATATTCTTGTGCAGCCATTCTTTTTATCTAGCTTTCTAGCAAATACTGGAATGAAATTGTTTGCTGTCTCCTTTATGAGAATAATTTTTGTATCTGTCCTTTTTGTAGTCCCCTTGCAGTACTCCTGAAGAAAATGGGCTATTTTTCATTCTGTTCCTGTTCTTATGAAGCATTTTATTGAGAAAATAAATTGTCAAGAATGGTAAAATTAGGACATAACATCAGAAAACATTTTTGTGGGACCAGAATTTTACTGTTTGATTGAAAACCAGTAAAGGTTGTTCTAACCTCATCTGTGTTTCATCTTTCATTATCACAAAATTTTCTACCTGGGCAGAACCTAGCCAGACTTGTAAAACAACCAAAGGGAGAGCTGACACAGTTGATTACCACTTCCAAAACGTATGACTTGGCTTAAAAACTGGAAGATGGCCATGGATATGGTTTTGGTTTTTTGGCAGCAAGATATGGAAGTTATCAGTAGTTCTGTTGTTGAGACCTTAAATGGCAGACCTAGTCAGCCAGAAAGAGTTAGAAATTCCTTGTGGTTTTGACCTTTTTCCTAGTTTGACAGCAGATGATTGAGAGTGTGCAGTGGGTAGTTTAGGACAGTCTGTGCAACTAAGGCTGTATACAGGGTGAAGTCTGTCCTTGACATAATTAGCTAAACCTTTCTCTACTTTACAAAGATAGGAAGATAAGGATTAGTCCCACATGTGGAAGGCTGCTTTCCAGAGACTAGGCAAAGTGAATTTGCCAAAACTGTTTGCAGAACTCCATGATTCTTCATCACCCTGTGGTTCGAGTACCTCTTCTGATCTCCAGTCCAAAAGCTGACACTCAATATTGCCCTTTGTTTTGCAATGGAATCTTTATACAGCTCCAGAATAACCACAGATGAAACACCAAAACATGGCAAAAACCAGATGGGAATGCCAGAGCTCATGTCACCTCATTCTTCAAGAATATTGCATAGAATGTGCCAGCAACAAAGGCTTGGATTCAGTCTAGATATTGAAGTTTGTTCTGCTGAAACAACAAATTGATGAAAATCCAATGGAGGAAAGTGATCTTGACAGCAGAGCACGAAGAACCAAGGAAGGCAGAGCCTGACTGATGCAAAGGGATGCACCTGAGGGGGAGTTAAGGTCATGTAGATAAGAAGGATCACCTGTGGCTAAGCCATTTTGGAAGGATATTTGTTTGGTTTGCAGGTGTTTCTTGAACACCAAAGAGTGTTCTGGTACTTGGAAGACTAAGCCCAGCAAGCAGGACTGGAAAAGTTTTGTTTGTTCCTTTTTTACAACAATTACAATATCTAATTATGCAGCCAGGGCAGTTGAACAGATCCATGAACGAAAAGTTAAGTAGATTAAAAAACATCGAGGGAAATGGAGGTTAGTTAGCCCTTTCTTTTCTGATGGATCTCTTAAATGAAATCATATACTAGCACACGCTTCTCAGCTATGATCTCACAACTATTACTAATGCTTGGTCATATGAAAATATAATTTCTTTCCCAGTAAGAAACAAAGGTTTGTCTGTAGCTTCTCCCTTGAGCCTCGATGACCCCTTGGGCTTGTGTGCTCAAGACTCCCTTATGTGCTGTTGGGTAAAGCAATAGGCACGACTTGGTACCATCCCATTCTTAACCTCTGAATCTCTATCCCAAAGAGGTAGATAACTTATGGTCCAGCTGGCAGGGTGCAGCCTCCAGCAATGCTGGAACACTACTTTAATTCATGCCCCTTAAGCTATTACAGACATGCCACTGCATCCCTAAGAAACACACACAGATCATAAATAAGGTTAGATGTTATTTTAAGTAATAAACACTAAGATACAGAAATTTCATTGCAGCCTTCTGTCTTTGTCTGTCTCTTTGTTTTGACTATTTTTAGTTTGCAGTAAGCATTATGACTGCGAACTCAAGGAACACTTGGACAATAGGTACATAAATAGTTATGTATAGGTCTCCAGAGCCTTAAACATTAGCAGAGAATTCAAGTTAAATACTGGCTGGTACTCTTGCATGGCTTGGAAATACAAGCTGTACTTACACATATTGCTATAATTTTATTTCCCATGATGAAAACCTAACCTGGACATTGGTGGTGGTGGAAGGGTCTGCACAGAAGCTTCGAGAATTGCAAATTAATGTATTACTGAACACAATTCTGCAGGACAAACTGGTGCCATCTTCTATGTTTGTCTGCTTATACTTGACAGCAATGAACTTTGAGAACTTTACATAGACAAAAATGGATTAAACCCATGTGATTACCCATTTAAGAGATACCCTGCATTGTGATAATGCTGCGGTGTTGCTGAAACCTGTTAGAGGTATTAGCTGCTAGAGCTGTCACAGAAAACATATTGCACATCCACAGACATGCCTGAGAGTAAAATGAAAGATTTCTACTGTTTTTACAATTGATAAAACCTGAGTTCAAAAAAATAGCTTGTAAGGATAAAAGCTAAGTGTGTATCAAGGGATATTGCTTTGGGATATTGCATGGCTATTGCTTTGGGTTGTGATAAAAAATAGTAACAGTAAAGAAAACTTGTGTGAACTACTGAACACTTTCTAGTAACTTGATTTTTTTTGGCGTATGTTTTTCAAAGAGGACTCTTTAATATTGTTGCCTTTTGAAAAAATCTCTTGTGAAGTATTAGTAAAGTGGTGCAGAAAATTAAGGTTTTTATGCAGACATAAAAATGTTGTTTTTTTTAAAACTGAAATTTATATTTATAAAAGCACTGCCTACGCAGACATTGATGTTGGTAAGAATGTTGCAGAATTACCATGTAGATTTTCTCTATTTGTTTTTATTTTCTTTTCACAGTCTGTGAGAATACTTTTGAGTCTTTGGAGACCTGAGTCAGGACAGTGAGTAATATAGAAGACTTTCACCTCCTGCAGGTCACCCCTGCAATTGCAAGGCTAGAGGAAATAGCAGAAGTTAAGACTCCACTGAAATACAAACAGATGTATCTCTGCAACTCTACAAAGAGAAGCATGAGAACAAGTTAGGCAGAGCACTGGTTTGAATGACAGCCTTGGTGATCAGGGAGGTTCTTTGTTTATATCTGAGGCACTTAGTTCTCTACACAATCTCTACAATTAAGCAGGCCTGCATCAAACATGAATCAAACAGCTTTTTTCCTACTAGGAATGACTAAAACATTCTACTCAAATCTCCCATTTCATGTTGAATCACTTCGTAAATCAAGTGGGGTCTCTGGAACATATCAAGAGCCAGAGTCAAATCTTTCTTGATGGAGCTCAGTAATTCAAGGTCTCACTTTGAGAGGGCAGCAAGACCTCTATAGGCTTAAAAAAGGAGGAATTTTAATTTACTTTTCCTGCTTTACTTTACCTATTTGGAAAGTGTACTAGCCTCCAGGTGACAAGTCAGTCTACAAACTTGTGGTAAGTTCACAGCTACCAAAAGGGAAAGCCCTCCTTTTGCTGCAGCACCCTCTGCCAGCTGGACCATGTAGGGAGTCATTTTACATCACTGAAATGGTAATCTCAGAAGAAAGGGGAAAAAAAAAAGCAGACATGTAGAAGATGGCGTCCTGCCATTCCAGTGAGCTGAACCGGCTTGAGGGAGACTCCAAGCAGCCTCAGAACAGGTGTAGAGAGGGAGCAGGAATACTCCTCTTTATGGCTCTGTGCAATTAAACCAGATTAATACGTCTGCTTCTGAAATGGAACCCAGGAGAATCTTTCCCTGATGCTGGGATCACTGTGCAACAATTGAGGTGTGCTGGGCCTGAAGGAACCCACAGGAGAGCAGAGCAAAAATCTAAACCCAAGTGTGAGTCTAAAACATGCTTTTTTAGAGCATGTGTGTGGTGAGTCCTGGTCTCTTGGTACCGCCTGTGTGTCTTGTATTTCATAATCTGCAAATAACTGCTAGGAGCTGAGTATGCTACCCAGAAGACTTCTGACTGCTACATGACTGACAGAAGGCAAAGCCAACCATCTTTTTCAGCTAAAGTAAATCTTCCATTTCACTCTGGCTTTCAACCTCAGCCCCAGATCATCCTCCTTTTCTATTTCTCCCCATTCTCCTTCCATCCCAGTTGGCTCCTTCTTTTATTCCAGTTCAGCTTTTGTCCCCACTGCAAATGCATCAGGCTACACCGATAGAAGCAACCATTGTAGGTCCCTTCCAACTCAGAATATTCTCTGATTCTGTGAATCCACACTGTAGCAGGTGTCCTGAGGAGCTGATATTTTATTCTAGTAATGGCAATAAGGAGTCTCAATTGATTCTGCAGAAGTGACAGACATGTATCTGGACAAGGTAAGAGAATGAAACCTGTGAAGTCAAACCGAATATATTTTTTGAGAATTTATTCCAGCACTTTATAGAAAACTGAGGTAACCCTAACATAAGCAAAATTCAAGTCAGTATTACAGAAAGAATAAGAAAAATCATCAGTGAATTCACATGTGAAAGTACAACCATATACTGTTCATTCTTTAAAGCTCTTCAAATTTGTACAAGTTTCAGAAAGACAGATTGGCTTAGTTTGTTGGCAGTTCACAGCTACTTTGAAAGCACAAATGAAACTGTTACTGTACTGTAATGCAGTGTGACATTAGTACTAAAAGAGTCAAGACCCCTCCCTCTGTCTCTGATCTCATTTGAAGCATGACAACATCAGACTGGCATTACTAATGCACAGGTCCCCAGTGTACACTGGGTCTCACTTTTGCATGCTTTCCATACCCTTTTCACTACAGATCTGTAGATGTCAAGGACTCCTAGCCTTGAGCACACAGTAGTAAGTATGTATAAGCAAAACAAACTTATAAAAGACATTTTAAAATTAAATGTGCTTTCTCTTGGACCTTCTACAGTATGGAAAAGATCTGCAGTTTGATCTCAGCAAAACTATTTCAGCTTCAACAAAAACATTTGGAATGTCAAGGGACAACTGGAAGTCCTGAGAATAACTTTATGAACATTACTGTTATAACTCAGTAAAATCCATTAATGTTTCCCATAACATTGAATCTAAACATGCATCAGCGTGGACCATGAATGATAATTCCAAGTTGCAATATGGCCTAACACTTCCAGAAACAAATGATTGTGGTCATTCACAACAGAACATTGCACAATGTAGAACAGAGTGCATCTTTTTAATATGTGTAAGGAGATTCCAGATGTATGATGAGACAAAAGCAGATATATTTATTTGAATGAATTTATAAGATAACGTTAAAGCTACTATTTAATGAAATAAAAACCCGATTACCACGTAAGAAAATCTTTTTGAAAATGTTTTCTTTTTTCAAAATGTAGAAATTCTCTGCTGACAATCTTATAAAACACATACATGCTGCAAAAATGAAACATACAAGAGGAGCAATGAAGAATTACCTCAGCTTTCACCACCACTTCACTTGATTGAAACTGTTCTCATGTTCCATTAAGCATAATAATATATTTGGAAAATGTAAATAACCTAATTACATTTTTTTGCTTCAAGCTTCCAGGCACCAGTCATATATCGCAGTCGTATAAAAAGAAGATCCCTGCCCATCTGCAGCCAGCTCCAAAAGGGAACTAACTTAGAACCTGTGATTAATGAAGAAGAAAATCAGAATGACATTGTTAGAAAAAAAATGAGCACCGGCAAGACACACATTTAAGCAGTCAAGAACCTCTGCATTCTCAGCATACTCAGCCCTCCAACCTATATCTTAACATTAGTAGAACATATGTATTTTGAAAGTAATTGCTTTATAGTATTACATTATGCCACAGGTGTGACACTCTAGTTTGCAAGCAGCGCAGTAATTCTATGTATGTGACAAGATGTGCAGTGCTCTCTGTGACAAGGCTTTGTTCAAGTAAACAGGAACCTGAACACCAATCATTAAGCAAATTTATCTAGCAACTTTGGAGAAGAGGGCCATCAGCTTGTCTTACAACAATAACACGAAGGTGCAAATCTTCAGGCAAGGCAAAGAAGCCACACTACAAAACCTTCTACCATCTCTGCTAATGTTTGTGTTAGGTGCAATGTACACATGGAACTGCACTGAAAGGAAACATTTCTAGTGAAGCTGGCTGAGGACATTCTCTATTTGCACCTTTCATGATTACCACAGTTCATTATAATTTCTGTTGTTCAGGGGTTGTGCTGAGGAGATTAAAAAAAAAGATAAAAAACATGAAAAGGCCAAAAAAATAGAGGAACTGCATTTGATGGGGGGGGAAGTGAGCCGAAGCAAGCAGTACCTCTTAAGCCAGCTCTGTACTGAAGAAATATGCATGGAGCTATACTTCCCAATAACTTAGTGGCAGAGGCCTCCCTACAGGTCTGAAACAATATCACATCTTAAGAGATGGTGCTCTAGAGGAAGCCTTAATAGCTGAGAATTTTGGAAGGCAAGATACAGTGAAATAGAACTGAATCAGTAAGTGATGATGGTCAGACTCCCTGCACAGTGTTTTACAACTAAACTAATTTATTAACACATTACAGCAAGAGGGCATGCCTAAGTAGTGCTAGTAGTCCTAGCACTGTAATTCCTTACTTTTGTCTCCAGTGGGACTGCAGTGTTTCTCTGCCATGCTACCCTTTCACCTACTCTTTCTCTACCAAGCCATGGCAGTAGGCTGGCAAGGACATGAAATTCAAAATTTGTATGGAAAGAAGGCTATGTGCTACCAAAACCTGGTACATAGGGCAATAACCTTGGATCTGTCATTCTGGATTGACATGTCAGGAATCTTACATGAACATGAACTATCTCCCTACCTTCTATTTCAGTCCAGTTGACAGCAACTTCTGCTATGGGTATTTTCAAGCGCTGGGCTATATAAAGAAGTTCCACATCAAACGCCCTGAAGAAGAACAGGAAATACCAAATATAATCACACATACTCCCAGGTGAAAGACAGTGGAAATGTTAATTAAATGACTGTTCAGTTATGCAATTGATACCAATACTATATGGGGCAGATACACATGGATGGGAAATCAATTTTCCTGACTAAACATCTCAGCACACAGCTAAAATACCGACAACAATACTTCACTGTGTCCTGTAGCTGAAGGTATAGATCACTCTGTGTTCAA
Source organism: Promerops cafer (assembly GCA_013398275.1). NCBI lineage: Eukaryota > Metazoa > Chordata > Aves > Passeriformes > Nectariniidae > Promerops > Promerops cafer. Next base: position 1,548,001 of record VZSE01008349.1, read on the forward strand.
CCCACTGCTTGCTTTTCATTCTGCCACAATCACAATTTAAACATTTTTGCAGACCATGAATACCAAGCAGTCAAATGTACAGTCACTCCACATGTCTAGTAGTTTCATCAAAGAGGACATCCACCTGCTGTGGCTTTATGCTGATATGATGGGTGCTCCTTTTACTTCCTCAGTCAAGGAACTCAAGGTGGCAGGATAGAAGTGAGAAATTATTTATGTTACTGTGCACAACAGAATCCAAACAACAGTCTAGTGACCACTTAATGCACAACACAAATACCCTCTTGAGAGACTTGTCTTTTTTGTTGGCTCAGTTTTCTGCAGGTTGTACAGCAAAATAAATTGGGGCAGTGATCCCACTCTGTCAGGTGCTCCTTCCTGCTCACTTTGTCCAAAATACACCTTAATCCTCTCAGTTCTCTGCACAGAGCATTTTCTGTGTGTTTCATTCCTGTAAATGCATTCTCAAGTCGGCCTTCTGTCTCTGAAACACTAGACTTTTGATATTCAACAAATAGCTTGGCACCTTTTAATGCTTGTTTAGAAATCAGCATATGAAACTGCCAGTAGCTACTATTGACAGGGTTGAACACAAATCACAATTATGAAGATTCTGGTGATTTGCCTTAAATTCTCGTTGCTAAGTCCAAGACAGTTTTCTTTTGAAATGAAAGAAAATCTTTTGCCACTGGAGGAAATGTATGCAATAAAAAAAAAAAGGAAATTATTCATTCATGCTTAAAGGGTTGCTTAAATTCATGTCTGATAATTCCATTTAACACTAGAGAAAAGATGGAAAGGAACAGACAAGGTGAACAAGAGCAGGCAGAAGACACACTTTAGCAGGTTGCTTGCCAAGTTCAGATGTTATTTCCTTCTACTTCAAGCCACCTTCTCCTTTTAAGCAGTGCATTTCTGTAAAACTATTAATAAATGCAACAACAGCAGCAGTCCACTTTGAAATGTGCACGTAAGGTCTGACACACACAGGTAGGTTCCCACTGAAGCACAGACCACAGCAGGCTGGCTTGCTGGTGGAATCACAGGCACACATGCACAGACCTGAACTCACACTCTCCCTGTACATGACAGGAAAGCCACTGATTCCATATGGGACAGCATGAAAACAAGCAAAGGCAGCACAGACAGATGCTATCTACAGAGACTACAGCTATTGTGTATAAGGAATTTAGAGCTACTTTGCAAATCTGATTTTGATTAGGACACAGGCCTTCTCATTGTCACCAAAAAAGTTACAAGAATAAATTATTTTTTTACCTCAGTGAACTAAATCTGCCCTGTCATTTCACCGCTTTCTTTACATGAGGGTTGAATATTATTTTATTCATCACTCCATGGTCTCTTCTACTGAAGAAGTATTATTTAATTTTTTGCTGACATTTTACATTTGTAAGCCAAAACCCCAATGTATTCACCTTTGAATGTTTATGAATCATGTGTTTTAAGACTACATCTAATTTTGTAATACTTACTACTTAAATTACTAAAAATCTTAAGAGACACAGAATAATTGTCTGATGAATTAGACTGTATGAGCTGCTCTAAAAATATTACATAAACTATTAGCCTAGTGAACTAATAGTTATTTGCAGTAATTCCTGTGGACAACTGATTACTGGAATGTCAGCACATACATCACAGAACAACAACATTAAATAGTTCTGTGAACTACAGGGCTCAAAGTAAGAGATTAAAAGCACAGGAATTAATCAGGTTGAACACTAATATTGTTGGTGATGTTAGTGTTGTTAGTCAGTGTGGTTGCCATTTGGGTAACAGTGAACGTATTCCTGAAATTAAAAAAAAAAAAACCTATTCAAAGCTGAAAGGAGAATGACTTCAGTAGAATACCACTGGGTTATCGTTTTTCATCCCTTTTCCCCACCACCTTTCAGTACACCAGAATGGTTAGTCAGGGAATACAGCCCTGTGTGCTCAATACACTGACAACAGTACAGCCACACTGCAGACCACCAGATCCAGACGGTACAGGAGAACCACACAGAACCTTCCACAGCCAGGATTAAGCTTGGGTGTGTTAGTTGGAGCCTACCCTAGAGGAGATCAAAGCCACACCAGTGGATGAGCTGTAAGTGCAATTCATGTGATTTGCCACAAAGCCATTTGTGAGCAGTTAACCTGTGACAGAACCACTCCTAGAAACAGCAAGGTATTATTCACACCATGTACTTCCTTCTGCTGCCTCTTGGGAGGGCGACACACAGCTCAGAATACCCAAATTTCGCTCCAGCCTGAAAGAATTCAGGTACCAATCTAAGTTCCCAGAGTTAGATAGCCAAAAATCTATGGTGTAAACAATTTACCCATCTATTTCTAATAGTGGCCCCATGATGTGCAAATTACCACAAACATGTAATGTGAAGTAAAGAAAAAATTCTCCATGCATTTTGTTTAAGTTACAATTTAAGACAATGCTGGCTAAAATTCATTTGAAAACCAAGTTGGTAGGTGTTAAATTGAATTCAGTCTTTTTAAACTGAATCCTTACGATGCTTGAGCTTATAAACTATCTATCCTTAAAAATTATTCTGTATTTTAAAATTGCACTAGGACTCTTTCTGGTCCAATATGATGTGTTTCAAAAAAACAAAATCAGGCCTTCAGTTATAAAGTTTTAACTGGAATTTACAAGTTTTGAACATCCAAGATATGTTTTTCCAGTAAACTCTTAAAGGCAAAGAAAACAGTGAATGGTCAAAGAGGTCTAACAATGAAACAGGGTGCCAAGTGGGGTAGACTGCCAGAACTGCCCTAGCTGAACTTGGGCTTTTCAAAAGTCCACGTCAGCCAAGAGCAGGACTTTTTACAAGACAAAACAGACAGAGTTAAAACAGCAAAAATATTTTTGCATTGACTAGACACTCATAAACAATTCTACTTGCCATGCACAAGACCAGGAAAAAAATCCCTGCAGCAATATGAATGCTTATTTTTCTGTAATTTTTATACAGCAATTCATATTTAGAGACTAGTGACAAACTGGAGAAACAAACTTCTTTTTTTTACATTGATCTTTCCCAGTTTTAAATGTAAAACAGCATGCCTTGCACAAGGCAATTTTTATAGATAAAAGTAATAGCAACAATTCGATCTCTTCATTGATCAGCTGGCTTGTACAATGCCATCCTAAATTGCCACTTCACAAAAATATGTCAGTCAAACCAGGACTAGAACTATATTTTGAATTTCTCCTCCTTTTATCATAAAGGTAGGACTGTAATTACTATGTCTAGTTCTCCTAAGGATAGACATTTTCTGGCTGGAAGAAAATTTGTCTTTTTTTTTGTTGTCAGTAGAAATCAATGATGAAATTTAGGACAGGAAAACTTGGCCAGCGAGACCATTTAATTTTCCAATATTTCTCCCGTGCATCAAAATTTAACACGAACAGTTACATTTTCAGGTCAAGACTGTAGATGCAAAACTAGACCTTCTTTTGTAGCCTGAAGTGAGTAATTCCAACTGTCTCTGTTATGTTTTCATAATATCTCTTTTAATTTTCCTTTAAGTTTTAAATTAAAAAATCTGCTCTATCCATTTCTGAAAAACAGATTAGCTGTGTAATCAAATTCAGAATCTAAAACACAAAGCATATGCTCTGTTCAAAAGGTTGCTTTCATTTCAAACTAATTTCAAAACTGCTATTTAGAAAATAAATTTCAAGAATGTTTTGTTTATATTCATATATACACAGCCAAAGGACAGTTAAACAAAAAAGACAATGAGAACACTCACCAAAAAAAGCCAGTTTAGGATGTAAGCATTATTTCTTAGTATTGAATATATAAACAGTTTGTAGAATCTATTAATTTTCAAATGCCTTCTAAAATTTAGGGTTAGATTAACAAATATTCTAGGAAGTATGTTGGTCTCTTTTTAAAAAGTGTTACGTGATCCTTATTGCCATAATGATAAAACTGTGTTTTTCCATGTACGCTTCAGTTTCAAGATTTCCTAAATGGAAGCATCTACAAATGAAATTCAGCACAGCAAGAAAAAAAATCTGGTCTGTTTTCTAGTATTTTTAATATTAAGGAGGTGATATTCACATCAATGTCCACTGGAATGGAAAAAGCATGGTGAAAGCATAAAGAAGTGAGGGTCTAAGCAGGCAGGAATTGTTAGATAGCTGATTTTATAGTAATTTTATATAAACTTCATGAGTAAACATGCATAAATTTTAGTCCAAGTATTTTTTAATAAGCATTCACCTAGCACTGAAGTACCCCCACAAATCCAAGCCTGACTAAGCTTGAGCAGACAGGACAGACGATTTGGTTTGTGCAGAAGCCTTGTGCTCATTCCCTTCAGCAGCTCACCACGTGTATCAGTGCAGCAGCTGGGGAACCCACGGCAGGCTCAAGGACCAGGGTGCTTAACCCAGATGGCTTTTATCCTATTAAATCCAGCACCCTCCTCCATTATTCCCAAAACATCTGAGCACTAACCACACAGAGATGAACACTTCTTCAAGTACCTAACAGATCTATGCTCTGCTTGTGGGATTTTAAGATTAAAAGAGAATCAAATTTACTTGGCTATCAAGTAGCCCCAGTGCAGTGACACAGAAGTGGAAATAAATCCAGATTTCAGAGCCTCTTAGCCAGTACCAAGATAGTGGGTTCTCTGCTACCCCTTGATGATGGTTTCAATATGAACAAGTTGCTCTGTGACCCAGCTGGGGACTCTACATTGTTCCAGGTCAGCAGAAGTACAATACCAACTACTGTTCCTTACTGTTCTGTCTCCATACTCATGATATGTACAGAACCTCTATGGCACAATGTCTAACAAGTTTGTATTTTCCTTTTTACACGTAATGCAATGGAAAGATATCAGGGGGTAGATTTGCTTAAAATAAGAAGTTTTCAGCATTGAGCTGTTTCAGATTCTTACACAATTATATATGAAGAAATCTAATGCTATGGGATGAATGCTTGATGTCCCTATATAATTTCCAATTGCAATTATCCCAACTGTTTGTACAACATTGACATTTCATTTAGGACTATCATTTCCCTGAATACATGCACTCTCCCCACATACTTATACCTCCCCACTTCCAAGTTTATTTTCAGATCTTATGAATATTAACTGTGAATTGGACAATACTTGATTTGTGCACTGACTATTGTGCTATCTTCCAGTTACAGATGCTAAATGACTAGCTGTGAAGTGGAAAAGTAACTTTTGAGACCTTTCTATAGGGTTTTTGTCTTCAGCAGTGGTAATAATCTGAGTTTCTCTCCTCTAAGAGAGTTTAATTTTCCACAAACCTTGCCAAAGCTTTTGATCTTGAAATCTCTACTGTTCTGTCAGATTTGGTTTAAATTAGCCAATAAATACAAAAAAGGAAGGTTGGTAAACAGAGACTGTTGATTGAGACATGAGCATGAAACCAGACAATACATTGCCAGTTTGTGCAGAATTAAACCAAATTTTAAAAAACCCAAAAAAACCTATAGCTGTTTTAGGCAAATTTGTGACCTGGAATTATCTGAAGAGCTTCTTTCTTGGAAGAACTTGAGTTGTTCTTTTCTTGACACACAAAACAAGCATTCTTCATCACTAACCAGTACATTTCAGATAAATAAGAAAACACACAAGGGGTTAGTTTATTGATTACTGTAGATAAAAGAACAAGAATAGAAGGCTCATCTTCTTGTGGCACATACAAGGCACAATGAACTAAGACATGAAGATCTGGTATGTTCCACACCAATGATATAATTACTATAAAATGTTAGCAATATCCCTTTTTCATTGCTTCTATTCCTGGATAATGGGGTACAGCACAATTGTTTTTACTCTTTTATTCCTTTGGTGCTAGATAATTGAAGTGGCAGAAGAAAGTTTGTTTTTATCTAGAAAACACTTTATATAACCAATAAGTCCAATTACAAAAAAATCCTTCAGTTTAAAAAAGAATAAAATTTAAGATTGAATTTTTACAGCTGAAACTGATTATCCTCATTTATTTCTTTCAGATTTCTTCTTAAAGTGCTTAATTTATAAAGTGAAGTTAAATAAGGCAATTTTGAGATGTGTACTTCTGGACCTCACATATGAGTTTAACCATGTATTTAGAAAATCTCTGTATGTGAAATTTACAGAGCTTTATAGATCAAGACTGAGTTTGGAGGTAGCAGCACAAATCGTACTTCTGGCTCAGCTACATTGCCTTTAGGGCAAGAAGCAAACCACTCAGGTGGGAAAGTGATTTTCTGACTGTTGACTGCTCAGTTACAGATTCAATGCATCAATAGCTCCACATTCCACACGAGATTCGTGTGCCCAAACATGACCTTAGCAACTACAGTCTGGAGAGGCACTACAGCTGTCAAAGCTCAGCCTAGAACTATACACATTGGAATTGACTAGGACTGTAGGATTGCCCACGTTTGTGTACAGGAACACTGGTCAGCAGTTCTGCTCCCTGTCAAGCAAGCAGAAGCCCATGAGAGGTTTTCTTGAATGAAGACAATAGTTTAAAGGGATTTGATTACACCAAATTAAACTATCCTTTCTAGCAAAAATTGTGACATAGAAAATTTACAGAAATTATGGTATTTGTGTGAAAACAGTGCTTCAGGCCCATAATAGTAGTCATGGCTGTATCACTCACATATGGGAACTGTTCTCACTAAATTACAGCTAAAGCAGCTCTAAAGTAATTAAAAGATCACACATAATTTTCTATTGTCATAAATTAATGGTATCTGTCAGTGTTCCTCACATATAATATTTTAGCAAGAAAGTAAGTAAAGAATAAGCATTTGCTTTCACTTTAGAGTCCTCAGAATTAACAAACATCAGATATTGATTTTACATAAAATACTTTGGTTAAGCAGTACTGAATTGTAACTTATAAAAAATAACACTGATAAGAGTTTTGAATATGATTAATAACTCTTAACTTTCCTTATCATAATAACAGCTTCTCTCCATGTCTTACTCTGCTTGCATGGCTCCTATCTGTAAAAGGAGAGAGGATTCTCAGAAACTGGAAGAGAATTACAGCACCATGAAAAATTGTCTGTTTGAAATTTCTACTGGAGGTGAAGAAAAAAGAGTTATCAGGATTTTCAGTTGTTTGAGGCCTTTTTTCCTCTCCTCTTTCCTAATCAATTACCATTTCCTCTGACAAGGCAAAACCAAGATATCCTACCTTGGATTACATATATATTTTGAGAAAAGATAATAAAATTAAATAAAGAATAAAATTAAATACCCAACTACTTTCCTAAAATGTATCTTAATAAGAACATAGAATTTCTAGCAATTACGAGGATACTTTAACATAACAAGAAATCAAAGCTGCCATGCAGGCAATACTATAATTGGCTAAACTGAGCAGCTGGGATTTATACACAGACATCATATGCTTCATCGTAGCTGCAATACTAAAGTTACTTTTTCAAACCAATGTTCAATTATAAAAAAACACCACCAACAAAAAAAAGGAAAAATTTACCAGCGTTCTATGTGAAGGTTTGAGAAAGTCTGCAAGGCAGCTTCTCTGGTTAGAAGTTTAAATCCACACTGTGTGTCCCGGATCTCTTTGACACAGAGAAACCACACCAGGAAGTGGAACCCATACATGAGGAGAGTTCGAAAGTAAGAGCGCTGCGGACAAAAGGCAAAGAGTTATTAGCTGGTTTCATTTGAGTGATGAGTGAAGCGCTTGTAGAGAGCTGTCTTACAGGACAGTAACCTTTTTTAGTGACAGCTTTCAAAGTTTGTAAACTGGCTGTATTTTGCACTGGAATGAAAACAGAACTTACCAATTGGTACAGTCAAACAAAATTTTGGCTGAAAGAAAAAGATTTTGATCTAGGGGAAGACTTGCCAGTCATATGTATAGTCTAGGATAGAAGAGATCCAAGTTCCTTTTTCTCCTCTCCCCAGTTCATAGCAGTTTTTCACTCTGGATCATGCCTTATTAAGTAAAGCAGGAACCTGCACGTGGATTTCAAATAATTAGCAGAACAGCCGCAGTATCTTCTGCATGATTCTTTGGAAGTATATAATGGACCAAGTGAAAACCAGGTCGAAAGTAAAGGCTGCTGTGCAAGATATTTTATTTTATATTTCCAGCAATGTTACAGTCATCTCTTTTGTTCTTTTGCTTTCACAGATATATTTTATATTTCTGATAAATGTACTCAGCCTACTTGTTGGTTACACTTGTGTTCTTGAGACAATAATCATACAGATAAGTTTGTCCATGGACTCCAGAGGCTGGAGTCTGGATTTGCAGAGGTCCCTCTTAGTCTTTTATTCAAGACAGTTCCTGAACAACTAGAACTGTGGTCTAAAAATTGCTTCTGAACTCACTGCTGTTCTCAAGCTAAATTTAAGTGATTGTATCTATGACTGCAGGCCATATATGATGTATAATCTTTAGGAGCCAATGATTCAACTGTTAAGTATCTCTGTGTGATCAGAGGTGCCTTTAAAGCCAACAATTTAGAATCTTACTTGAAAAATAGAGAAGATGCTTGGCTTATGTAACAGCCTTTGGCTTAGGGAAAACCAAATTCATAGCTTGTGCCTTTTGAAAAGTGCTCCTGCCCCAGGTTAATGTTAGATCTGGTGTGGCTTCTTTGGCTCTTTTGTCTCTGTGACCAAGAACACTAGGCTCCCACCAGGGCCAGAAGGGAAGTGCTAGGAGGCTGCATGACTGTCAGACAGTGAAACTATGCACTTACTTCACAAAGAGGAGTTCCTGGGTTATACTTATCACCCCTAAGACTATTTATGCAAGTCATAGTATAGATTCATTAAAGGACATTAACAATTCTGGAGGCAGACCAGAATTCTTGATGTATTGAGACTGAACACAAGGGTGAAATTCTGGTCTTAATACATTCAAAACAGCTGCTTATCACAGCTTCATTCTACTGTTTTAGATGCCAATAAGTCCAGAGAGAAATCCCAACATCTAAAAGATTGCTCTGCAACTTTTTTATATCTATTGCACTACACAACAGTCTTGTCCCACTATAGTAAAGGTAGTCTTTCTAATCCAGCCTAGGGACAACTGGGTGATGAAACGAAATGGGCTACACATTTCAAGCAAATCAGTACTACCTAACCAGTTTGTGACTCCTCTATTAAAAATTCAGAAATATGAGGAGAAGCAGGAAGCAAAGGATGGACATGTCCTAAAAATTGTACTTTTGTATTAAAAGATGAAAGTCCTCTTCCAATTCCACTGCCTAATGTAGCAACACCTTCAAGAAATATGAATGCACTGAAAAAATTCTGTCCACATTCAGTATTTGACCATGCAATGAAACACTTTTTCTGGGCTCCACTTTATCAGCTACATAATCTCCCTGTAGTAGTTCCTAGTTTCTGATAATGATGAAGGATTTTTTCTTGTTGGGTTCTTTTTTTGGTTTTGGTTTTCTTTTTCTTTTTTGTGAGAATGCTAATATACACACAGCAATATCTGCAAGAACTCAGGAAGAGTGAACCACTCCAATACTATCTCATAAACCAGAAGAAAAAAAGTACAGATCTACCAGAGGCTGAACATTATCAGTGTAACTTCTCTTGAACTTCTGTAACTATTTCAGTAGTTGTGTATATATTTTAGAATAATTTCAAGTACTAAACATCAGTATAAACAAAGCTTACTCTTGAGAACATTCACCATGATGAGCACATCCAATGACACTAAAAAATGAGCCCAGCAATGTGTCTGTTGCAATACAAGTACCATGTCTGTGCTTTGTCAATTACTGTCTGCAAAGACATCAGAAAATCAGATGCAAGATAAGGCCATGTGCCTGTGCATCACTGTTTATTACACGAGTCACACATAGAACAGTACTGTCTGTGTGTTCAAAACTCAAAAATTTTACTGTGAGTAATACAGAAGACTTAAACCACTTTCCCATGAATAGAGGTACTCTTCAAACAGCTGGCTGCTAATTATCCCTAACTCATTATAAACAGGTTTCAGGATCTGCAGGCCAACTTCTTGCACTGGAAGGAAATCAATAGTAATGAACTCATCAGCTGACTTCCATTCCAGCCCCAGTACTGGTTACTGGCAACCAATTCTGTCAGGGTTTAGAAACTCTGCCTGTGAGATATTCTCAGCTATAAAAATTAAATCCATAAATTGGAACACTAACTGAAATGAATTCAAAGTGCCTGAAATCTAGAACATATTCTTTGTACATGATCAAGGACATCCTGAATGAAGACAAGCTTTTCCTTATTCTTAGCTTCCATTCTTTTAAAAATATTGATTATCTAATTGCAAAACCTGTCGAGCAGAAACAAGTAATGGAAATGTTTGGTTATTAGTACACAGCAGGAAATGGAAACGAACCTTTGCTATTGAGTCCTTCTCCAGATGAGCTCTAGAACCGCAGGAAATAGCCATCCCCTTCTGTACAGGAATATAAATTAAAGAGCTATTACTTAAACGACTATTATTTGAATCAGTGGAATCTTGTGTTGAGAACCATAAAATATAAAAAAAAAACTTTAAAGCAGTACACTTTTCTGCTTCCTGTAGCTGCACTTCTTCTACTGCTAGGTTTTGAGCCTAAATCAGTCTTCTACAATTATGAGACAATCTAAAGTTTATTACAATTTGCATAAGGTGCATGAAAATTGCCTCCTTTTATTCAGGTCTGGTTTAGCTTTACATTGTTTACTTTATGCATATGGTAAATATTAGCAGCACAGATAAGTATGCAGCATTCCTAGGAACTAAATGTTATAATGTGCATTTTCCTTAAATATTGCACAATGGAAGCAATAACAGAATAAAGCACTTGTTGCGCTGATGTATCTTCAAACGAATCAAATGCCATGGTATCAGCCAAAATTATAACCTCACATCAACATGATCAAAACAAAAGGTTTAACACTATTCTCACACTACTTTGAGAGATTATAAAATCTCTCTAATCTACTCTATTTGAGGCCAATGCTGGAGAACCAGCAGCTGCTGCCACCCTGGTAGGGAAGAGTGTCAGGGTCACACGCTGCCCAGTGGGTCCTGCGCTTGTGGCTCCTGCCCTCGCAGACTGCGACCCCTTCCACAGGTACATCCCCCACAGCTCTGTCTGGACAGCTGCACATCTCTTCTGGCACCCTGGGAAACCAGCTACAAGTACCTCACTCATCTGCATTTAAGCAGAAAATAAACCTTAGTTCTTTCAAGTCAAGCTCCCAAAAGAGAATGACTGTGCGAGGAGGTGTTCTTGTTCCACAGGTTCTTGAATTTGTGTTTACAATAAAAGTTCTTCCAAATACTGTCATTAAACTAAGGACCCTGAGAAAAGAAAACCTGTATAAAAGAGGATGGAATTAAGATGCACCCTTAAAGGTATATAGGATGACATCAGATAAAATGAAAAAAACCAAAACAGTTAACAAAGAAAACTAAGTAGGCATCACATGGTATTTATACAGAACAGAACAACTTCAAACAATTTGAAGGAAGGATAAACAGCAAATAGAATGTTCTGTACTGCCTTGAAGCAGGCACAATGGATGCAAAGGAGGTAAGAACTAAGTGAAAGCTCCTTCTGACAGCCCATTCTTGAGGCTTCTAACCTTACACTTAGGTCTTCAGACTTACACCTACATCTTCAACTGGATCTCAAAAAATTTGAAGAGAACTACAAAAGTCTATCTTGTGTATTAAAGTATGCATGTGAACTGAAGTAAAATCATGAGAATTTATACTCACAGGCCATGGCCGGAGATTCTTTAGACCTTCTTCTACTTTTTCAATATCTGCAAATTTTGTAGCTCCATCTGCATCAGCCATGAGAATACTTTTCCCCCGAGAACTGAAGACACCCTGCAAAGAAAACAATCAATAAAATAATCAACACCTTTGAGATCAATTATTTGTCATAAGCTAGGTGCAAGAAACTCCAAAAACCTAATGTAGTAACAAGACAGTGATATCTCACAGATTCCACACAACAAGTGAGTCTTAATATTCTGCTACTAACAATTATTTACCTATTTATACGGTAATAACATCTACAGACTTCACACTCTGAGTGTCCACAGTGACAGACAATGCACGAACACGAAAAGCTAACAATTCTCCTCAGGAAAACCTAAATCTAAAAGTCAACAAGTTGCTACAGCCAGCTCTAGAGGGGAGCACGAAGAAGCACTGATTAGCAGTTGCCACTGCACTCTTTTCTTTGTCACGTGCACTATGGAAAGGAGCACGCAGTCAGAGTTTTTTGCTAACACTGTTTCATGAAAATTCAAGAGCTGTTTCTCAAAACTAATTTGAGTCTCAAGTCACATTATCACTGCAAAACATTGGTGATGCACAGGTTTCACAGTTTATTTTGCCATATGCTTGGTCAGAAAAATTTCATAATTTTTGAAGGGGTCCAGACAGAAAAACAATTAGTAGTGGGTGTGACAAAAATACTGTTGCAACCAAGCATGTGTGTATCTGGAAAAGCCTGTCAAGAAGTAGCTGTACACACATTCACTCTACACGATGCACTGCAAAGGTATATCACACAGAAAATTGCTCTCCTTCTCTTGGAATAACTTCAAAATTGTATCTCTTACAGCAGTTCCATATGTAATGTTATGTTCTCTCCATTTCCTATAGTTACTCATTTTTCATAAAAATAAATTGACATACTAAAGATAGAGCTCAAAATACAGATCAAGACATGTCACTGACAATCCATAGACGATACCACTCTTTTTCAGACAAGCAAGGTGTCCTTCATCGTAGGAATACAATGTTCCTTCTAATGTGTAACAGCTAGTTCATTTTTAGAACATGTCCATTTTATGGTAATACCTATGTGAAAGCATGACTTGTGCTGTTTTGACTATTGAGTGTGGGTGATAACAGTGGGCTTCAGTAAACATAAACTCTGCTGGATGAGTTCTTGTTTATCAGCTATGTTAAAAACCACAGCCATTACCTGGAGAGCAAAGTTTGCCAACTGGAATTGGCTATTTCGTCTACAAAAGCTTAACTTTAATCAGTAACAATTGTGAGCTATTTTTTTTTGGTTGGCTTTTATAAATGCAAGCCTATTTCTAAGCAAAACTAACATAAATATGAAATTCAAGCATTTTTTTGCACTTTGAGTTCTCATATTAAAAAAATGTATTTGTTATTGATCTTTCTGGAAAGACAACACTGCTACTAAGATCTAAAATAAACTTATTTTGAAAAAAAATTTTGCTTTAATTTATAGAATCTGACTCAGTTTTCTCATAATCAATTTGTTAATGCATTGAATTCAAAATATCAATCAGCACAGCTCTGTCTTCTGAATATTTGGGCACAGGTAGTTCAAACAGAGAAGGAGATGAAAGTATTAATTACCGTCCTGACTGCTCCCCCTTTCCCTCGATTTTTTTCCAAAGATATCACTCGCACTTTGTCACTTCCATATTTCTTGCAGTACTCCTTTGCAACCTGACAGATACACAAAAAGCCAGCATAAAACAAAACCAGGAACCAAGGGAGAAGTGTACATTTGCTCACCCTTTAAAAGAAAATAAATTAATAGCACAGAGCTATAACCACTTCAGTCGGCACAAATACATTGCCAGTGTTCACTGGAGTCTGTTTGGGAAAATAAAAAACAGTTCACAGTCAAAACAAGAAGACTGAAGAAACTAAAGTAATGTTCAATAAGAACAGGATATTTCCCTAAGCAATTTCAATCCCCATCCTCCCACCTCCAAAAAACTCAATCCTAATTTAATTTATATCATACTATTACAGACTTTTTCTATTAACACCAATAGTTCATAAAAGAAATACAATTTTCGATGACAGCCACCTATCTCTCACTTGTCTTGCTGCTATTTGTGGTTTTGAAGAAAAATTCATATTGATCTAAAATCCCATTCACATGGCAAGGATCTGAACATTTTTGGTACGTGTTGTAGGGAGGAGAAAGCTTGAGTTTTCTCCTAATTTTTTCTAATGGTTGTCTTGAGTTCTTTTAAGTTCAGAGGCCTGCAGCCATTGTATGCTCAGTTGAAAGAGATGGTAGAAAGAATGCACAGCAGCCAAAAATATATACCAGCAATCCTTAAAGCAATATGCATTTTAATGTCTACCTCAAACATCTTCCAAGCAGTAGGAAAAAACCCCCACAAGCTGGCTAGCCTTCCTTGACAGTGACATAAATCAAAGTTGAAGCAAAAGAATACAGAACTATTTTGAAAATACTACTGCTGGCACATGGATTTTTAAATGAACAATCCCACGAAGGGTGTGGGAAAGAACTGTGTCAGCTGTTCTGTCAATCACAGTATGAATGAGATATTTTAAAAGACTTTTTAGCTTCCTCAAATTCATTTTCACATCATCACTATGCACATGCAGAGTATTTAATGTGAAATTTCTCAAAGTTAGGATTAGAATTCTTAGAATCTCAGCTGCAGGAAAATGGCTGTCGCAGTTGCCAATCAAGAAAACTAGAATCTGCAAAAGAATTATATGTATTCATGTGCATATGTGCCATCCACAATGCACATGGGACAATAGAAATAATTCAGAAATGTTAATTTCAACTGTCAACTGCTTCATGTACCAAAATATAAATATAAACCACTGTTATATTCCACAAATATACGAAAATTCAAACAAAATTCCATGCCTCTGATTGCTTGGGAAGACATTACTTTTTCTTACCTTTGCAGTTTGATCTTTACTACCATCATTAACCACTATCACTTCATAAGTGAATGAAGAATCTTGTTTCTTGAAAATAAAAGCAGAAATAATGCACTTCATCTAATTTCTTAAGCAGGCAGTAGGTCTTTCAAACATCACTATTCTTTTCTCCCTAGCAATCATTCATAGTTGCCAAGAGACACTAATATGATGCAGTAAATTTGTTAAGATATCATAATTAAAGAATTTTGCCATATTTCATGCAGGTACCGTTACATTGCCTTGTCATGCTACCATCTACAACTGAAAAAATCAACTTAGTTGTAGAAGATGGAAGCTTAGAAAAACATCCCCTTTTAAGAAAACCCAAACAAAACATAATCCACAAACTTTCACAATGAGCTTCTTACCCAGAGAACAAATCCTAATGAAGAACAGATGCTTATGAAACTTGTTGGAACAAACCAGGACTTAGTTTAGAAATTTAAATGCATGGTTAATCCTTAGCTCTGTCTTGGACAGATTTCATGCATATGATGATTTTTTCATCCTATAGCAGCATATGAAATTTTTACTTAATTTAAAAATCCTTTCTGGCACACTAAAAATAACTGATAAGAGACAGAAGCATTATTTCTAAGTGGCCAAGTACTACTGTTTTAATGTACACTAACAGAACAAAGTGACTAGATCATTGACTTGTTACACATAATACACATAAAAATAATGAATTTTGAATGCAAAAAGAAAATACCTGTCTTTTTTCTAGATAATCCAAAGCTTCATCCATCATAAGTGGTACTAAAGAAAAGGTGGAGGAGGTCAGGTTAGTAGATTATAACACCAGAAGCACCTGCACAAGCAAGCTGAAAACAGCCACAAAGCAAGGCTGAGCAAATCCACTCTTTCATACAACACTGCCTTCAGTAAACAAGCTTAGCAGCTGCAACTCTAAGTGCTGTCCTTTCTGAATGCAGAAAGAACACTGAAGAAAATCACACATGCGCTAAAAAGACAGGATAAAAACTTTTTTTTTCTGAGGAATCAACTTTTCATTTTGAAGTATGTAATTCTCTACACAGCATTAAAGGAAAAAAAAAAATCATTCTTTATGACTGACCCTGTCAACCCACACTGACTTTATCAATTTAAGTAAGCTGTCAGCTTGTGTAGTGCCACATCAGCTTTAGAGCTCGATTATTTCTATCACATTCTAAAAGCCTTCATTCAGTATCAGGTACTCCTATCTATGGCCAAGTCAAACACAAACCCAGGAGATCATCCCTTTTTCTGCTTGTCTGAAGCTGCTGTTGTTTTTTAAAGAGTGAGAAGCTCTCAAATAAATTTTACAAGTATTTTACTGCTTCTTGCCTTGCAGCATTTGCAGGGGCAATGAGCAACCATTCTTCTAGGGTTCATTAAAATAAGGAGGATTCTTACAAGTGCCCCATGCTATTTTTAGCAGTAGAAATCAAGTTACACAATGCCTTAATTTTGAAATTCAACGTACTTGGACTGTTTTCTGGAAACTGTGTCCAAAATCTGATACATAATCTGGCCTGCTAGAATCTACTGCTAACCCAACTGACCTCTACATTATTACAGTAACAACAGACAGATTTTCTTCTTTTCCTCAAAACAAGAAAAATCTTACACCGGTTTTCCTCATTGTATGAAGGCACAACGACAGAAAGTTCTCTTGTAGCAGGATCATGTATATTTGGTGCAGATCCTTTCCTGCATTCAGCATCTTCATGTGGCATTGTTTTGGCAGTTACATGAGCGATTGCAGCAATCTGTGATGAAAAAGAAATGAGAAAAGTTGTCAAGCATTCTGTCAAAAGTTTACCTAGCTGTTAAATGTGCTACCACGGGCAAGCAAGTATATTTCAGTAATGAGGTGGGTCACTGTTGTGGAATTTCACACTGGATCAAAACCCTCTCATGCCATTTGGTTACTCTCACTCGGACCACTGTCAGCATCATTGGCTTGTTGCTGTTTTTAACTGCAAAGCATGTAGGTGCCTCCGAAGTCGTGGTCCAAGCCCCTTCCCCAAGTAACCCTGAGCACACAAGCAGGTGCCACCTCTCATCCCCCACCAAGCCAGTGAAATCAATGCAAGGCTCATGACCAGCCAGCCATATGTGCCTGCAAAACTGAGGCTCTGACTGCTTTATGCATGGCTAAAAAAAAGCGATGGAACTTGGGTTCTGGAGCACTTTTACTTGGTGACACCACACACAGAATCACTTAGGTTGAAAAAGTCCTCTGAGGTCACCGATGCCCCAACACCACCGTATCAATTAGACCACTGCACTGAGTGCCACGTCCAGTCCTTCCTTAAACACCTCCAGGACGGTGCCTCCGCCACCTCCCTGGGCAGGATGCATACGTGGCACTGTTGAGAGGCAGCAGAATTTCGCCTTCCAGGGGGTCGACCTTCTTAATGTCGCAGGGCGTTTCGGATATGCAGAAACACAGCAACCTCCCAAATGGTTAACGCGAAGGCGTTACCAGGACATTTCCCAACGCGTACTGTAAGGCCGACATGCTCCGTCTGGGTCCCCTTTGCCAGGCACGGCACCCCACGCCTTGCCGAAACACGTTCCCCGCACAAGCACAGCCCTGCCGGCTTCTGCCGCCCAGCCCGGGCCGGCCCTGCTGCCTGCGGGGCGCGGCAGGACCGCGGGACCCCCGGGCAGGGCCGGGACCCTGGGCAGCGCCCCTGCCCCGCACCGGGGGGAGGGCACAGGGC
>VZSE01008349.1:1565508-1604482 GCA_013398275.1 Promerops cafer
CGCCACATCCGGGGCGGAGACGGCACCGCCATGGCGGCGGCGTTCAAGTAAGTGCTGGGCCCGGCGGCCACGGGCCGCGGCCGCGCCCCCACCGCCTCTGTCCGTGCCCTCCGGCCCGGCCGCGCGGGGACCCTTGAAGGCTCTATCCGGTTACCGCCGCGGCGGCGCGCGCGGGCGGGGAGCGGGCTCGGCGCGTCTCGTCGGGATGGGGTCGGTCCTGCGGGGGCTGTGGAGCCCCAACGTGTGCGGGAAAGGCTGAGCGAGAGGGCAAAGGCCCGGCAAAAAGCGGAGCTCAGTGACGCCCGGAGCTACCTGGTATCAGAATTGCGCGTTGGATCCTTAGAGATCCCCGAGTCCAACCGTGTCCAGCCCCGTGCAGGACACCCCCAGCAGTCGCACCATGTGCCTGAGAGCGTTATCCGAGCGCTTCTTGGACTCTGGCACTTTTGGTGCTGTGACCTCTGCCCTGGGGAAGTTCCAGTTCCAGTGCCCAGTCACCCTCTAGGTGGCAAACCTTTTCCTACTCTCCAACCTAGACCTCCCCTTACACAGCTGATAGCATTATAAGGGAGTTAAAGCTGTAGGGAATTCAATGATTTTTCCATTTAAAACTACTCGTTTTAGAATAGTAAAATAGTTTGTGTCAGAGGGAATCTTCCCAGATCATCCAGTTCCAATCCCTCTGTCGTGGCCAGGGACACCTTTTGCTAGGCCAGGTTGCTCAGAGCCCCATCCAGTCCGGCCTTGAACACTTCCAGGCATGGGGCACCCACAGCTTCTCTGGGTAGTCTGTCCCAGCATCCTTGATTCTACTGTATTTATGGCTTAAAAGCATCAAATAAGGTCTAGCAAGTGCTGTTACATGAACTGGAAGACAACAGACCTTGTGTTGGGCTTATAATCCAGTAGTACAGGACTAACACGTGTGGAGCCAACAGGAGCCAATTCATGCTGGTCATTATGTTGGTGATGCCTCTGTTAGCTTGCATTTGGAAAACTTGCCTATTCCATTTATGTTTTTTCCACCCCTGCCCCAGAAGCACTATTTTAACAAAACTGTGAATGCTTTGTTTAAATATTGGCAACACTTTTTATAAAGGCTTTGTTTTTAACTTAGTGATCCCTGCTTAAAATACTAATACACAGATACTGTTACTAGTGTATGATTAATAATAAGCATTAATTATTTCTCCTCTGAAGCACTGCATGAAGCATATTTTGTAGTTTTCTGTTTTCTCAAAGATTCTAAGAAAAAACTGAATAATTTAAAATTTTCATACAATTTTCTGCATCTGAATGCAGTCATTGAACTAACAAATATTTCACACATTATAGTAAAATTTTCCTTTTTGCATGCATTCTACACCCTTCTGTCACTAAACATTTGTTTTGATTTAAAGCTAATAGGACTATTGAAATGAAAGCTAGCAGTTTTTGTTAAGTGTATGTGCAGGCAGGTTCCTTGTATGGAAGAAGCATTTTGGAACTGAATTTAGGAAAACATTTTTTTTAGATTAGTGTAGAGTTTCCTCATTGGACTGTAACTATATTGCTGAGCAGCTTCGTCAGGCATCTTGATTCCCAGATTATTTATTGTTGTGGGTTTGTGCTTGCTGTTTTTTTTGCCTTTTTTTTTTTTTTTTTCTGTGTCTTGCCTACTCACGAGCTTGCATTTGAACTTCTATTTGTTCTAGAACTGTGGAACCATTGGAATATTACAGGAGGTTTTTGGTGAGTGAAACATGAGATGCCTGTATAAATTCCTTATAGTGATTTTTTTCTTGTTTGCTTCTGCTCTTCTAACTTGTCTGTATGGAAATCTGAAACTATGGAAATGGAGACTGAAAAAAACCCCTAGAAAACTGAGCAGGCGAAAAGCATTTATGCTCTTTAGAACATGTTTTTCTTTCCATCTGTGTTGTTGGTGCTGTTCATCTTGATGGGTAAATGCTTCTGTTGGTCTTGAAAGGAGTTAAGGTTAAATTTGATCAAGATGGTGATGCAGGTTTTTGTCTAGTACAAAATTATGTCAAACCAGGCTTCTAGATGCTACAAAAATTAGTAATAGAGACTTTTGCTGCTAGCCATGCACACTGTAACTGTGGAGGAAAAACACTGACTTTTGTTACCTTAAATTAGTTCATCTATTACTGAAGTTGTATAGACTTAGGAAATGGGTCCAGTATTATTGCAAATTTTGGTTCTCATACTTGAACCAAAAGTGTTTGCTTTTGAAAAGCTTGAAACTGTGATGAGTAACAGTTCAAATCTAAAATGATGAAAGATTGTTTCAGTTTCTAACATAAGGGTTATGTGTTGTACAGCTTCTGACTGATGGTATTTGAATGCTGTGTTTTCTTTGGGTGCAGAGTTTTTCTTTTGTTTTCTTTAGTTTACTCTAAGAGCTCTACTAAACAATGCAGACAGGTAGAAACTCTCATTTTAGTTACCAGTGTGTGTTCATTCTTGGATGATATTCTGAATCTAGCCTCCTGTAGTGCCTATCCTTGAGACAGTCAGTCTATTGTTATATTGTCTAAATAAATTTAAATCAATTTTAAAAATCAGGAGTTATTTTTTGCAGGCCTAAAATCACTACATATCAGTTGATGAAAAGCCAGCTAGAGTGTGACTGAGTTTTCCCTAGCATTTTTGAGAAGAGAAAATTATTTTTTATGAACTTCTGTAGCAAAAGCATTATTGTGTTTTTTGATAAAGTATGTTTTCTAATTTGAAGTTTGTAATTTTTCTTTAGAAAGAGAATTGTCGGCCTGATGGAAGAGAGTTAGGTGAATTTCGGACAACCACTGTCAACATAGGCAAGTGCTTATGTGGAATAATAAAAATGGGGGAGGTATTATTAATATCAGGTTATAGTGGTGACCCTAATGACTTGCTAATTGGTTTTCTTGGTTCTTGCATTTGGAAGCCAGGAAGAGGAAGGATTTTTCTTTACAGTTTCGACAAGCATGAAAGAGAATGCATGGTAGAATGATATCCTTGAGCATTGTTTTCAGTCCTGTTCCTGGGATAATGTGCACAGTGTAATTAATCAGTTCTGCTCCTGTGCGTGCAGCACAATTTAGGTGCCCACACAAGTTTGCAGATGACGCTGAACTGGGAGTGGCTGATATGCCAGAGGGTTGTGCTGCCATCCAGAGGGGCCTCAGCAGGCTGGAGAACCTAAACCATTCTGTGTCATTGACTGTTTAGTACAGAGATTCTGTCCCACTCTGGATTTGAGACATTGCTTAGGCTGTGTTTAGTATAAAATGATGGAAAGTAAACACTTTGTGGAGGTTGAATGTTATTTAGCGCCCTTGGAAGGGAAAATAGATTTTATTGAACAGTACTTTTTCTCTTCAGGTTCAATTACAACTGCAGATGGTTCTGCCCTGGTGAAGTTAGGAAATACCACAGTGATTTGTGGAGTAAAAGCGGTATGGTTGGATTTTATCTTTATTTATCTGATAGCTGACTTTGTGCATCTGTGTTTAGAATTAATCGCCCTTGGAGTTACAGTAACGTGCCAGTCAGATGCAATTACAGTCTTTCACCTGAGTTACTTCCAGACCTGAAAGTTAATATATATTGTAATTGTATAATCCTACCTGTACAGTCTGAGAACATATATTTTTGTGATGCCCATCATGTATGGGGAAAGATGTGTACAAAACGGAAGTCCTTGTTATTTCTAGATAAAAGCTCTATAATTGAAAAGTTCCTGAACATTGATCAGTAAGTGCATTGGGAATGAGCTGGCTGGACTATTGAATGCCTTGTAGCCTCAACTCTACTGCCATCACCTACAAGACAAATGACTGCTCATCCCTGTACTGAGTTCTTCCATAGGAAATTTACAGACAAGGACTGATTAAAAACAGCTTTTGTAAATCTCATTGTAATGATAACTGGGAAGAAAACAACCATTTGTATATCAAACAGCTGGAAAATATTTTGTACAGAATTCTGGTCTCCATTTTTCTCTTTTCTATTTCTCCAGGAACTTGCTGCACCTGCAGTGGATTCTGCTAATAAGGGATATATTGGTAAGTGTTTCAGTATGGATCTTACTCAAGTTTTGTACTACTTCAGATAAAACATTGTGAAAATTGTGTTGTGAAGGTTTCTTGAAAGAATTCATTTGGATCAAATTTTATTACATCCCTTCAAATTAATTTCAAAATTGACATCTAGGCATCTGGAATTCCCTTTGCTCTGCTTGTGAGTTTTCCATATACAGCTACCTTTTTATTGCTGATTCCAGGCTGGGCATGGAAGGAAACCTGCAGCAGTGTGTATATTAAGAGGTAGAAGGTAATCTATAAAATATAGTGGCATGCAAGGTTGTGCAAAGGCATGTTAACTTCTGTTTCAAAGTCCCAGTAGGCAAAATATGTAACTCTTAACAACAGTGAAATAAAAACTGTTTATTTCTCAGAGAACTGCAAGTCCTGGTGGTACTTCCTCACTCCTGTTTGGAGTTTCTTTGGAAATAAAATAATTCTGTGAAACTGAGAGCTTAGATAAAATCCCCTTTTTCTAAGGCATCTCCCAAGTATGTTGTTTTCAGTGAGCTTGACTGTGCTTAGGGTTTTTTCATGAACGTTTATGCATGTTTTTGCTTCAAGTCTAAAGCCTCAGGTTTTAATGGCTGATGAAAAGCAGACAGCATACCAGTGAAGTCAGGCAGTGGGATGGAAATGTTGCTGTTTCCTGATCTGCTGAAAAGTGCTTAAAACTTAAAAAAGAATTTGTGTGGGTCATGATAGTCAGAGAAGGATTATAAACAGAGAGTGGTAGCTAGGAGAATGTGCTTTTCCATGGAATATATAGTTTCTGAGTACAGAGAGTACTACAAGTTCTTTAATACAAACTCATGTGTAACTTTATTTTTGAGGGGAGAATTAGGAAGGCTTGATTGAAAAATTCTTGGTCTTGCCTTTCATTTGAAGTACATAAAATGGTATTAAGAGCACCTGTTATTTATTTTTTTATTTTGGATTACCCATTGTCTGCTTGCTTTGGTTTATGACTAATGGTTCTTGCTATCTAGTTCCAAATGTAGAGCTGCCATCCCTCTGTGCAGAGAGGTTTCGCTCTGGACCACCGGGTGAAGAGGCTCAAGCAGCGAGCCAGTTCATCGCAGATGTGATTGAAAAGTAAGAACCATCTTTGTGCTGTTAAAGTACAAGCAACTCTGCAAGACAGTTTTCTATTGCCTTGCTTACTCTCATTTTATTTTAGTTCACAGATGATAGTGAAAGAAGATCTGTGTATTGCCAATGGCAAGGTAAGTTGTATCTCAGAATAAAGAGGGAGATAGTAACAAGATCACAGTACCTGTACACAAGTACAAATACAGAAGGTATTTGAGGTTATAGCAGGTGTTAGTGTTGTTTTTGCTTTTCAGTCTTCATAGCTTAGTTTACATCCTAAGTGCAAAGATAAATGATAGAAATAAGTATCTGTATTCAGTGTGGCCAGAATTTTCTTATATATTGCACCATTTGCTTCGCTGATGTAATATCTCACATGTGCAAACCTTTTTTGATAGCTTGCTTGGGTGTTATACTGTGATATCATATGTCTGGACTATGATGGAAACCTTCTGGATGCCAGTGTCTTTGCTTTGTTGGCAGCATTAAAAAATGGTAAGTCTTCCTTGGAACAAGAGACATTCTGATTTGTGTTGCTTGGAGAAATGCATTAGTTTTGAACCCTGATAAGTAGGTAACTGGTTCATGGGACTGTTTGTTTCCTGTCATTTGAATGCAAATGATGGTGCGATGCCATAGGTGTGTAACACCTGAAAAATAGAATCTTTTTTTGTACACTTATTATTGCTTCTTTGAAAGACTGATGGCTATTCTGGCGTGTGTTCTTTGGTGTCAGATACCTGAGTCTTTCAGCAGTGGCCACAAACAAGTTTAACATCTCCATCAGAGTATTACTTTGATCATGTATTTTGTGTAGGCAGGATGAGCTGTTGGAGGCTTTGCTTACACAAGTACTTTGTCACAACAGAATATTCCTTTCTTAGCTTAATGCATTATAGTTTGTAAAGAAATGTGTGGACTGACTGTTGACAGGTGTGTGGCTTATAAACGCGTGAAGGCAGCAGTTTAAAGGGAAGCTTATGGCAAGGCCTCCCTTTCTAACTGTGAATTGCCAACCTTGGAGTTCCCCTAGCTACTTTGCTTTTGTCCTCCTTGTCACCAGCAATATATGGGTTGTCACAGCAAGAGTTAGCTGAAGGCTAGGTTGCACTGTTTCTACAGATATATAAAATTCGTGACATGAGACTGTATTGCCAGTTTTTTATGTCCAGTAGACTTGGGGAAAAAATACTTTTGGTTAAATATGACTCTAAAGTATTTTAATTGTGTGGCATTTCGGAAGTAGAAAGTACTTCTGTGTAAGGAGAAAAGCTTTTGTTACCTTGAGTACAAAAATCAAATACTTCCTTGAACAAGTAGTTCTAAGCTAAATACTTTCCTCGAATTCAAGAATTTTTTTTGTAGAGGGTACCATTAATGTAGGAAAAACTCTATTCTGATTGATTTTCCGTGGGTTAAAAGAACAGCTTAAATATTTCAGTAGTTGTCAACATCTCTAAGCCTGCTAAACCCAGCAATGTTTAATATCAGACCATTGTAATTTTTTCATCTCTTCAGTGCAGTTGCCGTTGGTTACGATAAATGAAGAAACTGGTTTATCAGAAGTTAATTTAAAACAGAAGAATCCTTTGATTATCAGAAAACATCCAGTTGCCACATCATTTGCTATATTTGATGAGTAAGTTCCAAACTGTTTTCTACTTTATGGAAACAACAGCATTTGTAAAACAACTGAATGACAGAGGATGCCACCAGATGTTTCTGCACCTCTGCTAGTGTGGAGCCTCAGGCAATGCTGCTCCACCCATCTTAAATCCACAGCCTCTCTAATTGAAGGGGCCTCTAGTTCTGTGATGTAATGAGTGCACAGAATAAAGTGCAGTCTGTACTCTGCAGCTTCTTCCTGTGGTTTAAAGTAGAAGTGGTTCCCAACCTAAAAGATAAGCTTGAAAGTACAGGAATGGGTACTGTTTTAGGTTTTTGAAGTATCTTTAAGATGAAAACATTACCAGTGCAACTAACGTTTTAGAAGCCTGTGTAAGTAACTGATAGACAAGATGGTAGTGTTTGAACAGCTTATTCCAAGGATGTAGTCAACAAAGGAAGTACAAAGTAACAGTCCAGTTAGAACAATAGAACCTCTGGATAACTGAAAACATAATTATCCAAGGTGAAGTGTAACCAGCATGCTTAAGTCATTGTTCACGTAGGAAAAGTATCTGATTATGAGAATTCAAAGTAATCACATCTGCTACTTGACTCCTCATCTGTAATTGTTTACTGACTCTTCATTAGGTCAAGAATGTTAAGAATGTGTTCTGCTGCTATTTTTACAAAATGCTGTCATTTCTGGTGACATCCATTTGCAAAGTGGAAGGTGACAGGATAGTGCTCACTGTGCTATCCAAAATTTAGGTCTGTGTGTAGATGTTGGGGGTTATGGCACATTAATGTGTATTCACAGAAATGATTAGTAGGGCCTTTCATGCAAGTAACAAGTGGGGTGGGGAAAGCAATAATCTCAAAAGTTGACCAAGCGATTACCAGAAAACATCAGAGCAGGACATTACTGGTACTTTAGAGTGCCTCTGTTAATTGCTTTAATACCATTTCTGCTGGGTCTGAAGTTTGATGTACACTGAGAGTTTGGGTAATGTACTACCCAGACAGCCGTCAGTAGGGTATTATTTACACACAAATCACACACACACACAGACCAAAAAGCTGCCTGGGGAAGAAGGCTTTCCCTGAGTGTCTGTTGGGCTTTGTTTCCTCCCCAGAAACCAACTGTTGCATCAAACAAGTTATTTACGTCTTCTTTTAGCTCCTAAAACTAAGTATTGAGGGGGTGTGTGCCTGTGTTGTGTGGTTTGTGTTTTGTTTTTTTTTTTTTAATTCTGGTATAATAATTTTTCTAGAGCTGTTGACACAGCCCTTTCAATAAAATGCTTTACATACTCTGGCTTCCAGAGGCATTTTTCTTCTGTATAAAAGGCCTCCTCAAATAAATGGAAGTGGTAGGTTGCTTGTTAGCCATGGCTGAGGAGCGCTGGTGCAGAGCTGCTCCTGTGGCAGTGACCTGTACATCAACAACAGCCATGCATTGAACTGCTCATGTCATGTATGACAGCCAGAATAAGCTGTCTTAAGCAAGCCAATGAATCTGTTTTTGAACTATTCCCAGTCTGAGTGATGTTAGAGTTCACTGACAACTACTCTGGTGAACTTACCAGTAAAAATGAGTTTTCCTTTAAGGTATCTGGTAGAAATTAGTGAAGCCTACACCTAAAACCAATGCCAGTCTTCAGTTTAACTACAAAATTATGACTGCAATATTTCATACTGCATACTGCAAATGGAAATTTAGTGGCATTTTCCTGCAATACATCGCTGTCACAAATTTATGGAACAGCTTACATGCCTATTTTCCACAGTCATAAATACATGAATATGCGGAATCTCACACATTTTTTGGCTTTTTTCTTTAAATTGGTGCATTTTGGTAGGAAAACAGATACGCTTGAACACTAAATCCATCTACAAGTATTTTGTAAGACTACAGTAAAAATTGTATTTTGCAATAACATTAATGGAGCAATGCATACTGTCATATCTGCATGCATTTCTTTCACAAGCACGTTACTCATTGTTGATCCAACTGCTGAAGAAGAAGATTTAGCAACTGGAACAGTAACCATTGTAACTGATGAAGAAGGTAGACTGTGTTCTGTCCATAAACCAGGTACTTCTAAATTTACTACAAAGAAACCTATGGAGATGACGTTAGGTCAAGAAACGATTATGTACCTGCTTTGCTTTGTGAGATGTGGGTACTTTATGGTAACAGTGTCTGCTTGAATAGTCATTAAATTACCTGCTCTTGAAAGGAGTTTTAAGATGGTGGCACGACTAAAGTTCAAAAAGCAGTCACAGCAGAGGACAAATTCTGGGCATGTCTCCTGTTACAGCTCTTGTTTGTTTCCATTATCTTTGCCTTGAAGCTGGGGCTGGGAAAACTGCATGCTCCCCAGGTGAAAGGTTCTGGTGATGACAATTACTGTACTAATACTTGCATTTGGAAATCACAGGTAGATGCATGTAACTGAAGTAGAAAATCAAATTGTTCCTTTCAATGTTTAGGTGGAAGTCCTCTTACAGGAGCCAAGCTTCAGGACTGTATCACCAGAGCAATTACAAGACACAAAGAAGTAAAGAAGCTGATAGACAAAGTAATAAAAAGCGTAACACCCAAGTGAACAAAAAGAGAGCTCTTTTCAAAAATGGATTTGTAAAAATTGTATTTGTTACAGTGTTCACAAACCTTTTATACTAAATAAACAAATACCAGTACTACATTTACAAAGTTCATTTTTTCTAAAATGTTTTTCACCCTTATTCTATGTACAATGTTGTTGAGTGGTAAAAAATACAAGATAAAACATTCTGTTAAAAAATTAAGTGACTAGAGGAAACCAGATCCTAGCCACTTTATAGATGAAATTTCTAAGTTCTGTAAGATTGGCTTCCAAAATCAGTTCATTTCTTTTAGTGTAATGTCAAAAGTTCATTTTTCCACCAGTAATATAAAACACTAATTTAATTTTAAGCCTTTTCCTTAATAATCTGAAAAAAAAAAAAATCCCCTTCGAATCAATTTTTTTGGGGAGAGGCAAGTCTCATGATTTTGGAGGGGCTGGAGTGCCTCTTTTCCTTTTACTTTTTGAGTGGCTGCCTGAATGCTGTTGATGATGCAGGTGAGCTGCTTGTGCTGCTGCCGCTGCCATAGCCATTTGATGCTGCAAGAATCGCAACTGCTGCCATGGAGGAGAAGGGAGAAAAAGCTTGTTAGTGTTGACCATAAAGCTTTCACATCAGGAAGAATAAAAGGGGAGAGAAAAAGAAGCACCAGGTTGACAAAAGGAACACACCATGTACTAGGGCAATGGGTACAGTCAAGCAGCACCAGTGGCACAGAAGCCTGCTGAGGGCACAAGCTAACATTTTACTAGTGAATGTGCACAGCTTTGTTTCTTTGCCCTTTCTTCATTGCAGTAACTCAGCAACTTCACTGAGTGTTTGGGTTACACAGTACCTTTTTAATGGGATACCTTCTCCGTGTATGCATCGTATGAATTTTCTGTATGCTTCATGAAGCATCTGAATGGTAAAGGAATGCTTTGCAGAGCTCTTGCTTCCACGTACTGACTGTAACAGTGCTACATTTGAATGTCCAGGTGCTTACATCCATGCCATTTTGAAATCCACTGGCACCTGGTACAGTATTTAGATATGTGCCACAAGCACCCCTTGAATGTTTGCAAATCAGGAAGGTGGAGGGCTTAAACGAATAAAAATAAATTCAGTGCTCCAAGCTGAGAACCACAGATTTCAGGTCTTGCAGGATAGTTTGCCAAATACATGTTGGTTTTGTTTTTTTTTTTTTTCCCATTCAATTTGCGAGACCATAACTACATTAGTTAAAAAGAGAGCCCAAAAGGGCAATATTTTTGTTTTGGAGCCAAGAATTGTATTTTTAACTTTATTTTTTTTAAACACAGTCAGAGTGAAGTTGCTGGATTACTTGTATCTGTTGCTGCTGCTGCTGCAAGGCTTGTTGTTGCTGTTGCAAGGCAGAAGAGAGCTGGAGTCTCTGCTGAGGAAGGCTTTGCCCAGGTCTGTTCACAGCAGAGCCAAGCTGAGACAACACTGAGAAAGGAGAAGGGGAAAGCAGGCAGGTCAAAGAGGTCAGGTTGAGTTGGTCAGGGGAGGAAGACATAGGAATACAGTGTAACAGGAAAGGGCGATCAATAGAATTAGTTTCAGAGTCAAATTGGGAACACTGCAGAATAAAGTATACATGATACATACTCTGTTAGTTAGAACATAATTAGATTATGAAGTGCTTGTGGAGACACAAAGGTTTCTCACACTGGATGTTAAGCACACAGTTAAAGGAACATTCCTTAATGAAGTCTGGCATGAAGTTCCCTGCATTTTCGCTTCAAGTGTAACTTGTTTTCATGTGATATTATCAATTGATGGCACTTAACTGCCAAACAAAGCAGAGAAGTGCATGCTTTAGGAGTCGAGTATTTCTCATAGAATTCATGTCCTGATAATAAATAGTAAATCATTCTGATCTAACATAAGACTTGCTTAAGACCAAACTTCATTTCAGTGTGAATTTATCAATATAAACACTTAGCTACAAAAGGAGGCTCAGCAAGCACATACCTGTGGCTTGAGGTTGCATAAAATTCCCTACTCCAGTCAGGTTAATTACAGCAGCTTGTTGGGCAGATAATGCCTGATCTTGATTGGATGGACCTTGGTCAGACCCCTAGCAAAAATGAAAAGCTTGATCCTTATTACCAAACTTTCGTATCAATGAATAAGCAAATAAAGCCAGTGTGAAGGCAAACTTCTGAAGTGCCATTTAAAAACATTTAATGCTACGTCATCCAGTGCGTGTAGATACAGGCTATAGTGTAGTCACTAACAGTAGAACAAACAGATATTGAATACCCCAGAACAGCTTTGTTTTGGCAGAAATGGTATTGCTCCTGTTACCCAGCAGAAGTCCCACGTAGCTGTCAATTTCTCTGCAGTCTAGCAGAGACTACACTTTATGGTTGTAATCTTAGGACATTCCCAGCCCCAAAGTCTTCAGGGGACCCTGAGATATCCATGTGCAAAGGTCCTAAATCAATCAAAGTGTGTAAAGCCTGACACTTACATTCCCATGTTCATATTGTGCCACACACTCCTTTATTTCATAAAAATACAATCCCTGCTTTTAAAATTGTATTCTCAGAACAGAGTAGTTTTCACAGTAATCACTTTAAAGGAATTAGTGGAGTCTGACCTAGTGTTTCCTGAAGTCAAAGGGTGCTGAATTATAACCTCTTCTAGAACTTAAATTATGCACTGATTTATAACACAGGGAAATAAAACATTATATACACAATTCAAGCAAACTGCATAGCTTATGAGTCAGAAAAAAGCTGGTGTAGTCCAGGAGTTGCAATACTTCTTTAGCATTACATTATAATGCCACTAAGATCTAGGAAAACCAGACCAAAAGACTGCACGTTGAGCCATCATCACCTCCATGATTAAAGAGTCATAGAACCACCATGTGGGGAAAATGCCTAAGTATGAGAGAGAATGCTTATTTATATTATACTGGTAGCACAGAAAGTTCTTGGTTTTGGGCCTAAGCTTTTCACTAAGCACTGTGAGCACATACATTCTTGTCCTTATGAAAGATAAGGAATCTAGTGTTCATAATAGCTCATTTTAGCCAATGACCCTCTCCTCTATAATGCAAGGTATGAGATAAGTTCCTTAGGATAATTTAACCAATGCAGAGATTGATTTTCTCCAGAAGAACTTCCTGCCACAAGAAGAACTATGCTTACATCAGCCTTTTTATAAATGCCCTTGATGTTCAATATCTAGAAAATAAAACCCAGCAATACAAGGTCACATGATTTTTTTTTAGTAGTTCAACTACTAACTGACATTCAGAGATTCGGATGCTGTTAACAAATTGGAAAGTTTCCCATTAAACTGTCCCACAATCCAGAAGAAGGCCTGTGGCACAGGAGGCTATATACCACAAAAAATTTCAAAGAGGCATCTTACTTATGAACAGTCTACAGTATCACAAGTGAAATTACGACAAACTTGAGTATCCAGTAGAGAGTATTTGGTAAGCAGAAGGCTTGTGTGTCTGGGAAGATGAACACAAAAGCAGAGCAGCTAGTTTTCTCAAACTGCTGCATCAGTGTTGGTTAGGATTTTTAAGTACCAACCTGGTACTTGCACCTTAGGATTTTTAAGGTGCAACTGACCACTCAAAATTTGTCATTTTTGGGCGGATTGTTGTCTATCAAGACTTTAGACTTCCTCAGTGATTAAAGCCTTTAACACGAATTACAGGCAGCAGTAGAGTAAACATTTTAAGATTACAGCTTTAAAGACAACTGGTACTTCGGTGCAAAGAAAATTCTGTTGAACTACAGCACTGAGAGTGCTGACACTCACAGCAGTGTCAGTAACAAGTTTTCTGTTACTCCATAATAATCCTGACTGCATTTTTTCTCTGTTCATTTCATAGATCTGTTAGTTATGATAAATATAGCACTAAGCTGATTTTATACCACTCATACAGTGGGGCTGGCTCTCTTCCTGACAGTTAGACAATGCTCAGCCAGTTCTTTCATTACAGCTTTTTTATACAGGATATAAATACAGAAGTATAACCCAGCTCCAGCCATAGCAACAGAGCCACTGCACTCTTTGCTGTTTGAGAAAGTTTAGGAGGAAGATTTTCCTCCCCCCCCTTGCTTCAGATCTGTTCAGTAATGGCTCATTTTCTTGTGGAGATGGGGAGAACAGGAGAAACTGCTTCATCCCTGCACCCCAGACTGAGGGCTGTTAGCACACACCTGTTCTCCCTGTTGCTGAGGGCTACAGGTTGTAGGCTGCTGAGATTGTTGCTGTGGAGAAAACTGTGACAGCTGCTGCTGGAGTGGGTTAAAAATAAGTGAACCACCTGGAAGCTGTTGAAGATTAAAAACAAAAGGCATAATTGAATCAAACTGCTGCGTTTCCTATTGTTCTAGGATGAACATAGTATTGATAGTGGTGTACTTCCTAGAGGCTTGATTTTTGTTTTGTAATGCCTTTAAAATCAATCAGTTTACAATTGTTGCTGTTTGTGAAAAAGGCTCATGCTCTGAAAACAAACTTGCATGAACTTACAGAAAGATATTTCCATAGGAAAATACACTTTAATTATTTTAATTAAAATGGCAGATACTGTACTGATACTGGAAAGATAAATGCCAGTCTTCAACAGCACTGTATATATTTCCACTTTCAGAATATTCCATTGAATTTTATGGATAGTAAAATGGCCTTGATTCCTCTCCCTTACCCCAGCTTTAATTGCACTTATTTCAGCTGAATTTATTGATTTATATGAGTGGCAGAGCTAGCCTGAAAGGATGTCCTTCAGCGTGGAATCACTCAAATACAAGCATTCAATTCTATACAAGAGCTCTACTCTGGCATAACTGCCTCCTGTGCCTGCCCTTTTTCATGTTTCTGGAGTGTACAGGAGTGGGAAGAGGAAGTAGCAAAGCTGGTAGTAACTTTTTGAAGCGTGGTGCAACCTGTGTGGAACACTGAAGCTGCAATTCTGCACCTGCATCTGGCAGCTGACTCCAGGTTCTGGGAACTCCACCCAGTTCCACAAACAACCCCTGCTCTGCTTTTAAATGCAACTCTGACATCATAAACATCTGCTCATGTTTGTATTTGTATGTATGCTTAGTGCAAAAAAAGCATTTACAGACCTTCTAAACTCCCTATCTTACATGAACTTCCATTTCCAAAAACTCTTTAAACCTATTACTGCACCTACCTGTTCATGCTGAGCTTGGCTTTTAGGCATTCTTTGTGTAACCTCTGAGTGTTTCTACAACACTGTTTTGTACAGTACAATTGTAACTTTAGTATAAAGAATGATCTGCAAGGAAACCTTAGGCAAATCCTGAAAGACTGTATTTTAGGATTAATCTTTTGAATCCAAATGTCAGCATCTTTATATTGTTACTGAGAATTATCTGCTTTTTCTGAGCTAGGAATGTAACTTCCACCTGGTATCTCTATGGAAGTAGTCTTTTCTCTTATTCTCAGCAATTTTTAAATAAGCAATTAAGATTTGCTGTAAATGGTCTGACCAACTGGCTCCAAAGATCTGTGCGGGACAGTGCAGTAAGCAGCACCAAGCAGCTCTCTACAGAAAGATAAGAAATTATCATTATTATTGTGTCCAAGTATATCAATTACCTGTAGAAGATTTAAGGGCCGAAGATTTGATGTATTTTTCAAACCAAATGGGCTGCCTGTTAAAGAAAACATCTTTTTATTAGTAGTGAGTCTTTACTCAGTTGTATTTGTGTTTTGCAGTACACCTTTCCACTGGGACTATATCTAAACATCTGGAAGTTGGAAAACTGGCAAGTGTAAATTGAGTGTAAACTTAATACTAAGTGTATAATAATACAAGTATAATACAAGTGTAATACTGGCAAGTGTAAATTGAGTGTAAACTTAATACAATGCTGCATTTTCCATAATGCAGTTCATAGTTATTCAGACTCAAAGTGCACTAGAGCTGACTAAATGGAAAGAAATCTGTATCACTACATAACATTATACCCTGTGACCTATAACCTGTTCGTGCATTTACACAAAGGTGATTGTGGAGAACACCACAGCAGTTATTTTTCACTGATCCTTCTTCTGCCTTTAAAAAGTTTTACTGTTTGTACAGTAAATCCAAAAAAGTCCAAGGGCTCAGTGAAGTAATACACTCTCACCAATCTTTAACAGAAAACAATCCCACCCCAAATCTGAGCAACGCTCCAGTAAGACAGCAGCTATCAAACAGAAGCCCTGGAGGTCTTGCAGAGACCTAGCTCAGCTCCCTACTTGCATCTGTTGTGTGGGTGACAGTACAGCATGTACAAATCTGTGACACCAAACTGCGAGAGGTTGATAGTGCTTGAAAGAACAGAAGTAGACTAAAAGCAATCCTCATGAACTGAAGAAATGGTCCAAAACTCAGTAACACTGAATTAAAAAAGGACAAATGACCAAGTACAAAATCACCACTATCTGTGTCTATACAGCGAGAAAGGACATGAGAAGTTACAGTAGGTCACAAACATACCCAAATCATCCATATCACAAACTACAGAGCACACAAAAGAACCTCTTCACACAGTTTACATTTATAAAATTCACTGTCACAAGATGCTGTAGAGATTCCAAAAATATACATGGGTTCAAAAACCAATTAGATAAATCCACAGACTAGAAATCTAGAACAGGATATTAAGCACAAAGATCCATGAGGATAGTCTTCAGCTGAGAAAGTCTCAAAGCTGTAGATTGCCAGAAGAGGTACAGTTACAGACAAGGGATGTTTCGTTTCACATTTTTGCCTCATCTCAAACACTCTCCTCAGTATCCTCTAATGGCAACTGTCAGAGACAGAATATAGACTGGATGGATTTTTGGCCTAAATCAGTAAAGCCATTCTTATGTTAAGGTAATGCTCTTGTAAAAAAATACAGATAAAAAATAGGCAGACCTCATTTGGGGAAATGTTAACAGGAATGTTGTGAAAGAGATGAGATGCATTTATTCTGCTGTGCTCCACAGTGGTAAATCAGCCAAGCTCAGGCTTGTGTCCCGTTTTGGTTATCACATTTTAAGAAGGATGTAAGCAAATTGGACAGTCTAGAAAAGAGTGACAGGATTATGAAAGGTTTGAAAAATACGACCTATCAGAAAGAGAAGACAAATGTGGGACATGACAGCATGTTTGATACTTAGAAGGTAAAGAGTGAACAACTATTTTTCACATCTGAAAGGTATAGGAGGAAAAAAAAATTGCAATTCAGGAGATGCACTGTAATTAGAAGGAAACATTTTGCATGGATAATGAATCACTCTCAACAGCAACTGAGGAAGACTGGAATCTTCTTTAGTGAAGGTATTTAAAGACAGTTTAGATAAACATTGGTTCAGTATGGTTTAGACAGATTTGACTCTTAGCATAAGGGATGGATATCTTGAAGTCTTCTACTGTTCTAATTCTATAACCATACATTAGACTTTTCTTTCTTTATTATAATGTTCAGAAAAAATAAACTGATAATTTAAATTGTGCTTTTAAGATTTATATAGTTCCATTTGAAGGCAATAAGGAACTACTTAATTGTTGTACAAGAATAAAGTAGTACCAGGGTCCGAATAAAATGCCCCACACATTTAAAAAGTGAGGCCTCTTTTTAAGTTCAATCATGCCTTTTTTCTGGCAGTCTTCATTATCAAAACTGCATTTGAATTTGGAGTTTCTCTCAAACTTCTTACTGAGTAAACCAAACAATCCAGGTTTTGACTGTGTATCCCCAGCCTAAGCTCACCAAAAAACAGCTTCAAACAATCTCCAACACAGCCTGCACCTTGAATGCAAGAACATGTATGTTTTTCCTGAGCTCCAGCCATCAAATACACAACCTCTTCACACAATGGCTGCTTCAGTCCATTTTTCTCACAAAATGTTTCACACTGTCCCTGTCTCAAGGGTGGCTTTTCCACTCAGTCACACTGACCTGCTTGAGAGGCAGATTGCATTGCAGCGGGCAGGGCACTTGGTACCAGACCTCCTGGGGGTAAAATGCCACTCAGATTTATACCTGCAGGGGCTATGGCACCAGTGTTGCACCCCAACATAGGGTTTGAACCACTCATCAGTGACTGTGCTCCACTGTAGAAGAGGAAAGACAACACATCAAACCCAACTGGCACAAGTAAATCTGAATAAGTAAATTGTTGCCCTCTGTCTCATGGTAAATAAATCAGTAGCTTGCTGTAAATGATGGGACTACGGATAAAGCATCAACGCAGCTTAAAAAAATCATTTTGCCTAGAGCATAACATATACTTCATATTATAAGCACATACTGTTTTTTTTTCTTCTTTGATATCAACTGATAAAAAATAGACCATAAGTGGTCCTTTCATTCTACAAATACTAAAAGGTCAACAGTCTTCAAAATGGTTGTACTATCATAAAAGGAACAGGTTTGCATTTTCTTTTTGCCCTATTAAAAAAAGTCCACTATATCAACAGTCACCAGCAGCTGAACACCTTGGCTGGATAATCTGAATGTCTGATACCTGCATTGAAGCACATTATGTGTCTTATACTGACCATTGTAATCGCAGAATTTTCCTTAGTCTAAAAAGCAGTTCATGTTATACCATACCATCTATTCTTGATAGCATTTATTATTTTCTTCAAACCACAAAATGAGTTTTAAGGATCAAAGAGTGTTTCACGTCAATGCTTTTTCGAATTGATAGAAACAAATCTGTTCCCATTTTTCATTTAGACTGGTCTGCATATGATACTCTATCTCCTGATTACTAAAAAGTTTTCAAACTTACAGAGCAAAACCTCAGAAATCACTTAAGTTGAGATAAAGCCTTACGAAATGAACCTATACGACTCCACAAAGATGAAAGCAATAAAGGCCTTTCTTAATAGATCTTTTCAATAATTTAATAGTAGGTGACTTCTATTTGAGAAATACAAATAGTTTCAAGTGGCTCTTCACTTTGTAATTACAAAGTGAGTGATCTTTTTTGTATTGCAGATCCTGAAAAAAATTTACCCTAATGGATGGTGGACAGTCCTGGACCACACCCCCTCCCACCAACCAACCAATCCACCCCCATGGCAAATTAAAAAAACATCATAATGAAACACTTACCACACAGAGCCCACTACATTGATGAAGTTAAGTCCTGCAGGGTTTGCCATGACCTGGGTGGAGGTTGTTCCTGTAGTAATGGATGTTACCATGGTGGAAAGAGGAATGGTCATTACAGGCAGTGCCTGGCTCAGAGACATTTGCTGCTGAGCAAATGGGGTTAACAAAGTGGGCTGAGGGGTGAAGCCTGAATCTTGGGGAGTAGGGGTGGCAGAAGGGGTAATAGGAGTTGAGCTCTGAGCATCAGGAGGGTGTGGGGTCGATGAAGGGGTGTTGGTTGGAGTAGGAGTAGATGGTTTAGGAGTTCCAGACCCTGCTCATTGAGAAAAATAAAAAGTGCTAGTTTGTTATAAAAGGCCAATCCTTTTTGTATAAGAAGGTTAATGGAATCTTACTTAGCACTGACAATTTCTTCCGTTTTTCAGACTGTAAGTGTTAATTTCTACAAGACAAGTGTTGCAGCACACACTCATTGTTAAGGATGCAGTATAATCACAAAGAAAATCCATTCTCCATGCTTCATTCCTTGTGGTATACACCAATTTCTATTTTTCTTTAAGGCTTCCATAACCTATCATACATTAAGTCGCAATTCCATTCTGGAATACTTAAAATAATATCTTAGTGATCATTTCAACCTGATTAATGTTTGTCCTAAACTGTTAAACAAATAGTATCCATGTACTGCCTGCACAATAGGCTGTGTTAAGAACTTATCATGGAAAACAAGAGTCAGCAAGATCATGTACAATTTCAATAATCATGGGGCTGATCTAAATTTCACCAGATAGTCAAACTGCAATTTTCCAAGTATTGACTAAATAAAAAGCAACTATCTAATATTTAAGAACCAGAGCATAATACTGCATCTTTAAAAGCTACCGTGTAATTCTCTCTGCTTAAATGTAGCACATACAGCTGTATTTGTTGTGGATGCAGTAGGCAAACTCTATCAACAGAAAAAGAAAACAAAACAAAACCCCCAAAAAGCTTGAGCTGGTTTTTTTTGGTTTTCTTTTTTTCTTTTAGCTTTCATGTCCTGCAGAAAGAAAGGAAATAAATATGAATGGTGACCAGAGCCTTAAAGTAACTGTGTGCAGCAGATTTACACAATTCATAATACTAACATAAAACCAGACTCAGTATTTTGGAAGAAAACTTTAAGTTTTCTTTTTTATCTTGTACAAAACAAGAAGGCAGAAAAGTTACACCTTTTGAGCTACCCAGATTTTAAATTATTTAATGCAAAAAGCATATTATAATACCATGCATGATAGTGGAATGTGCAGTATACAATTATTCATTAAAAAACTGAGAAGCTGCAATTATGGTTTCCTCTTTGTACAGATCTGTTCACGAAATGGCTCAAGACACATACATGTTTTAGAAAACGTTTATGATCTACAGCTATGATTACAATGATCCTGTCAGTGTTAACGAAAACACTTTAACTAGGATGTCACTTCTGATTGAAATTTGCATTTTAACACCTGAGAATATGGTGCTATCATCAGCAGCATCACCACCACACTTGCAATCAGCAATGATTTGTAAAACAGTGTAGGAGTGTTTTTAAAAAATCATCTTATCGTTTATTGTATCATCACCTTGGGACTGATCAGATTATATACATACATAGATACACAACTGCACCAGCTCCTATAACAATTAAAAAACCAGATGTTTAAGTTAGGTAAAGGCAAATTGATCTAACATACTGTTTTTACACTCGAGGAAAAAAAATCTACACTTTGGAATTTTATCTCATCACATCATCTACCAGCCTTTCATATATGAGGAGATCATGCTAATTGCATAAAATGTATTAAAACGTATACACAGAGGGTGCATACATATATATACAGAAAACGAACACAGTTACAATAAACATAAAATACATACAGTGAACAAGAGACCTGCCTAAAGCTGCACAACTTATACAATTTAGGGTACACTGTACACTTAAGTTTCATCATTCCACAGGTTAAAAGGTTTATCTCAGGAAACATTTATGCAAAAGCCTAAGATTTAATGGAGAATTTAGGTCGTGACTCACTTTGTGAAGAGCTCGCAGGAGACATTGCAGCTGGAGAGAGCATGCTAACTTGATTAAGATCCATAGATTGTTTCCGAGAAAGACCAGGAGGCTTAGAAGGAGGAGGTGGAGTTGGGGATTTTAGATGGCCACTTGACTGTTGTGAACTAAAAATATTACCTGAAAAAGCATTATTAAAATACATTACTCTTCTGTGAGTACATGTTAACTTGACTATTAGGATACAATTTTGTGAACAATATAATCAGAAATTTTAAAAAAACCCGAAAAACCCCATGCTCTTCTCACAGATAAGATGTCGGTATTTTTTTATTAAATCTTTACTAAAGGGATATCCTATCAATTTACAACAGGCAGAACATGTTAAAATGAGATGCTTGAGTCAAAAAATAATTACCTGAAGAGCTACTTCCTGAACTTGAAGGTAATTTGATAGGAGGAGGTCGGTGTTTTACACCTTTCCCCAGTACTGAAGACTGAACAGAGCCTGATACACTTTCTGGCTGCTGGGAGGAAAGAGAAATTAACACTACCACAGCAATGATGAGAGCTTTCACATGGTTGACAGAAAAGACAATTCAACTGATTTGGATGAGGGCTTCTCAGAACTATGACAAAATTCCTTTCAGCCATTTCAGGTGCTTATGTATTTATTTAAAAAAAATAACCTATGATGAACACTCTTTAGATAAAGTCTTTACCATCAAGAAACAGCACAGAAATGCTAGTAAAATTTTAAACTGAGCAAAGAAATAAGTAATATAATTAAAGAGTTTCACTTTTCTTCATAATTCTGCAATTTTTTGTAGTAATTTTCACAAACACAGAAGTAACACACTTGAAATAATAAAACATTTAGGTTTTACTTGAAAAATTACATCATTTCATTCATTCATTCTGTATATACCAGCCTTTTTCAACCCAGACAGACTTAAAGAACAGGATCAGAATTCTTCATTCTGGGAGCAGGATTTCAAATAAATTCAGAAAAATCCTCAGTGCAGAGAAATCAAGACACATTTCCCCACTGGTTTCAGTGGGGCCAGAACTTCATATTCTTAGAGGGAAGATACAGCCTTTTTGTTTGCTCTTATATCCTCATTATCAGGTTGTCTGAACATATATCTACTTCACCTACTTGAGTCTGTAGTTCTCAGTCACTTACAACAGACCCTAAATCCCTAATTCCAACAGCTGACACTGTCAAAAGACTCAACAGTGAAATGCACTCACAGTCTATGTATTTTTACCTTATAGCAGATATCCATAAATGAAAGTAATGTTTAAACAAACTACAGTTTGCAAACTGCTGAAAC
This sequence comes from Promerops cafer, assembly GCA_013398275.1. Lineage (NCBI taxonomy): Eukaryota > Metazoa > Chordata > Aves > Passeriformes > Nectariniidae > Promerops > Promerops cafer. The sequence goes on from VZSE01008349.1 coordinate 1,587,362, forward strand.
TAGAAATGAGACTGGCAATACAGTGAATGGAATATTTCAATACTGGAGTCTCAACTAAATGTGCATGAGCTAAGAAATCAGAGCATTGTGCAGAATCATCCTTTTTGGTGAGCTTGACTTCCACTGATTCTCAGTAGTAAGAGACCATCTCTCTACATGTTTCTAATTGCTTGCTTATAAAAAATTATCTTTTGAGGAAACTTCTGAGGACTACGTTTCTGTTCTTCTAAAATCTACTAAATTAAAATTAAAATCTGCTTTCTTGATTTTGAAAATAAAGACCAATGCCCCAATCCAATGGTGACTAGATGATTGAATACAGTAACCTGAGTAACCCTGGTCCAGCTTTTGGTGGGGGTTTGGACAGGCAGGCAAGTTGACTTCAGGAAGCACCCTTCCACCTCATTTATTATATAATTTTAATGTATATATACACACATGCATGTACACGTCTGTATGTGTGCACACATACACAGAAACATTCACATCCCTTTCTGCAACTGCTGGCCTTGGAATGCTGCTAGTCTGCCTGACACCAGGAACTACCTCCTTCAGAAAAACATTTTTTGAGTTTGTAGGTAGGTATTTAGGGGAAAAATGTGACAAAGGGAATACCCCAGGGGATACAAATCTCATTTACTAGCTGGAGTATAACATACAGCTCACTGCTGAAGTACTGACTCTGACCAAACAAAGCCAGAAGCAGCAAGTAAAACGCAAGGCAATGCCAACAGGCAGGAAAATTTGGGAATGCAAGAATTTATACTGGAAATGTAGAAATGTGTGTGCATGTAAACATACACACTATAGAGTTGCTGGGGTTTGTGTTTTGGAGGGGTTTTTGGTGGTTTTTTTGTATGTTTGAGGGTTTTATTGCCTTTGGCTGTTTCTTTTGTTTGTATCATTTTTTGTTTGGGTGTTTTTTTTAAGTTTTCCTCCTCAAATTGAAGAGAAAATAATTTGAATTTCTAAAGGTAAAAGAAGTTCAGCTACTTCATCTGCTTCTGTGTTTACTGACCTGCAAAACAAGACACACAGCTGCATTTTACTGTACTGCTCTGTGAAAGGTTCACCTGAAGAGGGGAAAATGCTAAAACAAAACTTTGGAGCTAACTACACAACACATAGCCAACCCCTCACCCCTCAAACGGCTAAAAGACAACATTTGAACATTGAAAACATAAATGCTTTCCACTAACTTTTCCAATATACTCATATTGAATGACCATGACCATAATGCATTTAAAAATTCATTCAGGATAATATTTTTAATAGTGTTACATGTGGATAGTAAAAATTATTCTAGTAATTCAATAATTAAGTGCAAATAAAAGGAATGTGTAGCTTGATAAACTCACTTCCATTTCCTTCCCTGGAGAAAGATGACTGACTGATCCACTTGAATTATGAAACATTTTCACAGTACATTTAGCTTCATTTTGCACTAACTCCTGGTACTGGTTCACCACCCTGAAACAAACAATGAGGACATAAAAAGATTAACAACTTTGAACCTCCGAAGTAGATACTTATAGATAAACACATAACTGTATATGTTATAGCCATGTATTTTATATATTATGTAAGCATATCTCTATAACATAGAGATGCACATATATAAAACATACCTCTTTGTATCTTTCTACATTATATTCCTGGGTTCTTAGATTTATTCCATTTTAACTTTTAATCTCTTTTTTTTCCCCCTAATGCAAAATACAGCGTGAGAAACACTTTATTGGAGGAATATGGAAAACAATAGAACAGTTCAATTCCCAAAAGCAACTGCAGATCTTTGGGATGTCAACAGGGATCCCATTCCCCCTTTTTTACAGAGGTCCAGAATCTTTTATAAAAAGTGTCTCTTCTGGTTATGCTGCCTGTGAAACAGTCAACCGTCCTTCAGCTTGAGGTCTGTGTCAGGTGAGGAGTCTAAATGCAAGGGCTGAACAATCACTCCTCTGTGAGCATTATGACAGACATTTGATAAAGCATGAGGCAAACAAGTTTAAAATACTGTTCTATCAAATTGAATCAAATACTGTATCTCTAGTAATCTAAGACAACCAAGATGAGGGAATACTGTTTCACAAATAGTGGAATATGAGTGGAATATACAAAATGAACTTGAAATATAAAGCTGAAGTACTGTGGTCACTTACACTCTGGCAGACTGGACCTCAGTGAAAACCTGCTGGAATATTTCCATTACCTCACACCTAAATGTGATGAAATACTCTTCATTTTGATATAACCCTGCTTCTGTCATATGCTGTTACCTGACTAATGCAGACATAAGCAAGGGCCCTGACACACATGACAGAGGAAAGGGGGCAGTGCACTTTTTGTAGCAATTAGACTTTAGACTGACTTAAAAATCCGTGGAATCAGGGTAGTAAAATGCCATGTACTCAAAAAGGTGGCCCTGCACTCCTCTACTGTTTCTTCTTGTCCTTGTCCCTGAAACCCTATTTCTTATTCTGATGAAAGGACTTGTGCAACCCAGTGACAAACACAATCAGGAAATCAATCCATGTTAAAACTAGGCTCTTATAATATTGTTTTACTTTTCAGCCATCCAATCTCCCCAGTTCAGCTTACAGAACAAGGAGCGAAAGTATCAGCACAAAGGAGGCAGGAGAGAATATAAGCAAAGAGTTTCTTGATCAAAATGACCTATTTAAAGAAAGAACATTATTACTGATTTTTGATCAAATCCAAGACTCATTTCCCTGACAGGCACATTAGGGTGTGTGGGGATAAGAGCTATAGCATGTACATAGCCAGCGGTGTCCTGTGGAGGCACAAAACCACAACTGGCTCTGACAGAGGTTGCTTTTTAAAGGTTCTGGCTTATATGCACAGGCAATCTAACATGATGTGCGCTGACAAACACTTAAAAACCACTTATTTTGCTGCCTCAGTTATCCCTGAATTGCTACTCCTACTCATTCTACAACTAGAATATACTGAAAAACTATGTTATTACTTGCTTCTCTAGGAAAGCCGAATCAAGACATACACAATACACAAAATGAAGGTGTATAAATCTTAAATCCTAGATTACACTTCAAATGACAAGTTCCAAATGAAACCATTTCAATGTTTCAAGTTCAAATGAACCATTTCCATGATTGCTAATTTACCACACCAAATGTCAGGATGAAATTACTGCTAAGTGCTCTCTGAGTTCAGGTGTACTCACATATTTGATGTCCTCTATTCTTCCTTGCTTGTTAAATACAAAAACTACACACTACTCTACTTGTTGATATGATGACTAATTCCTCTTATTCTTCCTAATTTGTTCTGCATCTTTTTCCATAACCATAATACTGGCAGTCATATATGTCAAAAAGGAACAAAATTTATTATTTGTCGTCAAGCCAAATAGCTGTACAAACTATATTAATTTACCTTTCAGCATCAGTCTTCGAACCAATAAGGAACCTAAAATGTAAAGTATATTTTCAGTCATGAATTGGACTAAACATATTTTTATAATCACAATGCTTCAAACAAATGGCAGTGCTGTATTTTTTTCATACCCGCTCAAAATACAAATGATAGTCAATTCATTCAATGACTGAGTATCTATTCAATGGACTGAGTATCATTCAGTATTTGAAATACACACCACTTCCTAACTATATATATAATATACACACATGATCTAATATGGTCCTCTTTAACAGCAAATTACCTACAAAACAAAAGGCAGAATATAGAAGTTTTGGATTTTATATTAAAAAAAAAATAGAAGTCAGTAACTGCTACAGAATTATTAGTGTAAATAGTACAAAGGAAAAGTTATGTAAAAATCAACCCCATACCAGTACACTCAGACAAATACAAGTGTGCTGAGGGAAGGTCAAAAACAGTCCTATGCATAATATTTTAACAAACATTGAGCTTCCAGTGTTTGATTTCACTTACGCCAATTCCAATTCCCTGTGATTTTCCAGACCTCCTAAATAAGTATCTCTCTTTTGCATAACACTTATGGCTTGCAAACTTATTACTATGTTTTTTAAATTCACAGAACTTTCTCCAGCTCAAAAAAGAAAAAAAAAATATTAAAAAACTATTTTATTTTACTGAACAACAAAAATGTTTACTTCATCTTTCATTTCATATGACAGTTTGCCAAGGATGAGTTATCCAAGCTTTGATGAACTTTAATTGTTAGTGTCTTAGCAATGATTTCCAAAACCCTCCAGGCATTAAATTCATTTAATTCCCAGCCTTATTACACAACTCTAAGCTAGCACTGCTCTTCCAGGAAGATCAGTACTAAGTATCCATGCTGGTTTTGGCTGGGATAGAGTTAATTTTCTCCATGGTAGCTGACACAGGGCTGTTTTGGATTTGTGCTAAAAGCAGTGTTGGTAATACATGGGAGTTTTAGCTATTCCTAAGCAGTACCGACAAGGATCTCTCACAAGCAAAAGGTTTAGGGGTGTACAAAAAGTGGGGAAGTGGCACTGCAAGGACAGCTGACCCCAAGTGACCAAAGGAAGGGATATTCCAAACCATATGGCACCATGCTCAGCATATAAAGCCAGGGCAAAAAGGAAGAGGGATGGGGGAAGCATTTACAGAGAAGGTGTTTGTCCTTCCCAGGAACCATCAGGTGTGATGGGGCCCTGCCCTCCTGGAGACAGGCAAACACCTGCCTGCCCATGGGAAGTGGTGAATGAATTCCTTGTTTTGCTTTGCTTGCATGTGTAGGTTTTCCTTGACTTATTCAACTGTCCTCATCTCAACCCACATGGTTCCTCACTTTTACCCTTGCTACTTTCTCCCCCATCCCACCAGGGAGGTCAGGGGAGGACGGAGTGAGTGCTTGCATGGTGCTTAGTTGCCAGCTGGGGTTAAGCCACAACAGTATGGAAACAAACAGTGAATAGCTCGAGTCTAGAGATAAAATATTCTTAATACTCAGGATGTTTTAAGATTTTCATAAAAAAATAAGAGCATGATTACATACTAGAAGGTAAAAATAAGTTTCATTAGCAGAACTAAAAGGTCTGCTCAGTCTCACTGCTCCATGCCTTACTGAAATTTATAGGCTCTACTCTGCTGCATGGGTTCCTCCACACAAATAATCTAATTCGGTATATATAACAAAACCAGCCAAGAACAGAGAATCTTTGTAGAACCACAGCCAAACCCAGCATATTCTAAACAATTCAAAATTATGAAGCTTCTTAGAAGCTCATGTTTTTCTTCATTTACTCAGTTCAACTGGATCTAAAAGTAAACAGAATATAGTCACATCTTATGCTTTCATTGCATCAGGCAAATTTTGAGAACAATCAAAATTGAGTATCACCAAAAAAGAGTGCAACAACATCTCATAGTGTCTCCACAATTTTCATGACTGGATTCGCTGGTGGTCTTATTTTCCCCCCCCAGTGTATCTTTAATGTAAAAGAATGTACTAATTTAACATAAAAGTACATTTGAAATATGATGGTTGCTGGTACACATTTTCGTTTGGGGTTTTTTTTTTTGGTTAAAAAGTCTTAAATCAGACTTCTAGCTTTCTAGTATTTTTGTGACTGAAAATTTTAAGTAATGTTTGTTTTCCTCCCCCTATTGATCACAGCACAGTTTAAAAAAAGAACATGTAACTTACTGTGATGGAGTTAATAGGTTGTCATTCTCCTCATCACCTTTGAGTGTCTGAATTTTACCATAGTACAGGGGATTGCCAAGAGACTGAAAAATGGTCAGTTTTGTTTTCTGAAGCTGATTACCAACTTCACATTCAAATACATAATCATCCTTCATTTCCTAAAAAGACAGAATGACCTAGTAAGTCTTGAACAAGCCTTAGCCAAAACAGCAAGTAAAGCAGACCAGCTCCATATACAATACAGAGTAAGAAACATTCTATAAGTAACTTTAAAAGTAAGTAACACTCTATAGAAGGGGTGAATTACCTAAAATGTAAGTGATTCCAGAAGTTACATTAAGAGGGTAAGAGGAAAAGGATTTATCACCTCTTAAAAATACGAAGATATTGCAAACCCCAAACAATCATGTTAGACATGGAAAGGTAGACTGGGTTAACATATATAGAAACAGTTTCATATGAATTATGACAATGCAAAAACCATTGAGAGAAAAATGTTGGAGCTGAACATCAAGGTCTATGGGAAAGTATAACTTTTTTCCAACAGGCAACTACAAAGACATCATGATACATGCTGTTACTAAAGCTAGTACCTTGCCTCAGAAATTATAAAAAAATTAACCAATTATGTGATTTAATCACATAATTAATCAATGAATTAATTATTATTAATGGGAATTAATCAATGATTATATTAAATTACTACTTCTGATCAAATCGCATAGTTTGTGCCAAAAACCTTAAGGTTCAACTTCGAATTTTTTTGTAAGAGGCATTTAATATTAATCTCTTTCAAAATTTAACATTTTGATTTCCATAAAGCTCTTTTTCATCAGCCTTTGAGTGTCTGAGTAAAGAAAGCAATTTGTTGTGCAGAGTTCTGCTCCATGTAACTTATGATCATTTCTTTAGTACAAGCTGCTTATCCTTGTATTTCTGGAAAATCTGAGGAAATCAGACTGGTCACATGCTTGCTTTACTGTATAAAATTACACATATCCCTGGTAATCTTCCCATGTCTCTGTAACACATGGAAGATTAATTAAACTGGGGGAGGGAAGATTATTCCACATTACATTGATTTTTATGCAATAAGAAGCATTTTAACTAAAGATAGTGAACTTTGGACAAAGGTCTAAATTACTCACGTGTGCTGGCCAGACAGTTGGTTGTGAGTCATCAGACTTGATAGACTTTTCCACTTTGGCATATTTTTCCACCTTAAAGTAAATAGAGAGATCAGAAAAGAAAGAATCTCCTATGTTATCTCCTATGTTTCTTCCGAGAAACTTAACTGAAGAACCTTCAGAACTTTACATTTATAGCGTTATACCATATTTGCTATGGTAACTTAACAGAAGAAACATGGTTTCAGACTACAGATTGAAATCATTGCCTGCAATGTGGAATGTAAGTAATTTCACAGTAACAGTAATTCCTAAAGCCTCTGATTAAGTCAGGTACAGCACAGTTGAAGTGAAAAGAGAGAAGGTTTGTTTTGTAGAAACTTACACTGTCATTTCATGTGTAATTTGCATTCTTCCCAGCCCTAAGATGTCCAAAGCTACAGTCTAGTCTAGCCTACAGTCTTTTAAAAAATCTCAGTAAAGCAGAGAAAACTTGTGGAAAGGAAACAGGGTGTCCTGGTTGGTGGCAAGTCAGATATGAGTCAGCAGTGCCCTGGCAGCCAGGAGGTCCAGGCGTGTCCCAGGGGGCATCAGGCACAGCATCGCCAGCTGGGCANGCACAGCGTCGCCAGCTGGGCAAGAGAGGGGATTGTCCCACTCTGCTCTGGAGAGGTGTCACCTCGAGTGCTGGGGGCAGTTTTGGGTGCCACAATATAAGAAGGATATAAAACTACTAGAGAGTGTTCAAAGGAGAGCCACGAGGATGGTGAAGGTCCTTGAGGGGAAGCTGCATGAGGAGTGGCTGAGGTCACGTGGTTCAGCCTGGAGGAGACTGAGGGAAGAGCTCATTGCAGTTGCAACTTCCTTGTGAGGGGAAGCAGAGAGGCAGGCACTGATCTCTGGTGACCAGTGACAGGACCCCAGGGAGTGACCCAAGTTGTGTTAGGGGAGGTTTAGGTTGGATATCAGGAAAAGTTTCTTCACCCAGAGCATGGCAAGGTGCTGAACAGGCTCACCAAGCCTGACAGAGTTCAAGAAGCATTTGGATAAGACACATGGGTATGATTTTGGGGGTTGTCCTGTCCTGCAGAACTAGGAGTTGGACCTGATGATCCTTGTAGGTCCCTTCCAACTCTGGATATTCTATATGTACACTAATATGTTTTGGCAGTGCCAGAAACTAAGAATATGAATGCCCTCAAGAGAAAAATGCACACAGTGCATATAAAAGAACTCTCAACTAGAATTCTCTGCATAAAATTTAAAACTTTTCAAAATATTAATGTCCCATAGTATAACATATTAAAAAGACAGGAATTTCTACCAAGATGAAAAGTGACTAATTTTTAAACAATCTACAAACCTCATTTGCTTTTCTGGTTTTCATACTATCAGACAACTTCATATAGACATGTGGTCACTGAGCCCACAGAAGAACAATACTAACAATTTGTTTGTACTGATTACTTCATCCAAACTATTCTGTTACAACTGCAATGTATTACAGTGTGGCTTAACTTGTGTTTATACCTTATGGTACAGAAAAGTAATTGTAAATGTTAAAGTCACTCCAATTTTTTAAAGCTCATTCTTTGATACTGGTTACTTCTTAGACACTTCTTCATATAATACAATTTCTAATAATTGCTAATTATACATAACAATTGGTGGTCTTACATCTACTTCAGAAGGAGCAGTCAAGTAGCAAGGGTTCTGTTTCCACATATCTACGCACTGGAAGATGAAAAAGCAGGATTAATATATTAAACCCTTCAATTAAATAGTTAGAAGTATATTACATTACTTTTCAGAACACTTACATTTCCAGCTTTTGAAATTTTGAGGTCATACTGCTGGGCTGCTTTCCTCTCCTTCCTTTTCTGTAAGTAGTCAAGTAGTCTGAGCTGAGGTGGAGTTGAGTAGTGAGCTACTTCTTGCTGTCTGTTCAAAGAGGACCTTGAGTACCTTTTGAAGCACCTATGGCAAAATGACACCCAAGCTTGTAAAACCATCAACACGAACTTCTCCACTGCCCCTGTACAAAACCAAAAGTATGCAGGGAACTGCTACTTACATGATGACTAATAGGTTTTTAAATACCAATTTAAAATTGCTTTTCTGGATTACACTGTACAACTCTAAATCATGATTTCATATTTTTAAAATATACCAGTATTTAGCACTAAGAATGGGGTTATTTTTTTAATGTCTAATTTAAGTACATCATCAAAATGAGTAATTAAGAAGTTGCCAAGCTTAAAATATTTGTGTATTATCATAATTTCAGTTCCATCAAGTGATCCTTGTCCTACTTTTGTAACTATAAAGTTATAAAGACAGTAACTACCCTCTAGTCTTTGTTTCATGACAAACTCATGGGTTCAGTAATGCTGTTCTGAACATTCAATTAATCCCTTTTCCTGTTTTACTAGTGGAATGTTTGTTGACCAAGCTTTAATTTTAAGGATAGCTTGATCAAATTCATTATTTATATATTTTTAGAAATTACTGCTGGTTTGGCATTAGCATTGTATTTCAATGCAAATTTAATTTTAAATATTTTAGTAATTGTGACAGGCCATTAATACATTTCCTTTTTACAGAGTGAATGCAACTCTTGTGGTAAAACAAACATGTTGAACAAATGTTTCAAGCTTCTGTGGAAATAAAAAAGGGCCCAAAGCATGCAAAAAAGTGAAATAATTTCAACATTTTGCAAAAAAACCCAAATCCAAACTGCAATATAACTCATTATGTTAATATATATACACTTTCCTTCAACATACAAAATAAGCATACGACAGTATATACTAGTAACTGAAATACAATACAATATTGAGCACTTAAAAATATGATAGAATTTCCTGACTGTTTCTCACACGTTCCTATTTAAGTAGGTATTACATATAAAGATTTATGTACTAGATTTTACATACTAAATTTTCACATGAAGCATTGCTTATATTTTTCTTTGGAAACATGTTTCATACTGAAAACTACCGTTTCATGGGGCGAGTGTTCATCTTCTGCTTGTTGTACAGGAGTCTGTTTGTAGTACACGTCACTGCTATTGAAGGATCAAGACACAAAGGCTCTGCTGTAGCTAAAATAAGTTGGCTCTCAAGTAGGAGTTTGTCCTCCTGTAATATACACAGCTATTAATAAATATAAAAGTATGAAAACTTTTACAGTAGTCAAGTTCCTATATACCTATGCATGTAGACATTATCTTAGAAAAATCTGAAAAAAATTATTAAACAAATAAAAAACATTAATACATTTTCATTTTGTTGTGTTTTTATGACATCACTGTAAAGTTATCAAATAACATCTAACCTACCTGTGTCCATTTGTGGTTGTCACTTGTTATAGAATGCACATCACAAATTAAAGTCTGAGGAAAAAGACATAATGGTAATTAGCTTTCCACTGAACAATAAGATTTCATATAATATATGTTCAGTAACAGGGCATATCCAGTCTAGGAACTACCATAGCACTGAGAAATTACTTAAGGCTCCTCTTTACCTGCATTGTAGGTCGCAAAAGAATGTGCTTGCTTTGGTACGTTGGGGATTTCATGTTACCAGACTGCCTATAGTCACGTATTTCTGCTATGACACATCCACAATGGAAAATATTAACCTGGTTGAAAGAGAAACACCAGCTTTTGAATAAACAAACATTTACCAATCTTCCCCTGTCACTACAAAGAAGTTAGTTATATAACATATAAAATTCAGTGAAACTAGGAATAAACCTCACAACAAAGTTTTTCAGACCAGCGGTCTTTCCTATGTACATAGACATGTTTGTCCTAGACATACCTAAAATACAAGCTTCAAATTCAGTGTTTTCATATGCCAGCAATGCAGTCGTAAGAAATTCCCATGCCAAATATTCCGTAATGACAAAGAACAAAGGAAATTTTGCTAGAGCAGAGCTGAAGATGTTTCACAGCCTTAATCATAGAAATCTCTCTTTTATCTCCTTCTCCTCAGTAGTAAGTACTTTTCTTTCCTGTATATAACTAAAATATTTATTTGGGGCATTAAATACTACAGTTTCATATGCACAAGTGTCTTGTGCTTACAATCACCTATGTGAAGCACTCAAAAAAATCAAGGTCTATCTGGGTAGAGTACGTAAGTTCTTTTTGAAAACAAAAATTTCAAACCTGAGATTTTTCCAGAAGATCAACCAAAATAGGTGGTAGTTCCTCGGCATCCAAATATTCAAGCAGCTCTCCTTCTTCATAAGGCAGACGAATGGTCTCAGAATCTGAATTTAAACAAAACACATTACCTTTGCGTTTCAAGTTCACACATTAAGAAATCTAAAACAAACTTGCCACAGAAAAAAGCAGGGTTGGCAGAAACTTGTCCACACATACCATTTTCTGCATACTATAGATTTTTACATCCATTTCTGTTCTTAGAGTTTTAGATTGCTCTTACTGTGCTAGATTTTGCTCCCAGGTTGTATGCTCTTATTGCACGTGACAGTACAAATGGCATGAAAATGCCACCAAAATGGAAAACAAATGCCTCTAGACAGATCTAGACATAGGAAGCAGTGAAAGAAACAATCTGACAGAAGGAACCTGAAGTGAGAAAAACTTGGATATGCAGCTCCAGAAACTAAGGGGAAATAGGAGACTGGAAGGCTATCAAAAAGCCTCCTATCTACAGATTTTGTCTGTAGATAAACAGCTCAGAGCTTTATGTAAATTTTTAGTTCAAGTACAGTTGGTTGTTCTCCCATCCCCCACCAGAATTATGTTGGAAGTGAAACAGTTAAATGTAAACAACAACACATTCTAAAAATCTATATAGCGTTCTGCGTATTTTTAAAAATTCAGGAAAAAAATATACCTGAACCATTTTTTCCCCTGAGCATCAGTGAATAACCCTCATTTCCTGGATAGAGGTTTACCACCAGACATGACAACGTCTCCTGCATAACCAGCTTCTCAAGTAAGTTCACATTTCGTCTCAGCTTCTGCTTTAAAAGTAAACATTGCTCATGAACATAATACTATAAAAATAATTAGCAGAAATAAAAACAATTGCTAGAATGTGACTTAATGACAAATTATACATCTAAACAAGCCCAGTTAAATTTCACTGTACTGTATTCAGTAGAGTAAACATATTATGTACTATCACGCATTCTTATAGACACAGATTTTTGTAAAAAATCCCACTCACTTAAATTACAAACCCTAGAACTGGAAGTCCAAAGACATCAGAGTTAATAAGAATAACCTCATGTTAAAATGCTGTAAATCTACAGTGCACCATTATTTGTGTCATTTCTATGAACATCATCAATCCAGTACCACTTGTTTGATAACAACAACAAAACATTTAGTACTTTCAGACACTCCTAACAGAAGAAGGCCTTTCTCTCCAGGATTAAAATAATGAATTGGAGCATTTGGAAGCTTTCTTAATTGCATTTTCTTGTCTTTATTTGCTGAAATCTGATCCAGCAGCTGCAGACACTATTCCCTTATTTAACTGTAAAACTACCTTTCTGATGTATAACAGATTTTTATAATTACTTGGTGTGTTTCAGAGACCACAAACATTCTACAAATTGAAACATTTGAAATCCCCTTAGAACTTAAGACAATGAATTCTAAACCTCAGATAATTTTACAGCCTCTGGTTGGAGGCCATATTTCATCTCTGAATACCAGCTCTGGGTACAATCATTAACTGGGAGTTAACCTGAGAGCTCATTTGTCTTCTCATTCATTTTACTTCCTTGAAAGCAGCAATACAGCAGATTCCAAAGCTTTTTCTTCTTGTTCAATTTGACATTCAGAGTTTAGCAAAGTAATCTGTGCCTTTTACACCTTATATTTAGCACTGATAAGCCTGTTTGAGCCTCTTTGCTAACATTATGGTAATTTTTCACAAAACTTCTTAGTTTACCAGCAATTGGTGAAATAAATCTGAATTTACAACAAAATTACAGGGTCTGAAAAATGATCCACATTTCTCCCATGGCAGTCATGCTAAGTAATTGATTGTGAAACAGTGATAATGACAACAATGCACATGGCATTGACACTGGCCCTGAACTCTAACACAAGTGCCCTTTGGTGACACAGGATTATGACAGAATGAACAGCTCACTTAAGCCAGTCTAGGCCTTACTATTCACATTATGTAGTCTTATCTTTAGGTAACAACTACAGTGAGAAGGGTTTATACTTCATTTAACAAAGAAATTAATTGGAATTAAAACCAATGTATTTTCTCAACATGCCTGTTCAGACAGAAATGAAAAGCTTTTCAGCAATTTCCACTTACCTTTATCTCAGGCTCTTTTTCACATTCTTCAATATATAAATCATAAAGTTTTTGAAATAGAGATTTTCTGAAATTAAAAAGACTCAACATGTAACCAAAATTAAATCAAAGAAATGCTATTAAAAAACTAAATACTGAAACTCTCAGTACCTTCCACTGGATAAATATTTTCTTTTGGGAGGTCTCTGACGGGCACTTTCAATGATATACTAAATGAGAAAAGTAAACAAAAAACCAGCATGTATTACAAAGAAATTTAATTCCAGTTACCACACAACTAGAGATCATTACCAGACAGCATTCCATGTATACAGAAAGTAATTAACAGTTATGGTACGTGACTGTTCCAGAAGTGCACTAAACTCAATCTGGTTTATGTTACAGTCATCAACAAGAACACAGTTCAGTTTACCTGCCAAAGAAAGCATTTCATGGCTATGGCATCAGTTCCAAGCAAGGTCTAGATTCTACACTCACATCTTGTAATTATAGTAGTAACTAATGCTACAGCACTACTGTACTTAGTTACCACTACTGAAATTAACGTGGTTAACACACTAAGGTACAACCAAGTTTATGCATACTGGGTTGACAACATTTACAAATCAAGTACTCTTCAACATGATAATTTCAGGAAGTTCTCCCTTTGCCTTTTGCATTTACATTATTTTTCTCTATGAAGCTATGCATTATAAATATAATTCATGTACATTAAACATTTGAATTAAAAAATAATAAGACACATAGCATCCTCCAGTAAATGTGATTTATATTCTAACAAGGTTTTTCCAAATCTCCATTGTTTGAAGTCTTTCAATTAACAGCTTTGTTAAGAATCTATGTGAAGGGGGGTTCTCTCACAAGGAACATGTACTTCCCATAACAGAGTTCAAGATAACTGTTATATCAGATGATAGCATTAAAGAACATGAACGTGAGGGCACTTGCCTCTTCATTCTCACTGGGTTATCCTTAAAAACACAAACAGGATTTTAGTGTATATTTCTGCCAGGTGTCTCTGTAGAGCCCTGCTTATTTCACAGCACATAGATTTGCTGTTTTAAAAGGGGAAAGCTCAAGTCTTGCACAGTCTATAACCATCACACTTGACCATGTTCTCAGTACAATGGGTAAGAGACATGACATGACAGCAATTTCACTGAGAATTCTGCAAACTCAGTGTTACATGTATAGGTGATTACACACATATATATTTACATAACATGGTCTTCTACTACTTTTCAGAAGAAATAAAAACTAGCTGTAGTATTTTTATAACTCTGAGACCAATAAATTATGAGCAAACAAGTAATTTAGCTGCTTCTTACCTCAGCACGATCCAATGCCAGTTCTAAAGCTTGTTGCTGCAAGAATGACAAAGGGTTTTTTAGAAATTACATTACTTTTTTTAACATCCTTGTACATTAAAAACACCCCAACAACCCATCTACTACCGATACGAGTTCATAATTAGACAATGGGCTCAAAAGTTCTTTGGCACGTACCAAACGTAGCTAAAACCTCACGTAACTGCATCACAAGGCCTGGCTAAATTACAAAGCCTTAGAACAACGAAAGGCAATTAGAATCAAAAGTAGGAATGGAATTTACACCTCATAAAAGCAATAACAAATACTACACGAAACAATTAGAGATGACAACTAGAAAACCTGATCTCCTTTGTTAAGCTGGTCACTTTCTCAATGGAAAGGATAGGCCAAAATATCCCTGAACAGATGTCCAGGAAGAAAACATTTATCTTTTAGATACCAGTGCCCAAGTATCGGTACAGTTATTTTTCATGAAACGGAAACAAAGATCTTGTGCTCAGAACATTACTTCTGCACATAATACAATTTAAGAAGTGTTCCTAGTGACATACTGTTAGGTGGCTAGGAAACAAAACCAGCTTCCACTCTTCCACTACAGACTTCCTCCAAGGCAGGCTAAAATTCTGCCCAACCCCACAAAACACTGCAAAATCTGCAAAAGCTTCTCAATATCTCAATACCATTTATTATAATGAATTTAGCTCCTTTGAATGTCTTTTACTTCGCTACACCTGCAGTTGATATATCTTTATTTCAAAAAGAGCCCACAACATCACAGATCAGAATTACGAGTTCTTAGACTAAAATTTGACCAGTATTTCAAACCAGAATAAACAAGCACCATTGTCAAAAAAACCCAAGAAAGTCTTCCTTGGCTCCTAATATTCCTTCTCTGGCACTCACTTAAGCTCTGACCTCCTTTGTGCAGGAATAATGTGCAGCTGCTAAATGAACCAGACAATGAAACTGATTTGGGGCAGGGAGGAAAAAGAGGACACTATTAAGAACTGAAGTGTTGTAGGAGAATGCCATGAGCTTGATTCATCTCCAGGTAAGCCCAGAGAAGCAATGCATTCACTTCAGTGGCAGCTGGATAAAGTCCTTAGGAATGTACTCGTGACAAGCTCTAATATTCAGTGAAGCTTAGGAACATTTGTAATAGGTACCTCTTCCCAAATATGCATTTGTCCTATTCCCTCAGTTTAAACCATCCCTATCAGCTGCTCCTAGAAGCATACATCTCTACTCGAGCCTCAAGGAACAGAAGACACACGAGCCACGTCCAATCCAAGGTAGCACCAGTTACTACACAGATAATATTTTATTAGAATAGAATCTACTGAAGAAAACCATACTACACAACAACAAAAGAACAACAAAGAAATATACAACAAAAACACTCATATAATATACCTAAAACAAAATTTCTTACCTGTTCATGAAAATCCCCCCACCTACTTACCGTGCTATTGTGTGGTAGAACCTGCCACGACAGAACATTTTAATTTTCAAGTGTCTAGGTGTTTTTATGAAAATGTCAGATACTGATGCTTTCTATATAAGTGGACCTATCTAGTAGATACATCTACAATGCCTCTGTCTAGGTATGATTTCAAACATTCAATTCACTGACTGTTTAACATTAGATAAAAATCCATGGCAATACTGGCATCTGTGAATACAAGACTACTACATAGAAGCAGGATTTATATACATCCAACTTCCTGCCACCACTCCTGTCTGAAAACACACCACTAGCTTGATATGTCAATTCCTATGCTGCACTGGTCAGTGAGTAAGTGTTTAGAAGTGTTCACAAGCTATGAAGGAAGACACTCCTAAAAAAGGAAATATCAGATTTCAGCAGTGACAAGCAAAACAGTTCTCTTAAAAGAAAATGTCAATTATTAATGGCATTCTCCTCATCAACCAGAGAGTTAGCAGACTGGAGCAAAACGATTTGAAAATATATGATGTAAATCCTAACTTACCATTGTAGTTGAAGCCATATGGCCAAATGGCAGAAGAAGTATTTAAGGAGTTTCGTGTAGCAGGCAAAGAATCATATTTGATGGTTAGACTTGGAGTACTGAAAACAAAAAATTCAAGCAGAAAAAAATACCACTGAGAAACTAAATGGGTATTTTATTTAAATACAACATTTCTGGTGGTTAATTGTACTTAAATCTCATTTGCATAATTTCTTTTCCTCTAAGAATAGGAACAAGCGTTCCACTCGCTGCTAGTGCAGAGGTTCTTACTCCAATGACTACTACTAGTTGTCACAATCATTTTACATTAGTTTTATTCAACAGTAAAGCAATAAGCATGTAAATGTACAAACACTTGTCTCTATTGCAGCAGTCTACCTAGAATATCCGAAATGTCACATCCTCAGATGCACAGGAGGCTATAACATTTAATGAAAAGTAGAGTGTTTAGCGTACCGCATCAGCTCTTTTGTTTTGCTTTTGAGAAGGTGTTATTCCATAGCCAACACCTCCACTAGCGGTGTCTTCTAGCATTGTTTGGCTTAAAACTGACTCACAGCAAACTGTCAATCAAGAAATGAAAAAAAATTTGTTGCCACCGCCTCCGCGGACCCGCCGGGGCGGAGAGCGAGCGGCGCAGCCGCCGACGGCAGCTGCCGGCCGGGAAGGGCCAGGCCGGCACAAGCCAAGGGCGCAGGCCGGGCCCCC
>VZSE01008349.1:1604523-1638954 GCA_013398275.1 Promerops cafer
CGCGGCCGCTTCCGCCCCGCCGCTTCCGAGCCGCGGCCGGAAGGGGCGGGCAGGTCGCCGTGGAGACCGGGAGGGGCGGCGGAGGGCGGGGAGCGGCCGCCGGCGCCGCGATGGAGACGGGAGGATGGGAACCTGAGGGACACGAATAGGGGCCGAGGAATTCGAGGGGTTTAGTGGTAGTAAGGAGCCTAGAGTGCGCTGCAAGTCACAGCTTTAATGCTCTTGTGACGATCAGGATAGGCTTATGTGCGTCTCAGGGATGCTGCAAGGATATTTGAAGGGGCTTGGTATGTCCATCTCCTGGCCTGCACAGGACCGTCCCTAAGAGTCACACCAAGTGCGTGAGAGCAGTGTCCAAACACTTCCTAGGCTCTGTCAAGCTTGGCGCTGCAATCACTTCCCCGGGAGCCCATGGGCCTATGGAGCCTATGAGCATCCATACTCAAGCTCTGCCAGGCACCTCTACGCCAGACATTGTTCATAGGTCCCTGGGCACAGCACTTTTATGACTTGTAGCATGTTTTTCCCAGACCTCTCTAGCACTTCTGGTTGAGCCATAATTTATTGTTCACAGCAATGAGTGAATGTGCTACCCTGTAATCCAGCAGCCAGTCCTATAGGAAAAACCACACCTAACATCACCCTTCAATGCCTTTGTTAAGGCATGTCCTAGCAAGGGATGACTTGAAAACTCAATAAAATATAGCCACTGGGAGCTCCAGGTAGCTCTGGATAGAGTGAAGTGCCTCTTGTAGGACTACCCAGGTACTCTGTCTTGGTGCTGACGCTGTTTTCGTTTCAGCACTGGATTCTTAGTAGCCGTTCTGTGTCTCACAGCATAGCCAAAATGTCGGGAATCAATTACCCGTTGTGTCTAGAGTCTCTCAGAAGTTCTCAGTGCATAGAATAAAAACATCTGATGAGATCAGTGTTCTTCAGCTGTGGGCATAAATAAGTTGGGCACCTATTTTCAGCAACAGGAAGGCTAGTTTATTGATTTTTTAGGAGCCCATGTTGTTCCTGAGCACCAGAGGAAAGATGACCCGAATCCTGTCCTGGAGCTGGAGCAGGTGGCAGCTCTTCCTTGACTCATCTAGGCACTAAACAGGTGCATGGTCCAATAGTTCAGCAGCTGCATTTGATCCAACTTTGAAGCTCCTTTGAGGGAGCAGTTGGGCCATCCTTTAACGTAATTTTTTCTAAATTTCTGTGCTGTATGCCTGGGAGTACCAGAGTTCTGTAGCCATACTTGTACACCTGTCCCAGTACAAAATTGCCAAGCTGTTTTTCATTTTCCTGTGCTCTTTCAAAATTAAATGGCTTGCAGGCCTATGAATCTGAGTCAGATTTATATGCTGAGGCTGAGACAGTGATTCAAGTATGGTCCCTCTCATTTGAGTACAAACATTAAAAAGAAATGATAGCATGCTGTGAGTAGAAAGTGCTTCATTCAAGTGAGACAGACTGTGGGCAGGTGGATGAAACTTAGGGCAAACAGCCATGAACTCCTGAATTCTAAATCAGTTATGTCATTGACTTTCTGTGTGGGCAGTTATAAATCCCTCTGGTAACATTTCCTACCCTGGTTATGTACATCTGTATTCAGGACTTAAATGATTTGCAGACATGAAGAAACCCCACAGCTTCCATTTACTTTTAAAGTCAGATATGCCGTGTCAGGTATAACCATCCATTCTCTTGTAGGCAGGTTTTTCTAACTTGACTGTTGAAACAGAATTTTAGAGGACTGGCAAATGTAGCACAGAACTTGAGGGATCTCTGCTGTTCAGCTGGAGACATTACACCTGTCTTAGTCAAGTCACTCCTTTGGTGTGGAGACACAGTTCAGTCGAAGAGAGAACAGAGAAGTCCTCCCAGGCACAGGCCTGGGAATTTTAGAGGAGGAGAACTAAAACAATTATCATCTCTCTCTGTTCAAAGTTGTTTATAGTTATGCTCTAACTGAATGTACTATTCATAGCTTCACCAATAGAGTGAAATGTTTTTACTTTGAGACCAATCAAGCTTGACCTCAGCAATCCTCATTATAAAAGGACGCTACTGTTACAATCAACGTCTCTCTCTTTTTTCGCCTTCTGTGACTGTGGTCATTTCCTTTCGTCCCTGACCCAGCAGTGACACTTGGGACTTCTTGGCTGCGTCAAAGAGTTCCTCTGACTGTGGGAGCATTAACACATACAGAAACCTAGAATTATGTGTCTCCATCTCAAACTGAGCCTTTCTGCAAGTTCATACCTCAGTTCTGAGATGCTTAGTAGAGACACCTTAAAAACAGCCTTGATTTTCTGAATTTTCTGACTTACACTGTGTGACACAGGCATGTTTAATTCCATTCCTTCTTTATTGCTCCCCACATGTTTGAACTTGACAGTTCCTATTAGACACAGCAAAAACTGTTCAGTAGGAGATAAAGTGAGTAAATGCTTGCTTGTATTTCTGTACACAGAAATGTGTCTGTCAGAGAATGAATTCAAGAGCTAACAATCCTTTTCAGGACAGCAAATAAAGCAAGGAAATTTAATAGAGATGGTAAGTCTGAAATGTGAGTCTCAGGGAATAAGCCAGAGGCTGAGGTTACTAGAACTGATTTTTGGATGCAGTTTT
This sequence comes from Promerops cafer, assembly GCA_013398275.1. Classification (NCBI taxonomy): domain Eukaryota; kingdom Metazoa; phylum Chordata; class Aves; order Passeriformes; family Nectariniidae; genus Promerops; species Promerops cafer. Next base: position 1,607,149 of record VZSE01008349.1, read on the forward strand.
TTCTGTTTTCTTGAGAAAGACAGGGAGAAGGAAGTAAAAACTGAAGACATGGACAGTGGTCAGTGTAGATTGGCTCCCTGATGATCTGGAGGCAGGCAAGGCAACATTAGCTTGAGCCTGAGGAGGTTATGCAATCCAGGCTGTACTTTATATAGGAAGGCTGCTCTAGCTGCTCCTTTCCTTGCCATGAGCTTACATAGAAACCATTATGAGAATGCCAAAGCATGCTTATAATAATTAATGTCTCATGATGCTATGTCAATCTGTTGTTTGCATTTGGATTTGGGTTAGGTGTCATATTCTTTCCAAGAGCCAAGGAACCTGTGGTTGGAGGAGTTTGGCACTGAAGGCATTTTAAGGAGAACTTAGGGCAATACAGATGCAGCCAAAAAATGTGAGTCTATGATGCCAAACTTACCTAGCTTGCTAGCACATAAAGGGAGGCTTACAATGAAACCATTATATTTAGAGTATTTCTGGGAAGAGAATTTTGTCCAGTGCCAGTTGATCCAACGTGACGAATCAAAGCAGTCAACTAAACAGTGAGGTTGCCATGGCAAACCATAGTGGAACAATAAAACGAGGCCCTCTAATTAAGACAATGATATCTGAATGCCAGAATTGCAGTGTAACAAAGTTAAGGGCAGCCTCAGGATTCCTAGAGAATTTTGTTAAATTATTCTTATTTGGCAAAGTAGAATATATATGCTTGGATTATGAACAAAATTAATGTAGATATTGAATTAATAAATCTGTAATAAGTATAGAGATAGGATGTTTTCTTCTTAAAAGATTAAAAATCACATCTTCTATTGAGTGGCTTCTGTAATGAATAAGCAAAGAAATGTACTATTTCTGCATAATTAATTTTTGGATGGGCTGCTCTGACTGAGTAGTCCAGACTTCATAACTAACAGATTTGTTGGCCTTCTCTTGCAGAACTCAGGATCTGGAAAACATATCTGCATATTTGCATTTTTTACAGATGATGTGAAAGTGCAGCGCATTTGTCACTCTTTGGAAGAGGTATCTTTGTTTAATTTTAAAATTATTATTATCATTATCATTATTAATTCCAGTAGTGACATCCTTGTTATGTTCTGTCTGTCTAGTTTGATCTGATTCCCATTTGCTTAGTTCACAGCAAATCAGAACAACATTATATTCATTAATACAGGTACATAATGTGAAAAAGAGAATCAGCTGTATGAGTGCTTTTATGAGACTTCTGTGCTGGAGAATGTAGGACATGTAGGAAGGAGCATGGCAGAGTATCTGTGGCTATCCTGTTAAGGCTGTCCATGTATCATTTACCCTGTGTCAGGAATTTGAAAGAGGCAGACCACATTCCCATCACTTTGTGTCTTTGACCTTCTAGATGAAGGCAGCTGAATTTAATCTTGTCTCTTGCATATTTTCTGCAGTCTTTATGTGGAAGCCTCCCATACTTAATTGGAAAATCATTTCAGTAATCTTTTCTAGGCTCTGCATTTAATTTTCATTGTGGGATAAAAATAACAGGAAATCTAAGTTACTCAGTCTTTGAGGAACTGAAGTGTATCATGCAAGTGTTAAATTTTTACTGAATGTAATAGAGGCTCATAAGCCTTTGCAGCAATCAGGTCTAATCTAATTCTTAGATTGTAGAAAAATTGGAATGTACTTATCCCTAACCTGTCTTGCTTGTTTTTCTGAATACAGTCATAGGTATCTCTTGGTCTGAAGGTAAGTTAGCAAAAAAAAGATAAGTCAGGCAAACTTTGCAGATAACTAAGAGACTAATAATGAGGTTTAGCTAATACAGAGCTCCCAGTGGGAATGAGCAGTCATCTGCTGAGAATCAAAACACCTCATCAATCAGATGGATGTTGGCATAAGGCAAACACAGTACTGCTGTTAGCCTGCAATTAATTTTCATCTGTTTAATAAAACAGCTATTCCTTGGCTGATTGCATGGCTTTGCTGGAACTTCTACATTTTCCAGGTTTAAATGATATTGTTTATGAAAACAAGTTAGCATGTTATCCTGCCTACAATATTGTTTCACTGAACCCACTAGAGGTCAGAGCTGTACTGCTAAGGTAAATGGTTAAAAATCAGCTAGGGAGAAATCTCTTAAGAGGTTGCCAGAAGTGAGAGTTTTGTGAGAGACTTCTAAATTATGGAAATTTAGAATATGTTACATAATTCAGCTAATATTAAATAATCCATTGTATTTACTACTGCTGAAGTAGGTAAGTTTGGCAGGTCCATGGTTATTATAAAATTATAGAGCAGTGACAAAAAATATCTAATCTGTTTTTTTAATTATTATATCTCTAAATTTCTATTAAATTGCTATTTTAGTTTCAGTTCCAGCTTTGTGATTGCATTTTATACACTGGTTCTCTAAGTGTCTACTTAAATAAGGTCAGAGACAGGTATAAGGAATTTTTCTTAGTTCCGTAGAACAATGGTTATTTCAAGTCCTGTAACCTTCTCAGCAACATTTTAAAGGAAGGGGTTACAATACTAATGGTTTGTGATCCAAAGCATGGGCAAGGTCTTCGACATTGCATTTCACACACACTGTACTTTACTTGCTGCTAATAGGAACTGATTTCATCTTGTTATGAATGACTTAAAAAAGCAGCACATGATCAGTACTTTGTTCATCCTTTATTCTGCTCTTTAGTAGTGTTCCTTTTGTAAAATCCATGCATGCTAAAGCAAAGAGAGCCACAAGGCTCATGGCAAACCTATACAAAGGCTTAACACTGACTACATCAGTGTATGTCAAAGCCAAGGGAAGGCAGATGAGGAGCTTCATATTCCTTCTGGTGTAAGAAAAAAAACATTCTTTTTTCTCCTTTATTGACTGTATGCCTGAGAAGGCCAGGTCCACCTTGTGACAAGAACAGGCAACCTGAAGAGATGAGAAATTATTGTTCATCCAGACTGGCAGTGATGCTCATTTCTTTGCCATTGTTATGAGATCAGCATCTAAAATATCTGAGACATCTCTCTCAAGTGACCAGACTTCAAACACACAGCACTCATTTCTCATTTTGATGTCTCTGTGTGAGTCTGCAAGTGGGGGTGAGAACAGCAGCGCCAGCTCCTTGCTGTGCCTGTGGCATTGCAGGAGGGATGTGCAACTGCCTGTGGAGTAGGTGTGCTCCAAGCAAGTGCTGGGGGTGCCACAGGGAAGGGCTGTGGCTGTACATACAGAGGGATTGTGCTGGCTTTGCTGGCATTCTGCTAGCCCAGTAGCAATGTTGCCTGACCAGTAGTCAACAAATCCCAGATCAGGTTGACGTGTGACATCTGCCACGTGTGGCTCTGGAGTAGTGAAGCTGCAAAACCACAGATGGAAGGGGCTGTTGGAGAGCCAGAAGACTGAACATTAAACTGAGAACAAGATGTTTGAAAGGTCTGATAGTGTTTATTTTTATCATTTTTCAGAGGGTGAGACCTCCCTCCTTCCCTAAATTTTTTAAAAAGTCAAGAATTTAAAATTTCACATATGCAGTTGTGTTTTTATCCAGAATAACTAGGATTCTTTCCATGATAATTGGCTTAATTGTTCTTTTGAAATCTCACACTTACAGAATTTGATTGAATTTGAACAATGGAAGTTGTTGTTATGTTTCTGAATAGGTCTGATAATAGTATTTGCAGGAGAATGCAATGTGATGGGTTTGTACATTTGTTAATACTCCCTAGCAAAGGAAATACTTTTAGTTGTGTACTGGGATTTGTTTTCAACTTGTCTTAGTGAACCAAAATTAGGAAAAGCAATGTGGACTCCTCTAAATTTTTCACAGTATTGTAAGATGATGCAGAACAAACTTACCTATCTCTGTCAGCAGGAAGGATGATATATGTTGTGATTATTTGTTAGTGTAGACTTCAATGAATTTTTGCTGTAGTACACTGACAGTCCAGTGTGGGAGATTGTCGTTGAAGGAACAGGCCAAGACGTGTCCACACAGCCACATAGCAAATAACCAACCTCATGTCTCAAGAAGCCACAACTGATGACATCCAGGCAGCTTATGGTGAGAAGCAAAGGACTCTGGAACCAACTGGGAGTGGCCATGCAGATCAGGATGTTGTGACAGCCCATGATTGGCCAGAAAGCTTCTGGAACATTCTATGAGAGATTACATATGTATGTGTCAGCCGCACTTCCGGGTTTTCTGAAGCAACGTTTTTATGGTTTGTTTTGTGCCCTCGTTTGTGGCCTTTTATTTATTTAATAAATAATCTTCCTTTTGGCACTTCAGCTGAACCTGTCCCTTCCCTGTTGCCTGCGCCGCACAACCACACCATCGTCGAGCTCCTGAGGCTGGAGGGTTTCCCTGCGCGCCCCGCGGGTCCCCCAGGGTGTTGTTGCTGGCCCGTCTCCAACTGTTCTGCTGCTAGCTGGGTTGGAGATCACCGGCAGTCAGATGCACACTGCAGCAAGTGGTGGAGAATGCAGACACCCAACATGGGCACTGAAGAGCGTCGACTCCCCAGCGAACATCGGGTATTGAGGACAGTGCAGAAAGGTCACCAACGTGAGGCCCTAGAACATCGTAGACTTCGGTACTCTGGAGCGAAGTTTCGCAAAAACCAGCAGAACAGAGAAGGGACATAAGTTTTCAATTTTAAGTTGTTAAAAGCTGCCAAAGAAGACCCTAGAACTGATACATCAATGCTTTAAGATCAAAATAATTAACCCCCGTTCCTGTCTAAAACAATATTAGAATTTTTCTTAGATTTAAACAGTTGATGTCTTTTGAGATGCATTTATTGGGTTGTTGTTTTGTTATGCTGTGAAGATGTTAAGAGATTACTTTTCATTTCAATATATGTTTCGATACAGTAATTATTTAAAATAATTTAATTCGTGATGTTTGGCGGTAATTGATGGTAAAGTTCATTATACTTGACAATCATTTAAATTTTGGTTTTAATTGCACAATGTTTAACAGACTTCCTTTCCCAGTTTTTGCATTCTGCCCGCCACGTCCCTGAATCCCCTGACCCTGGGAACAGGATGGGAGATGGAACCTGTCATGGAGCATAGGCGAGCCACCTGCCATCTGCTATCTCCCCTACCTTTTCTATCCCCTGCCACTGGTCATGCCACCCTGGATTCTACTCTAACCCACATTCCATCAGCCCTGAACCCTGCCCCCACTTTCCTATTGTATTAAATTAGCAGTTCCTGGTTTTTGTTGTAGTTCATGTTGCAGACATTGCTGTTGCTTCCTATTTAGTTATGTGGGCGACCCTCATTTAGGCCAGTTGACCCACTTGTTTAGTTATTTTATTTATTTGGGCAACCCTTGGAGTTAGGCCAGTCGACCCAGGGCGACCGTTGGAGTTAGACCAATTGACCCATTTGTTTAGTTATTTAACTCTGCAGCATGAACCCACCTGTATAATTGTGAAGTTTATTTACAGTATTCTATGTATTTTAGTTCTCAAGTTTGGTTAAACTGATTGTAAAGTCTGTTAAGTAGAGTGTCATTTTTAGGTAGAACAAGATGGTTATTTTTACTGTAATGTTATACTTTTCATTTTAAATAAAAAAGGGGGAGTTGGGGGAGTGTGGGTCTGAAGTTGTTCAGTGCGTGTGTCCTATTGGACATGCAGAGAGGTGTGTGGGCCAGTTCAAAGCTCTGGGAGATGGATCCCATGCACAAGTCTCTGCCATCTAACTGGCATCTGGCCCAAGGTCACTCTCTTTTGGAAGGTGGTGAGTTTACCAGCCTGCATGCACACTATGCTGTCAGCTTGCTGAAGGGCTGGAGCAAGTAAGTGCTTTGGCATGCTCATTTTTCTAGTGGAAACATTCTGTAATTAGGTTAGGCAGAGCTAAGTACCTGTGGATGTTTCATGAGTGCCAACATGCTGATTGGGAAATCATATATACTGCACTTTTGAAATTGTTGTAAACTGCAGTGTTGTTAATCATAACATTTCCCAGCTTTCTCTGCAGCAGGATCATTGCACAGGAATTCCTCTGAAGGTAAAGCCATAGTAGCAAAATTAAGGCAACATCAGTCCTTGCTCTCAAAAGATGATCAAAGATTAGATCCACAATTATCAGTCCTTTTTCTGGGGTTTTCCTCACTGTCTTCCATGTTCTTTCTCCCTATCTAATTTGAAGAACCTTTTATTAATAATGAAAAATGGCCCAATTTGAATGGAGCTAACAAGAACAACTCCCATTTTCTCCATTCTTCCCTCATTCTGTCTTATGCTGGAAACATACATTTTTCTGAATATTCTAGAGCTGTGGGGACGTGATTCCCTGTGACAGCAGGAACAGTATCTTTAATCACCCACGAAAGGGGTGGACTTAAATAGCCATCATACAAATCTTTGCTAATCCCTCTAATCATTGTGCAATGATGGAAAGAGGGACACTTCAGTCTCCCTTATGGAAGAGACTGGTACACTGCATGTGTGCTGAACATGCCTCAAGAATTGAGCTCTTAAGGTAATAGACCTGGGCCTGGAGGAACACTTTCCTTGGTTTATTATGCATGAAACAGGTGCTGAGTTTTCAGAGCTATCAGGAGCACATTTCTTCTGACAAGTCCCAGGTGCAGCATTCTAGGTGTCAGGTGAGCTCTGGTGTCAGAAACTTAGCCAGCTGCAGAGTTTCTCTACAGACTGAACAGATAACAAATGGTGATTTTGCTGAGCTATACTTCCAGTTAACACGCCTGAAATGGCAGTTGTAACTCCTTTACACTGAGACTTTTAAAGGAAGTCTGGATTAAGTGATTTAATACTAGTTTTAACTGTAGTAGATTAATAACTGATAAATGCAGTAGCTGACAGCAGGACCCTTCATTTTTTTCCGTCAAGCCCAGAAAGAATGTCATTGTGTTGTAATTATCTTTGTGTGTCTCAAAATTTAAAATTTTTCAATATGCCTCTGTTTTAAGTCAATTTAAAATGGTGTTCAGTATAAATAATAGTCTTTTTATGAATAAGTAGTTCTGAAAAGAAGGCAGATTAAATATTGCTATTTATAGAGCATGGAAAAAATCACATGGTGAGAAGGCCAAGTATCCTTATGATGTAACTTTGTCTTATATATCAGGTCATAATTTTGTTTGAGGATAAATGTTTGTTTCCAGCTTTTGGCTGCTTCTGCTTTTCATGTTTGTGACCTTCAAGAGTGTCTGTTAAGGAGAACATTGACTCAAAGCCGTTTTCTTTTAGTTGCTTTCCAGATAGAATCAGTATATCTCCTTTTTGTTTAGAGAATCCAGAAAGCTGTCATATGAGAATTTGCTTGCTTTTTGTTTTAGCTTTTTATTTTCTTTCTTTCATGTGTTATTACGTGTTTATATATGCTGTAAATGACAAATAAATCCAAAACTTTGAACTGATACTGAAATCTAAAGTCTTTAGGCTTTTCTTACGTGAACACAGCCAATTCATTCCATATGTTACTGAAAAGTTGGCTTGTAAATTCCGTTTTTCTGTTAAAAATAAATATCTTATCAAAACTAACAGCTACTCCCCATGATTCTAAGGACTTTTTGTCTATGGATTTCATTCCAGTCTTGGAAGAAGGTTTAGGAAGGTAGGCCTACTGAAGGGACTGACTAGCCTAAAACCTGTGGCTTTCAAAGAAACACTGTGCACTTTTCCTTAAACTGGGTCCCTCCACAATCTGAGGTCTCTTCTCTTTTGTCTTTGTTCTGTTTTGCTGAAAGTGTAAATACTATGCCCAGGACAAACTGCTACCTCATACAACATACTTTTTGACTTTGCATGTCACACATGTTTGCATATTCTCAAGTCAATGGTACTTTTAGTTATTGTCTAAACTCTTGGTGTGTCAAGGGCTATTTTTTGGTGCTACTGGTCTTTTTTGTATTAATAATACCACATTTGGTGTGGGAAATAAAGTGTGTCATGGCTTCTGGTGTGTGTGAGGACAAGGAAAGGACATGTCTTACTTTGGACTTGACATTCTACAGCTGTGGAAAAGTGGACTTGATACTTGAGGGCATGCTATTTGTTTCTATTTGTTTCTATACGTTTGTAATCTCTAAAGATCTCCAGACAGGCTATGCTATTTCTGGTTTAAATTCTGATATATATATATGGAAGTACCATTCAAGTATGTGTATGTTTGAGAACCTGAGATGGGAGTCGTGCCCAGACTACAGTCACCTAAGCTTCTGTGTCTCAAAAGAAGTTTCCACATTCACATGAGGTGCCTCAGATGCTGATATAATAAAGAGATCAGTACAGGGAACAGAGTGGGATTCAGTTGCATTAATTCAGCTCGACACTCTTAAAAGATTATTCAGCTGATCACCTGTAGGTGTCTCTTTTAGGATAAACTGGATCAGTTGATTATATAGTTGGGAAGAAGATTTTGTTTCCTATGCATGTGAGTTTAGTGCCCTTTTTGGTGAATTGCATTCCTGTAATTCAGTTGCTCCACATTTTTCCCCATGAGTCCTGTGACTTAGCTGTCAGCTCTGTGCAGGTGTTCTGGATTGTCTACAACACTGGAAATCTCTTAAGGGCACTGAATTTCTCTCCAGCTCTGGTGACATCAAAATTTTATCTTGGACATCTGACACTGATTCAAGCCTTTGTCTTTTACCGTTCTGCAAATCGTATCTCTGTTAATCTACCTTAGATTTTTGTCTCATGCCCAAATTTGGACATTGGTTCTGCATTTATGTTTTAAACTTTATATAAGTAATCTGATCCTGGTTTTAAGTTCACAATATTACTCAGATAGTTTAAAAATACCAAGAAATTTTTTAAATTAGATATTTCAATAAAAATTGTATAACTCTATGTTGTCTTTGAGAAAGGCCTTCTGAATAGTAGAATGTAATTTTTCAAGTATTGCTGTATTTCAGCTACTTGGGAAATAATTCTTAATTGCAATTTTGGGATCTTCAGAATTAATGTAATTGCTGTAATTGTTATTTTCTTTCATTAAAAGTTTTACCACAAATTTAATGATGTGGGTTATAAATACTGGATGTTCTTTCTCTTGAGTTCATAACCTTGTCTTTTAAGCAGCTCAAGCATTATTCTGATGTAGACGGCAGCTCTCTAGTTCTGCAGATGCTATGAACAGGCTTAATTACAAAAACTTACTCTTCTATTCTGAATGGCTAGACAAAAAATCAGATTTTGAAGTTGATCCAGCTGTAAGCTGGAGAACTCTCTGGCATTGCCTTTTGCTATTTCTGTCTGAAACAAATGCTTTCTGCAATAACTACCTTGTATATCATTTCAGACAGCTACCTCTTTCAAATGCACCATTTATCCTACCATATATCAAAAAGTAGATAACATTTCATGACAATAAATGAGTAAGGAATTTAGTAAGGAATAAATAGAAATGCCTCAGATGGAGTTTTTCCAGGTATTAGGGTTGCCCTCCTGAACTTCAGAGACTTACAAAGAGGGGTCAGAGTATGTGTGGCTTATGTTTGTGTTTCTCTAAAAAGAAGAGACAACTTTAGATTCAGATTTTATTTTACTGAAGATTTAGTTCTGTACTGATTGACTCAACACTCAAATAATGCCACAGTCTAAGATGTTGTTAATGTAGTCAGGAAGATTCCTGACACCGGCAGGAAGACTGAGGAAACCCTGCTCTTGTGGTCACAAGAAGTCAAGGTTTATTCACTAGCTGTGAGAGTCTACATGCTGTACACCCCTCACCTTCCAGTGCTTTCCTGTCCTGCTGGGCCATAAGGTGCCCAGCAAGCTTCTCTATCACTCTCTCTCCATCAAAAGGACAGGGGAAGAAAATGCAGTGAAAAGCTTCTAGATGGGCTAAGGAGAGAAGGATCACTTTTCAACTGCCATCATGGGCAAAACAGACTCAACTTGGCAAAATTTAATTTAATTTAATTTAATTTATTATTTGCCAATAATGAGAAATAAGAACTAATCTTAAAATACCTTCCCTCCACTCTTCTTTTCTTATTGGGCTCAGCTTCACTATCAATTTCTCCATCTCCTCCTACCCTCATCAGCACAGGGGGATGGGGAATGGGGATTGTGATCAGTTCATCACATGTTGTCTCTGCCACTCCTTTTTCCCTGGTCTCTTCTCATGTTCCAGTGGGATCCTTAAACTTAGGCTACAGTCCTTCATGACCTTCTCCAATGCGAGTCCTTCCCATGGGCTTCACAACCAATTCTTCACAACCTTGCTCTTCCATGCGTTCCTTCCACAGGGTGGAAGAGTCCTTTAGGAATGGACTGCCTCAGTGAGGGTCCCTCATGGGTTCCCAAATCCCTCCAGAAAACTTGCATCAGTGTGATCCCTTCTCCACAGACTGCAGCTCCTGCCAGGAGCCTGCACCTGTGTAGGATGTCCATGGGCTGCAGCTTTGTTTGGGGCACACCCATCTGCTCCAGCGTGGGGCCTGCCATGGGCTGCAGGTGGATATCTGATCCACTGTGATCCTCAGGGCTTTGGGGGAACAACCTGGCTCACCATGGTCTGCACCAGGGACTGCAGGGGAATCTTTGCTCTGCTGCCTGGAGCACCTCCTCCCTCTGCTTCTCCAGTGTCCTTGGTGTTTGCAGACTTGTTTCTCTCATGTTTTCTCACTCCCAGACGCTGCTGTGCAGCATTTTTCACTCTCTCTTAAATATGTTATCACAGAGACATTACCTGTGTATCTGATGGGCTCAGCTTTGGGCAATGGTGCATTCACCATGAAGCTGGGTGGAACTGGCCTAGTCCAGTGAGGGAACAGCTTCTGTTGTCTTCTGACAGAAGACGGAAGTCTGTTCTCCAGATCGATGCAAGCCAGCATCACTTAGGCACCAGGTTTCTCTTGTGTAACCAAAGCATTTTTTCACACAGATGCTTTTCCACAGATTTTTTTAGTGTTTTTATTTTTTGGTATATCACATTTTATTTCCAGGTTTCTTCATATTTTCATTAATTTGGTACTCTATTGGTTTTATCATTAATTATTACAGTGACTATATGAGACAAATTTTAGCTAACATTGATACTTCTTTCACAGTTTGGGGTTTCTCAGCCAAATTTTTCCTTCTGCCTGTCTTGACCAGTGTCACACATTCTTCCTCACATACATTTTCCACCTAGTTCTGACATAGCTAGTCCTGTGTGACAAACATTTTGCATAGAGGGGGGGCTATTTTTATTAGCCAGAAGTATTCTATTTTTACAACTCAGCATTACTGAAATGAATTCACTGAAATACAAGGTAAAAGAAATAAGATTGCTGCAAAAAATTGATGGCACATGAAATGCATGATTAAATTGACCAGTAAGCTTCACCTCTTATTTTGCTTCAGAGTTGTTCTAATTATCCACAGAAAAAACAGCTGAAAATATATCCATTAAGACATAATTGTTTCATATTTCTTGTTATGATTTTAGAAAAAATCTCACTCTTCAATCAGTCCCACTTTGTGAAAAGGAGCAACCTCTGTAAATGTGGAGAAAGTTACCCAAGCACTCAAATGGAAATCTCAAAATTGTATGAAAGGGTGTGAGAATTTTCAGTAAAAAACAGATTATGTCATTCCCTCATTATGTGTCTGATTTGTCACTGATAGATTTTCCTTTTCTGCAGCCACCCCATGCCCCCAGCACGGTGCAAATAACACGTGGCTTGCATAGCAGATATAGTAGATATTCTTTGGACAGATAAATGTTAAAACCACATAGCTTGGAATATAGTCTAGCTAAGGTTTCCAGCTGGAGTCTTCTTGCAAACCCAGCAAGAGTTGGACTAAATGGTTTAGGTTTTTTTTTTTTCACAACTACTCTTTCTTTGTTCCTTTTCCTCTTAGAATGAATTAGAATAACATTTAAGATTTGCTCTATATTCCTAATTTTTTCCCTTCTTCTCTTAAGTTCATAGCCTCTTCATTGGAAAAAAAATTATAAAATGGCAAAAAAGAAAAGGAAGAAAAGTATGTCCACACATGGGGGAAGCTTCTGGACTTTACTTACTCACTTGTATTCAGAGATATAAAGAGGAAAAGACATTTCCAGTCATTAATTTGTACTTTCTGAATACATTTTGGTAGAGAGGTTGAGTAAGATAATGACTTTACACAATATCTCATTATACAAATAGAGAAAAAAAGGGTATTTCTGGTTAGCTAAAGGGGTGAAAGATGTTCTGCATAACTCAGTAATGGTGGTCTAGATATAAACTCTGGCTCAGCGTGTCTCTGGACTGGAAATTGTGGGAAATTAAGAAAATATTATTAAAAGAATATCTTTCCATACTTATATTTTTCTTTTCTTTTCCTTAAATCAAGTGTTTCCTTGAATCAAGTGGAAAAGCAGTTCTTATGTACTTAAGTTCCAATGTTGTCCTTATTTTTTGAGAATTTTACATGCTAACACATTTTTCAAATCCACACATATTGCCATATGAATGAAAGGTTGTTCTTCATTTTAGATTTTCTGTTTTGAGAGCCAGATATTTCAGAGCCCATCGTTTGACGCTCTGTCCTGCAGAGATGCACAGCAGTCAATAAACGCTGGGTCTCTGACTCAGATTCTGTCTATGTCCTACATGTTTCCTGCTGAGTCACTGTATGACTTTCTCACTGACTTTTAGTGTTTTCATTTTTGAGTGGGAAATTATTTTGGCCAAAGGCCATACTTTTCTGTATTTCTATGTATTACTTACAACAAAGAAACTTGATGTGAAAAGCTGGGGAAAACAGCCATGGGGTGATCATAATGAAGTATTTTTTTAATGAAACAGGTCATTCATTTAAAAATTAAGAGAAAACTGTAAACTAGTCTTCTTTCCATTGACTAGCCACATGTTGTTTTAGCAGCTGGAAGCAAGCGACCAGGGAAGTCAATCTGCAAATTTTCATTTGGACAGAGGGGATCTCCACGCTCGCCACACTGATTTACAGAGAAGAAACTGAGCTGTTAGTTCTGTACTTGTAATTCTGCTGCTCCCATATCACCAAGACTGCCTGCAAGAAATCTGAAAACCTGAAGAGTGAAGCAGGTGTAGCTGAGATGAAGAACTTTATATGAAATCTATGGATTATACTTAGAAAAATATGTTTCTCATGGTGGTTTTCCTCTTCTTCCACCTTCTTCACAGTTGCGCATCTAAAATAATCTGCTGGCATAACTCAGCTACATTAAATGGGGAAACAAAATCAGTTTGGATAAAATTGTAAGAACAGTTTTAAACTTATGAGTAACTTATAACAGTTATAAATTTATAAGAACATCTTAATGTCCATGTGGATGACTCAGCATATATTTTCACCTTCAGAATAATAGTCAGAGGCTAATAATTAATGAAAATTAAATATGTTTAAATCTGGGGCCTAATTTTCTATTGGCCTCCTGCAGCAATAGAAATATTACTGACTTAGAGAACAACACATCATTCCCTCCTCCTGTCCCTTCCAGGCTTTCCACTTCATTACCTGGGTTCTTCTATTGTTTTTTTTTTTCCAGTTTTTTTCATTCAAGGAAAAGTTTTAGCAAATGAAACAGTTTTGTATTCTTAGTAAAGCATTTAAAAATCGTGGCATAATATGTGGTAGCCTGTTACTGAAAATCCTCTGTCCTGCAGCCTTCCTGCAGGCCTTTTTCTATATGCACTACTTCAGAGTATCTGGGTAGCTCTGAACTCTCTGAGTCTCTCAGGTCCCAGCACTTTAGAAGGCAGATAATTACAATTACTACTTTGGTTTGAGGCAGAAGAAAACAGAGAGGTGGGGAAGCTGTCTGCATGGTGTGGGGACACAGTTTGTGCTGGCTGGAAGCAGGCCCAGCCTCATCCCTGATGAGCTACAGCTGTGTGAGCCAGGTGACCAATATCAGAGGCAATGAGACATGGAGGGCTGACCAGTCCCAGCAGGGCCCACAGCTGCAGGGGATGTGAGATCAAGGGTATAAAAGGTTGTGCTAGAGAACGAGAGGCAGCAGATGCTTCAGGGGCCTCTGGAGGGCCTGGCCAGAGCTTGCAGGAGCAGCAGAAGACCTGGAAGGAGCTGCCAGCTATACAAAAAGGGGCAGCTGGTCCCACAGTAGCTCCAGAGATTGTAGAAGGAGCTGGTGGCAGCAACTGTGGAACCTATGACAGTAGTCATTGACCCAGAGGCAGACACTTAAAGCTTTCTGATGATGATGATACTCCATAGACTGTGAGAACTCACAGAGAGAAGCTTTCTGATGTTGCATCGTGATACTTTATGTATTGTGGCTGTCTCAAATACGACAGCATGCAGGTGATGGAGCAATGTTTGCTTTGTCATTAAGTAAGCTGGAGGCACCATACTCCATAATTGATTACAAAGGTTGAGAACATCACCAAATATTGGAATGAATTTGTGATTTCAGTATTCAGGAAGTTATTGAATAGCTTCTGCAGCTTTCTTCACTTATGTGAATGCAAATGTTTGTATCTCTGGCAGATGAGTGTTAACATTTCTAGTAGGATTGTTTTAAGCTCACCTTTTGCCTGCTCTTTGGACAAGAATGAACTTTGGATAGAAAGCTTTCAAAAACTTGGCAATGCTTGGTTTTTTGTGTCCCCTGGATTAGACTGTGTATGTGTAACAGGTTTGCACATGTGCCTCTGGCACTTCTCAAGGACTTCTGGACATGCAACAGTCAGTTGGTGATTGCTTGGAGCAGTAGGATGGCAAGGTATTGCTGTGTAACACTTCAGGCAGAGCCTGAGAAGTAGCCTGAATAGCCACAGTCTGTTTGTCCTTTGAGTCATAGCCCCAGAGGTCCCACCATCAGCTATGTTGCTTTAATCCAGTGGGTGAATCTAGGCAGCTGTTTCTCGCGATTGTTTCCTAGTACTTCTTTTATAGTATTTATTTTCTGTGCCACAGTGATTCAGTTATGGGAGAAGCTTAGCAAGATTCATTGGCACCCTCATCCCTTTTCTGTGTTTACTAGAATGAAGTAATTGACATATGGGAGCATTTATGGGATTGTGTCAGACAAGCTAGACTGAAAGCAACAGACAGATGTCCAGTGAGTTAAATATGCAAAACTTGAATGTAAATGATGAATTAGATTAATGAACAGATGAAAAATGACCATATAAAAAATGACTGGAGTCTGATCTCATTCCTTCTGGGAGAGTTAGTATGTATCACATAATTATCACAAAGACAGCATGTTTGTTTTAGTGTTATTCTGGATAATTGGCACATTCTTTGCTATTATCATGCTATATTTGAATGTGTTTTTCTGTGCCTAAGTGGAACGTCTCAGTAGGTACTCTCTGATTATTTGTCATTCGCATTCACTTTTATCTGAACATAGCATTAGGTAGTAACAGGGTCTTGATTCATACTCTCAATAAGTTTAAAATTCTAACAATTTGTGTAAAGGTGTCTGATCAAAGTAAGAAAAATAAAATTCTACCTTTCTTTTCTTGCGTATGTTTTCATCACTGGGAACTGCATGCAGACACACAAGACTTGATTTTGAACCACTTGGAGATTGTAGGGTTTTGCTGGGACATGGCTGAACTGATCAGATTTAATACGAAATGCATTTAATTACAACAGAAGAGATTAATTTCTTTCTACCAGAAAGCCTAGTATGAGCTATTTTTTAAACCTCCTCTAAGCAAGTGGAGAAGAGTAGACTGAGGTCATGGCCAGAGGCCTGCTCTAAGTCAGCACACCTCTGGCTCCATTCATCCCATTGCTCCTTCTGTGTCTCTTTTAGCAGCTGCTGGAATAAGCAGAATCAGGTTCCAGTGTACTGTCTGTTTCCCTGGAGGGATGCAGGAGCATGGGCAATGTGGAAACCTCCCTTTTGGTAACAGTTCAGGTTTCTGTTTTATAAAAATGCCCATTTAACCACAGTTAATATGCCTGTAATGAACTGTACTGCTTGTAGCCTGAGCCCAGACAAATAAGTTACTTAGTTACTTAGGTAAACAGAGTTAAGGAAGATAAATCCTGGTCTTAGTCTGCTAAACATTTACAGTCAACAAGAAATGAAGTGTTTACATGATAGGCTGTATGAGGGTGTGGTGCGATAAGTTTTTTTTGCATTTCATTATTTACAGCTACTTTACAAAATGTGAAATAAGAAAAAAAATGAAATAAGTTTCAGATAAGCATGCACTTGTAAATATTAATATAACTGCTTATTGTCACAAACACAAAATAATTGATTGGAAGTGACATCTGGAAGTTGTCTGGGCCAGTCTCTCTGCTTAAGCAGGGACACCCAAAGCCAGTTGCTCAGGACTGTGCCCAGTTGGCTTTTGAGTATCTCCAAGGATGGGGACTTCACAAGCTCCCTGGGCCAGGTGTGCCAGTGCTTGGTCATCCTCACAGCGAGAAAAGATGTTTCCTGATGTTCAGATGACATCTGTGTTTGAGTTTGTGCCCATTTTCTGATGCTCTTTCACTGGGCACCACTGAAGAGCCCGGCTCTGTCCTCTTTAAACATTCTCTTCAGGTCTTTATAGACATAGATAGGTCTGCGTGAGCCTTCATTTCTGAAGTCTGAACAGTCCCAGCTCTCTCAACCTCTCTTCATAGGGGAGATGCTCCAGTTCCTGTATCATCTTTGTGGCCATTTATTGCACTCTCTGCAGTATGTCCATGTCTTTAGTGCATTCATGAGCCCAGCATGGACACAACTCTCCAGGGGCAGCCTCACCAGTGTCAGAGGGGCAGGATCACCCCTCTTGACCTGCTGGCAATGCTGTGCCTAATGCAGTCCAGGTTAAACTTGGCTTCTTTGCAACAAGGGCATTTTGCTGACTCATGTTCAACTTGGTGTTCACCAGAACCCCCAGGTCATTTTCTGTCAAGCTGCTTTTCACCTGGTATATGTGGGTGCTTTTCACGTATACCTCTGCCTAATGTTGTTCATCCCCACATGTAGGACTTTGCACTTCATCTTGTTGAACAAAGAAATTACCAAAATTATTTAGAAAGAAAAAAATCTCTTAAACTGTTGTACCCACAGGGATGTTCTTTCTTGAGACACAGGGCTTTCTTTACCCAGTCAGGTTTTCTCTTACTGGTCTTGTCTAGTTTGTCTGTGGGGTTTTTGTACGCTTTTTTGAGGAAAAGATAATAAAGCATTGAGTTGAAGAATATAGTTAAAGAATTTTGTGGTCACTCTTAAAACTGGCTTCAGAATATTGTTTCCAACCATTATGGGTCTGCAAGAAAACCACTTTCCCTCACATTCTCATCAGTATATTCTGCCTTAAGCCTCAACTCACATGAAAAAGAGGGGAAAGTGAGGTTAATGCTTTTCCTGTCCTTTCACCCCTCTCATATGAGGGCAGCTGAACTTGCTATTTATCAACTAATGAAGTGGCAAATTGCAGTGTCATGATTTAAAGTAAAGCATCACTAGCTTTTATCTCCTTACATTCCACAGTCTTTACTGAAGCAGTTTGGAAGGTGATTTGTAAGTGGTTTAGTGCATTTTATTTCCTTCCACTGAGGAAGGTGGACTTCTGGGGTGGAAGTTTCAGCAACAGCCCTGTTTTGTTGTGTGTCCATTCAGGAATCATTCAGGAATCAGATCACTTTAATCCTAAATTAGCTCTTCAGAGCAAGGATTTTGACTCAGTACATTTTAGTGTGTCATTTACCATAAGAGTCCCTCTGTGTCACCTGAGACTTCCAGTCACTACGACAACACAATCATAACAAACTGTTGAACATCTGAAAGAGATTATGAAGGCAATATGTAGCCGGATAGTTTTTTAAGAGATTTCATTAACCTATTTTCAGAACAAGCAGAAGTGCAGCGTTTGGGAGTGTCCCTGCTGTGTGAAGCTGAGTCATATGTGAGTACTTTCACTGTCAAAATGTGATCTGGGTTTATGCCCTAAAGTTGAGCATTTGGAAGACATCCCACTGTCTTGTCTTGTTTATGCCAAGACAGTGCGATGTCTTCCAAATGCTCATCTTCCACTTGTGGATGAGGTGGAATTATGTGGTTTTGGATATGGCCCATTGTAGACAATGTCACCTGGTTTTGGCCATTCCCAGAGGACCCATTGGGAGGTGCTGATCTACCTTTGTGGGAAAAGTGGTGTTAAAGAGTCAGAGAATACAGCTGCATGTATGTGGATTGAACACTGGGAGCTACTTTCCAGGTGTACCCATCGATACAAACAGGTGCTTTGATTTATGGGCATCCTTTTCCAGCTTGATTTCATCTTGTGAGCAAAGGTTGTATACATGCTATGATCTGCTTTTTTTTTGTGACAGTCTGCTGGTATGTGCTTCTGTTGAAAGTGTTTATTTCCTCAGCAGAGAATAAAATATTAGTTCTGTATAAATTTAACACGCATTTGTAGCAAGTAATTAGTCTCAAATTCTGAGTATTTCCAGGTTAAATATGCTGTAACTAAGAAATACTTGTGGTTCAAAGAGATAATATTTTGACTTTATTATGACAGACAAGTGAAGTATGCTACAAAATATTTATTGTGGGAACAGTGAGGTTTGATGACTTCCTTGACATTTACAAATTAATGTGAGTCATCCTTACTGTGTATTTGTTTCCTTGCATAAGGAAGCATAATCAATGCCTCTCATTTCAATTGTTCTTTTTTACAGCTAAAAAACTTTGCTTATTTGTGGTGGTAAGATATCAGTCTGACTAAATGACTAATTTAGGCAATAAAGAATGTCCTGTGGGGAAGGTGGGAGTGAACTACTTACATGAGAATTGGTCATTGTTTGTTAGATGTCTGAATCAATCCAGATTCCAATTCCTATGAACAGAAGCCCACATTTTCCAGTAAAACATGAAGCTCTGACTAAGATGTTTGATTCCTAATTGTGAAGTTATTGTCTCTCTCCTTTGGTATTACAGAAACTTGTTTGGGGCCTACCCAGGCAATGACAGTGAATCCAAAAGCAGTTAACCTTTTACTAAGGCATCTGGACTACCACTGCTTAAGACATTTAAAACACCATTAAGATAGTCTATTAGAAAGCCTTAGAAAATATCCAGAGAGAATCTGCAATAGTAAAATTTTATATTCCTTTAAAATCCTTTACTAAATAATTTAGGTAAGTTTTTAACAATATTTTATTCTGTAGAGCAAATGAAATAACAGGAAACTACAACCTGTTTTGTGCTAGAATTTGAGTAAGTCTTTAAGTGGGTGGCCACATTTCACCTTCCTTGGAAATGAAGGCATGTATGTGAGTCTCAGTGAATGGGTCTAAGTATCTTGTCTTGATGTCAAAGACAGAAGCAGAAGATTTGATGTCCTGTCCCACAATTCAGGCGTAGGCATGAACTTGGATTTTTATGCTTTCTTTTCCAGTTTGCTTTCATTATGTGAGCAAAGGCTGTAAATACTGTGATCTGCTTTTTCTGACAGTCTAGCAGTATGTGCCTCTGTTTGATGGATTTATGTTTATTTTCTTGAGAGAGAAGAAAAAAACAGTTTCATAAAATTTAAGGGAATTTGTAGCAAGTAATTTGTCTCTTTTATCTCTACTATATTCTGTGTATTCTATGTAAAGTTTTAGCTTTATTATAAAGAACTTCTTTTTTTTTTTTTTTTTTTTTTTTTTTTTCATATCTATGTGCCTGTATTGCTGTATTCACCTTATATTACTAGGTCAGCTACTTCCAGCTCAGCATACTCTATCTCATTTGCATGCAAAACTCCTTCTGGGTACTTTTTTCCTGGTTCATCTACTCTGGACTTCCGAAAGTTATAAGTTAAATTCTGTTAATGATCAGTTTTCCAACAGAAAATCTCCACCCCTAAATTTAAGAAATCTTTCTGTTATTTCAAATATCCAGGAGCTGTACATACTCCACCAAGTCTAACCTGAAAAGTATAGTCTGTAGCTTCTTAAATTATACCTGGTTCAGAATTAAGGCAAGAATTAATGGAGAAATATTTGTTTCCACAAGCATAAATAATTTGTAAAGGGAGAAGCAGGGTAAAAAGTGGACAAGCAATAAAAGTCAAATAAAAATGCTAAAGATATTTGCAAACTTGACACGTGTCTACAGCTATTGGCTTAGAATGATCATGAGTTGTGCCAGGGACAAATATAAAACAAGTTCATTGCTTGCATATGAATCTTTAAAGTCCATGTGTTAAGTTAATGTGCTACTGATAACTTATCACATTTTATGTCTAGACATCCAAGCTAATGTGAATAGGAATACTTTCATGTGATTTTTCCCTCTGGTGTTTTTGCCCCCCACCCACCAACTGTGCTCTTTTTCTGCTTCAGTGCTGCTAAGAATAATAATGGAAACTTTCTGTCAAAAAATACAGGCAGACACACACACTCCCCCCCACACCCTCTTACCTTTTCATGGTGTAACATGGAGTATGGAGCTTTGGGCCTTGCAATGGCGTGTTTCAATTTGAATGTGGTCGTTTCTTCCTTACTTAGGTGATGCACTGTTTACCTCTAGACTTATCCTTGAGGGGCTCAGAATATTTAGGTCTTGTTTTGCCTTTGCTGTAGTACATTTGGATTATAGATGGGTTATCAGATAAGAAAGACAGTTCTCCTGGTCATACACTAGATTTTTACACTTTTGTAGAACTATTCAGTTAGACAAAGTTTTAAATCAGGAGGAAGGTTCTTGAATTCATGGTGATTTAGCTACTCAGGCAAGTGGTTTGCCATTAACTTTGTATAAAAACCCCTTTAAAAGCTCTTCAATTAGTAAGGTTCCCCTACAGAAAGATTAAAAAGTGACAAGACAGGGAATTGTCTTAAAAACACTCTGGAAACATATCTAATTTATGTAAGTTCTAGCCATCTGACAACCTTTATAACATCCTTTGTTCTTCAGTGGATTTATAGAGTATCTGCCTAAATACCATTTACATGTCCGCATAATATTTGCTTATATTTTACCCCATCATCCATTTGGCTCACAGAATTGATACCATCTTATTGTCATTAAAATTAGGATAAATTTTCCTAACAATGAGCACTGTATTATTAAATTACATTATTACACAATGTATTATTACATTACATTATTACACCCATGCTTAGGTCACTTAGAAGCTTTCAACAGTACTGATAATGAGATATTTTGCCTTAAGGAGAAGTTATATCCAGGTTAGCTTACTGAAACAAGTCCTTGAGGACTGTATCTTCTGATCCTGATTTCTAGACCAGGTTGTGGTGACAGACTTGGTCTGAAGCCACGCTGGGAAGGCAAGGCGGCAGGTGGGCACAGCGCAAGGCCAGGCACAGGCATCCCTGAGTGCTGCTCACACAGGGACTGTGGGCCAGGATTCAGGCCAGAAGCAGATCCCAAGCTGGGAAGAGGTCCTCGGCGAGGCATCTCCTGGATCTTTCTCACACAGCTCTTTCCCAGCAGCTGCACCCAAGGTTCAGCCACACTGTGCCAGAACTGGTCATGAGCAGCCAAAGCCAAAGTGTTGGCAGTAGGAAGAGGCTGCAGAACCTGTTGATGCACTCAGCAGGTTGAAGCTGAGGATAAATCTAACTGGGGTAATTTGATAACAATCTGCAAAAGACTGTTAAAGAGAAGGTGAACAAAGGATGATTCATAAAAACATGGAACAATTAATTTCAATCATGAGCTCTTCTTTTTTTTTTCTTTTAAAGAGAGAGTTGCTGATAAACTGAAGATAAAATAAACAAAAGGAAGTAGCTTCTACGTAGTGATTTGCTATATCATGGAAAACTTGTGGCAGCAGAAGTCTAATTCAGAAGTAGGCAAGAATACTCCATCTTCTTTGTGGAATATGGATCCCCGGATGGCAAGTAAACTTCTTACTTGGGATGTGAATTTTGGTTCAGGGGCACCCTAAACCATTGGCTGTCGGCAGTTTGGAAGATGCGCCAGGGAAAAAAATATCTCTGCATCAGGCATCCTTGTTACATAAAGTAATTATGCTGAGAGAGTTAATCATGCCTTCATAATATTTGCATTCGCTATGATAATATAACTTAGCTGGACATGAGTACTTTAACTCTCAGGACGTTAGAAATAATGCAGTTTGCTATTGCCTATCTTCTCAGTTTTACAGGTGCTAACATCAGGCTTGTCCTTCAAACAAACTAAGGGTTCCTATGATACTTTTAGTTAGTTTCAAGAGCTCATCAAAATACTCAATGTCTCAGGCCAAGGGTATCTAAAAGCTGTCCTAAATCTCTTGGTTGATGATTTTCATCTCTGCACACTGCAATACTCTTGAAGTTTTCCTGGCAGATTTGGAGGATTTGGAAAGAGGTCACTGGGGAACTAAGGATCATTACAAATGTCAGCATATTTTTTTTTCTTTCAATCTGTTTTTTTCTAAGAAAAAAAAAATGTGACTCTAATACAGTATGGAAATAACTCTTTCAGAAAACCCAAACCTCAAACCAAATAAAACGTGAATTGCAACAGAACAAAGCTGTCCTATTTCTGTCTCTTTTGCTCTCTTCTGCTCCTGGGGAACTGGTGGGGAAAATAAACATTGCATAGTCTTCTGTTCCCTTTTCTGTCCAAATTAAAGTAGCTCAGATTGTACTGGAATAATCACAGAGGAGAAAAAATATAAAGCAGGACAAAGGTCGCAGTTTATGCCCAAACTAGTCACATTCCACCATGTTCAATCAGTGGAACAAATTAACAGCTTTTTTTTCCTTTCCTTCCATGCAAGAATATGCAGAGAAATTTGGAAGTCCACTTTAGACCGAAAATGCAATCAGGGTATTTCCTTATGCCATTTAATTTTTACATATGGTAGCTCCTAAGCTGCCTTTACATTTTTACTGTGTTTTTCATGAGTATAGATCTCAAGATTTTGTATTGGGAAACTTATACAGCAACCCCCCCATTTTACTCTTCCAGTCCTCTTTGTAGAAATAGTGATTTTAATATTATTTGGCCAGACAGTCAAGGAAAATGACTTGACATGATGTCAAATGACCCTACTCTGAAGATATAAGTAAAGAGTTCGCTGCTGGTATATGAAAAGAAAGGTGGCAAACCACATAATTTCAGCTTCTTCTGAGGATAAATTTTCCTTAGATTTGACTCCTACTAGCATGAAACATCTGACATCTCTTGGAAGGAGAACTGGAGCCTTCAGAAACTCCTGAATTAGCTACAGAATTCTCAAGTTCTACCTACCCTCATAATTTCAGGCACAGTTGTTTATATTTGTGCTAGGAGAAAAAATACTTAGATACATTCAGTATGCACTTAGTGTGCTTGGCCCAATATACATGAACCATGTGATTCTATTTTACAATAACTATCCCAGAGGAGTCACAGTAAATTGCCAGCTGGAGCTCATTTAACACCTTATCTTCTACCACCTCATGGATA
This sequence comes from Promerops cafer, assembly GCA_013398275.1. Classification (NCBI taxonomy): domain Eukaryota; kingdom Metazoa; phylum Chordata; class Aves; order Passeriformes; family Nectariniidae; genus Promerops; species Promerops cafer. The sequence goes on from VZSE01008349.1 coordinate 1,630,469, forward strand.
GTTTGCAATGGGAAGGGTTCATGCTGAGGAATACTGTGGCAGTGTTTCTCCCATTTCTCCACTGCCATCTTTCAAATGAAGTCCTGTGATCTTTATGGTGTCTTTTGTCACATACTTTCTTATGAAAGAGATCTCACCTCAAAACAGTGACACAAGTTTTAAATTCAGATGTGAGTCCACCACAGGTGTAATAAGTCTTTTGTCCCTGTTTGAATTTTCTCCAGCTCTCATATTGCTGTGTTGGCAACTCACAGTCTCCTAATACCTGTGTGCCATCATAGTGTCTCTCCTGCTCCTTCTATGCTAGAAAGGTTGAGTAAGTCTGAGGAGCAGATGAAAAATGTTTACTTGTCTCTAGGTTCAACCTAAGCTCATAGCTGCAGTGTCAGACTTGGTTTGGGGAAGGAAATAGGAACCCATTTCCTAAATGTGACCCGATCTGGGGATGTGAGATGTGGACATTCACATCACATCTCTTCACGACTGGGTGGGTTAATGAAATAATGTCAAGGATTTGGGTCTTCAAATGCTTAATTAGAAATCTGCTGATGCTGGTAACCCATTTTGATTTGAGTCCAATACTAAGCATTCTTGCTATGAGGTATTTGGATTTGAGGTTAACCCCATGCTCTGTGTTGATACTTACATCAAATTCCATTCATACTGTTTACTCCTTGGCTTTAACTTTCTCATCTTCAAGTAGTCAATAAAAATTTTCTTATTGGGTGTGAATGAGATACACTTTTGGAACATTGGTTTTACCTGGGGAATTTTGCTGTCTACTTCTCTGTATGTATTTCAGGTAGAAAGAACTTCTAATTAAATATTGTCATTATTAAGGAAACAGTGTATTTTATAAGCTTTTGAAATCCTGCTTTATGTTGAAAAAATCTTAGACACAAATAATTAAACTTAAAATAAGCAACACCTTGCTCTAAATATCTGCAGTGTAACCTCAAGTAGGGGTTCAAGCTTTTAACATTTTGGTTAAAAGATATAGATATTTTGCTAAGGCATTACATACTCCCAAGACATAAATAATCAACAGCAAGGACTGACTGAAGACCTCATGCTCTGACAGAATAAAAGAAGATTAGATGCCTGGATCAGGCAGGAGAAACTGTCTGTAACCTCACTGCACACATTGTGTCATACCCCAACATGGCCTGATTAGTAACATTTGATTGAAGTGATCTAATGCAGGTAATTGACAGATAAGACCATTTTTAATCTCTTTTTGTACGAGGAGTAGCACAGTGACTGTGGGGTTGATTTTTGAAGTTAGCTCCGTCAATGCACACAAATCTGAAATATGGTAAGTCTGCATTGGTGCAAAATTAGAATTTTAGTCATTGTAGATGCTGTGTTTTACTCATCTCTCACCATGTTTGAGCTGGGCAATGACAGTCACTCTGGGTGTGAGCAAATGTGATGCTGGATGCTTTGCTCTTTTTGCATGTGGAGCTGAATATGAAGAACTGGTGTGCCTTAACTTTGCTGTTTTACAGAGATATTAATAGGTATTTATGGACTTAATGAAAGCAAAAAGAGGTGTGTGTATTACACATTACATGCACATTAGTTGTGGTAAAGTGCAGGAAAAAAATATTATTACTGACGAGTTTGAGATATGGTTGTTGGTGGAACCAAGAAAAAGCTATGGAAGAAAATCAAGCTAGAGGCGATAAAACTACTTCTGCACCCACTGTCTGTTTTGCAAATATTTTAGCTAGCCTTTAAAAAAACAAAAGTTGGTATTTCACTTCATTTATATAACTCTGAGGGACTTAGTCGGGGTTTCTGGAAATGTGTTGGAGGTCTTAATGTAGGCTCTCTGGGCTCCAGCTGCCTTTCTTTAGGCACATGGGTCATCCACAGCTTCTTGTCACACCTGCCAGTTCTGTGTCTTCAATACTGTAAGTAAGTGAAAAATTACTCTAGGTACCAGTGTCCAGATAACTGAATCAGCTTGTCTTGCTTTTTCCCTGCATCTCAGAAATGGGATTTTTTAAGCTGGACCCTGGCCACATCAGCTGTCCTGAAAGTCCTGGCCTCTCAGTCCTGCATCTTCAGCAGCTGGTGGAGGCTGCATGGAGGCTGTCCAGGGTAGGCGTGTGGATTTCCTTTGCAAGAAAAAACAGGGCATGTGGGAGGATGAGGTGTGTCGGCAGAGAACACACCCAGTAGGATGAGAAGCTGGGATATGGACATCTGGGCCCAAGAACTGGGACGTGTACCTATCTGGGGGGACTGGATATGGTCTAGACTATGTCTAGACATGATTTAACAAAAAGTACTAGATTTTTGTCTAGTACTTGGGAACTTGGGAAGTTCCCAGGTTGAGCTGGAGGGATCCTGAATCCCTCATCCAGCTGCTTCTGGACAAATTAATAATGGAAAATTCTCAAGTATGGTAGTTTTCACAGCTCTGCTGGTGATCCGGCTGTCTTACCATTACTAGAGGAAGGTAGCTTTGAACTGGATTTGGGGACATGAAGTTAACTCTTATTATTTGTCATATAATATTTAATTACTGAATTTGGTAAAAAAATTATAGTTCTAAAAATATTGTAGGAAAAAAGTTATTTGTACACTTAGCAAAATAGCATGTTCATGCATATATAAGAACATTTCTATTCAGAAAGACATTTTTCAGAATAAAAACAAAATACTCCTCCTCACACTTCCCAACCCACCAATTCCTGTTTATGTTCAAGTTTCAGATGATCTAATTCAACTTCTTTGTGAACAGAAGTTGGGCTGAAAAAGAGAAAACTTTTTTTTCAATTCAACAAATCTTTTTTAGATCCTGGGACTCCTACAGAGTATCAGGCTCATAATTCAGTGATACAGATATAAATCACAGGACTGTTGGAGAATGTATTGATAGATGTAACTATTCTTCAGGAAACTAGGGGAAAAGTTCCAGAGTTTACTGGAATACCAGAAGATTGTCATGTATGTCCTTAAATATTAGGAGATTTTATCTTTGTCATTAAGTATTGTACTCAGCGATGTCCTTTGTGACTCTTCAGTGAAGCAGCATTGGTAAATAGGTCTGGATGTGCTGTGGGAAAACCACTGTAAGTTAAATCTGCTGTGAATCTCTTCTCTGAAAGCACATGCATCTTCAACCAAACATTCAAGCAGAACATCTCTTGTTGATAGGAAGAGTTTTATAACTCTGTATCAACAATATAGTTGATGGCTTTCAAGAAAAAGATGTTACCATGAGATTTGTTCACTAACCTACAGAGAGAAACCTGTGATTGGAAAGATAAAGAAAAGGGGAAAACCTGATCCAGAGTTCTGTTGCTGACTTTCAGGAAGGTTTTCCATACTTACTATATCCCAGCTGATTGTCCTTATTGCTAGCCTCTAATCACAATTCCCTAGAGCTGCTCTCCTTCTGGTCTCATGACTCTTGCATGCCTGACCACACAGCACATAAATCACCTCTCCTGAGAGACCTGCCATCCTGAATCCCGGGGCTGTCTTGTGGAAGATGTGTATTTGCACCTCTTGTGACTGAAGGAAGCCAGTTCACTGAAAGTGCTCTAGCAACTTTGCAGAAGGTAGGAGATGTGGCTAGGAAGTCCCTAGTCCTTCAGGGGAAAGAGAGGTGGCTGATCCAAAATGGATTTAGGTATCAGTTTCTCTGACTATAGAACAAAGAAACAGGATCTGTCTTCAGAGGTTTTCAGATGCTGTCGCTTCTCTCCATGATGTTCCAGCATAATTGGGGGCTAATTTTAGGAGGTCTAACTTATATCCCTGAGGCAACCACTGAAAATAAGAAGGCTGGATGCACAAGATGGGCAATGAAGATGTGCATTGTGAATTACATGTAAGATTAATATAGGTCTTTAAAAGAAACTCTTTCCAAATGGTTGTCTTTAATGGAATACATGCAGGCCAGAATGAAAAAAAATGCCCAATTTTCCTTATTTGAACTGAGAAAATCCTCATATTTCAGCTTTACTTGTCTCTTTGCATTTGCAATGGCACATTGAAACCATTTTACAGTCTGATACCTAATGCAGAAACATTAGGCTAATTTATCTTTCTTTTTTTCTGTTTTATTTTATTTGGCTATCATTTTGTATAGGGTCTTTTTAGATTGTGGTAGATTTTGCAAGACCAGATTTAGTTGGTAGTGGTACCAAAGGAAATATTTCATTTAATAATTTTTGATCACAAAACCAGTTTCTTTGCTGCAATATCTAAACTTCATGAGGTTTATTTTCAGCAAGATCACTTGCTGTAGCACTGTTTCCCTTTGAAATTTATCACGTTCAAATGCTCTAGATAATGTCAGCTATTTGATTGAAGACATCGAAGGTGTGACAATGAGTGATAGATCTGTGGTACTATCTTTATCAATGACTTTTGATTACAGTTCAATTTGTGAATGAATTGACAGTGAAGCTCTTCATCCTTCCAATCCACTCTGGAGTGTTCAATATATAGAAGTTGGATATTCATTTTTCCTGTTAAAAAGCATCCTGAACAATACTCCAGAAATATTTTTGCAGCTTCATATGTATATGTTTCACACAAAATGATAGAATGAGAGATAATGGCTTTAAACTGAAAGAGGGTATGCTTTGATTAGATATTAGGAAGAAATCATCTGCTATGGGAGTGATGAGACACACGTGGCCCAAAGAAGTTGTGGATGCCCCATCCTTGGAAGAGTTCAAGGCCAGGTTGGATGGGGCTCTGAGCAATCTGGCCAGTGGAAGGTGTCCCTGCCCATGGCAGAGGGTTTGTAACTAGATCAGAGCTTCATCCAACCTGGCCCAATGTAGCTTCTCTCAGGGGAATTTTTAATTACAGTTTCCCTTCTTCCATAAACCTTTGCCAGTTCCAAGAGTGAATTTTCCCTCTGAAGCAGACTGTGATGCAAAATCCCTGACCACCTCATCCAGGCAGCAAGCAGAGAAGCTGCCAAGGGCCTCAGCTGTCAGCCCATAATTAGCATTTGTTTAACCTACATGTTACTTACACACTTGTCATGGACAGCTTATCCAGGAAAACAGTCCTTTGACCTTCCCAGCTGGGACTGGAAGCAGGGAGTTCAGTGTCAGGGCTGATGCAGGGTGGGAGCTCCCTGCAGAGGTGTGGCCTGCCTTGTGCAGACTTTCTGCAGCAAAATGAGAAAAAAAAACCAAACATTTTTTTGCTGTGTTTCACAACTACTCACAGACTTTGGAAAGGTTGCACATTAAAAATACTAGAAAATCCGAGCTCTGAGGTATCAATTGATTATTGGAAATCACTGAAATACTTTGTTTCTGGTTTTTTGGTTTTTGGGGTTTTTTTTTGGGAGGCAAGGGTTTTTGGCAGACTGAAATTTTTTCTTTATGGAACCTCACCTGTTCTCATAGCATCTAATCCAAGAACCACAAAAAGCAGTTGGAAAATGCTACTAGAGTTTTGTCAGGCTTCTGACTGGGCCCTTTACCCTGAGCTGTGAGTGTCTATACACAACACCAGTTACTGGGTTTGGTACTGGCAGCACATGCAGAAGGGGTCACAGAAATGAAATCTAACCCCAGTTCTGGGTCCGAAAATCCTGTGCTACACGACTTTGGGCAGGGTGTAAAGCAAAGGACCCCCTTCACAATAGGTAGAGATAGTAGCATTTTCCTACTCCAAAGAGGTGCTCTGAGGATGAACAGATGCACAGGTCTGTCTGTGAGCAGGGCTGTGAGCATCACTGTCAACACTGAAAGGTTGAGGTAGAGGGACCAGAACTCCACAACCCCATCCATGGACACAGGGAGATCAGCCCTGATGTATTAAATTTGTGGCACACAGACTTCAAAATCAGATTTTTCCCTCTCACATTTTTCCAAAAGTAGCTGGTTTAAGTAAACTTATATTTTTTACACTGATATCTAATTTCACTAGTTACATGTGGTAAAGATTTATTCTAGAGCCAGCTTTGCAAGACTGTCTGTAGTATAGTAAATATAATAATCTGCCTGCTTTATTAATATGTAACAATTAAGTAAAAACTGTAAGAAATTGCTCTTATTTATGTTCAAGTGCTCTCTTGCCTATACAGGTTTGGAGGTTTTGTTTGGTTGGTTTAATTTTTAAATGGTATAATATGGCAATTCTTGCTCTTGCTAATTACATTCTGAAATTGCTATTGTGATAAAAATCCCAATCTAGCAAACCCAAGCCAATCACCCAAGTGTTTTACCTTATGCATTGGGTTGTTAGGACTGAATGTGTTTCTCTCCCTTGACTGCATTCCTTTGAAAAGGACAAGTCAGCACAAGGTGGTGCTAAATAGCACACCATTAATCTTTTCCTAATATACAGCCCTGAAGGGAGCTTTGGGAAAAGGCAGTTAAAGGATCTTTTTTTAACTGCCTGATAAAAGATTTTTTTTTTTTAATTTGTTAATTTATTTACTTGTCTGTCATGACTAGGAGACTTTTCCCAGTAAAGCCTGCCCACTTTGGCTGTCAAGGATGTCTCCTCTGAGAGGCGTGGGCCCTCAGTCTTTGGATAAATGCAGTAATGTCATTTTAAGCTTTCCTTACAGGAAAGTGTAGCCATTATCTACTTATTTTTAAGTGGATGGTGGTATTGTTCACCTCTGTTCCACAGCTCTTTGGGTTTTGTGAGTAGTTTCTGAGAAAATCTGTACATCGTGTGTGCTATGGGCTTAAGTTACAGGGTTCTGCATTTGATTTGGACAAATTGCTAAGGAGAGGTTGAAAATGCACAATGGGTGGAGAAAACTTGAATGCCTGAGCAGATTCAGGACTGGCAGCTCCAGGGAGGATGGGTGCCCCTTCACCCAAGAGCTGTTCTGTTCTGTGTGCTGCTGCTCTGCCAGAAGAGGGGAAGGAAGCAGTGTTTGATGGGCTGCTGATCTCTTTGCTTTTTCTGCAAGCAGAAGCACTAACTAGATATTTTGTTTTCTTGGCATCAAATCACCTCTTCTGAGAAAATGCTCCTGAGATGCAAACTGAAAGGGATAGACGTCTTTAAATACTCTATATTTTATTTATATTTTAGGGGAAGGCAAAATGGAAAAACCTCTCTAAAAAACCCCAAAAAACAAATTGTGTTTTTGCTAGTAAACACAGATCAGCTGGAGTCAATTAGTGAGAGTACTGCACTTGCTGATGCTGAGTTTCTTGAAGAATCTCGACTCCACAGATATTTGGCAGCATTTTGACATTGTATCTGCACCTCAGAGACTTTCTTTCATGTCTTTTGCCCTTTAAAACATGTATTGTAGATAGGAAAGGTCTCTAGGAAAGTCTGGAACATTATTTCTTTTGCAAAACAACGTAAGTTTGAGAGGGGTCCTATTTCTTTCCCATCATTTAAATCCCATTCTCAGAGAGAGCTTCCTAAGGAACTAGGGGAGCAGTTATTCGGCTTCCTAGAGAGGTGGTTGATACCCCAAGCCTGTCAGTGTTTAAGAGGAATTTGGACAATGCCCTTAACAACATGCTTTGGCTTGTGGTCAGGCATTTGGAAAGGATGATTGTTGTAGGTCCCTCCCAACTGAAATACATCCCATCCCATCCCATCCCATCCNAGCTAACTTTCTCTCTTACTGTGTTTGGACAGGAGTTGAACTAATGAGTCAGAGGAGGTTGGCTCTATTCTCTCTTATATGGACATATATTAGTTAATATATACAATATAATAATATTACCAGAATTGAGGTTCAGAATCCAGGCTGAGTAGCTGCCTAGTTCTTATAACCTAATTTTCCACCAGTGACACCAGATCTCTAAAACACATTTGTAACTGCAGTAACACATTTTCTGTTGGAAGCAAAGTGCAAATCAAGACTTGTTCTTCCTGCATGCCATTGACACTCCATTTCATTAAGAGACATTCATTTGATTGAGAATTAATGCTTTATCTATTGACTCTTTACCAGGCTTGACAATGCTGTTTTATGTTAGTATTCTAAATCATGTTTTATAACTATTCATAGGCATTTTCATCAGAAGATGAATCTGGACAACTCATCAGGATCTGAAACATCCAAATTTATGGTGAAGTTCTTTAGGTGATTGTGGTATGAGCTGTTGGAACAAAATTTGGCAGGCATCAAGAGATTAGACATGTTTATATAGTGGGAGCATTGAATTAGTTTTGGATAAGTACCTGGACTTCAGAATATAGTTCAGCGACTGTCTGGAGTAAGCAAGACATTCCTTCTTCAGATAGGTTATCCCACAAGTTTTTACTGGATAGATGGATCAGAAGTCTGCCCTGATATGGCAATCCTTGCTTTGTATGTTTTAAGCATCAAGTGCAGAAAAGACCTGGAAACACAAAGTGGCATTTCCAAGGGTGAGATCTGATACTCCTCATCTGTGTTTCTATTTTCAGCCAGGAGTCTGAGTGGCAGCACACATAAAAGCTGAATGTGATCTTTTCATTACCAAAGGAAGTAATTAGAAAATAAAGTGGGGGGGCGGGGGTGGTGGGGGTGG